>JACBWV010000223.1:3028969-3170411 GCA_013435795.1 Chlamydomonas sp. ICE-L | reverse complement strand
TGGGGGGTATAGGCTAGGTCTTAGTGTTGCGAGTGTCACATATATAATAACTGAGAGAATGGGCAATGGGGCATGCCCATTAAGTGCATTGATGAGCAAGGACTTGTTGTTGTTGGGATGATACATAGTGACCTTTGAGTCCAAATGCATGGCAATGCACAACCCTTGTCAATAATATAAGAGTTGGGATTTTAGTGAGATATTGTAAACTATGTGTTTACAAGACACATCCATGTTCATGATCCTCCCTTTGAAATTTGCCTCCCATCTCCCACCAATGAACCACTAAGGAAGGACCGCCATTCTGAAAACACTCCAAGTACATGTTGTATGTTTATTGAAAGTGACAGGTCAACAAGATGGACCAAGATTTGGTGGTGTAAACCAATAACCATAATACCATACTTCGGGGGGGGGGGGGGGTGGGCATGGTTAGGTCCATCATCTTAGGCGGGACCAGGCGGATTAGGTTACCCGTATTTCTATTAATTTTGATTTATCCTATGTGAAGAAGGATACATCCCCGTGGATATGGTTGCAGTTAGGACATTTTACCAAGTAATTTATGTGGTAGCATGTCCATCCTCTGTAAGCTCGAGCCTTCTCTCCCATGCCCCCAAATGGAATGAAATAGGCTATTGACATTGCCACACACGCACACTAGACTAAGCTTTAAAAAAATGAAAGTGAACGGACCAAGTAGCAAGTCTGTTTGGGTAGCCACATGGCATGTTTGGGGCACTGCATGGAGACACCTACATAAGTTACATTACAATTACATGTTAAAGTCTTACTTGACACCGGCAGGGTGTATGAGACTCTGTCTTTAAACAAAAAGAAAAAAGCCCCACAAAGCAAAAAAAAACAAAAAAAACCCCATTTACATCAGGGGATGTGTCGAGGACAAACAACCAACTCCCAACCACCGTTTTGGTGGCGTAGGTATAAACCCCGTAGAGACAGGACCCAGATCTCAACCAATTACAGTGGCGGAGTAAGAAAGCTAAACAAATGAGAAGTCTCAAGAGAAAAAAAAGGGATAATAAATACGTGCCACTAAGCAGTCAGGGCTTCCTGTCTTGCTCTTCTACAAGTAGAAAGATAGTCGGCTAGGTTGCTCCAAAAAGACTTAGTGCCATTTCCATTCATAAAGGTTCTGAATGTGGAATCGCAGAATTCCACATTCCATACGGTTAAGTCGGTATCCTCATGGACATGCCTATAAACATACATGATAGGTAGAGCTGCCAGATGTGTGCCCTGGGCCACACACTTGCCAGTATGAGCCAGATTACCCTACCTAAGCAGCCCTATTTGGGCATACCAAGATTAGAATCACACATGGTGTCCATGAGGCATATCCAGACCTCCCCGCCCACATTTGTGTGTACTCAATGCACCCCCCAAGTATGCCAGGTGGCTACCCAAACCAACCTTCCAACTTGGTCCGATGACTTCACCATTTAAACGTCGCATCCCGGTTATAGATCACCAAGCGGGGCCGGCCCGAGTGCCGATCTCACGCGACCACCGTGCCTGGCCTTAGACATGAAGAAAACTGAGAGGGTAGAGGACACGCTCAGCCTAGGTTGTGCAGACATGGTGCGGTATGGAAGATGAAATTCGCCAGAAACGTCGATTGGGTTGGTTACAAGGGTAACCATACGGGTAATCCTGGTACGCCCTATGCGCTCATTGGGTATAATATCCATAATTTGCGAAAGCGCGTTGTTCTAAGTGCTCTCATGTGGTACGGTAGGAGGATGAAGGTACTGTAAATGTACCGCCTTCCTTGGGCTTGGAAACGGGAGGCCTCGGCGTTGGAGCCATTTATAACCTTGTAAAAGTAGCATTTCGTATATTCCTATCCTCTTCCCATGCCTCGAATTCCCAAGAGATTAACTAGGGAACAACGGCAGTTGATAGTTGATCTGTCCCGGCAGGGTTTCTCTAATGCTGCCATAGGTCGTCAGGTTCCGTGTAATCTAGAGACCGTTAGGAGATGGAAACCTGCCGAACAGCTGCAAGGATTGGAGAAAGTGGACCTCGGGGAAAAGCCTCGACAAGTTCCGCAGTCCCCTTACAAGCAGCCCGTGAGGACGAAGATCAAGAGGATGGCCAAGACTGGTCCCTCTTCAAGATCAATAGCCTCAACCCTCACCCAAAAGCATGGGATCAGCATCTCTCACACCTCTGTGTGTAGGATTCTCCATGGAGGCAGGAAGCCTCTGACCTGGCTGAAGGTTGGCAATAAGAGGAGCCTAGGTGGTGTCAACAAGAAAGCTAGAGTGGACTTCTGCCACAAGTGGAAAGACTCCAGGTCCAATGATTTTGATACTTGGGTCTTCCTGGATGCAAAGGACCTTTACTGCTACAAATACCAGTTTGGATTCTTGATTATGCATGGCAAGATGTCTGCAAGAAGAAGGGCAGTGAGGCACCCCCACACTTGGGGGCCAAACCAGGGACACCTTGGGTGTTTAGGTTCTATGGGGCTGTGGGCAAGGACTTTAAGTCTAAGCTGCATTTTGTGCCTCCCTCCCCTGACCCTAAAAACCTCAAACAGAAGAAGAGCTATGAAACCTTCAAGTCAGAGCACTTCATTGAGATGATGAAAAATCTACATGAGGAGATCCAGACCTATACAGCTGGGAGGAGGGGGGGTGGCTACAAGCTCATCATGGATCATGCCAAGCAACACTTCTCCAAGGACAGCAGGCCTGCCTTGGATAAGATGGGTGTGAAGGTGGTTAAGGATTACCCAGCACAATCCTGGGACTTGAACATCATTGAGAATGTATGGGGCATCCTCCAAGGCAAGATGTGTAGGAAGAATGCTAAGAGTGGACCTAACTGGAGGAAACTGATAGAGGCTGCATGGGCCAGCATTGAGCTCAAGTCTATCAATGCTCTTCATGCTGGATTCCAAGAGAGGTTGAAATTGGTGCACAATGAGGATGGGAAGTGGTGCTACCACCACTAAGTATGACTGCTTTCAGATGTTGGGGTCTAGGTCTAGTGTTGCTCGAGTGTCACATATAATACTGAGATGAATGGGCATGCCATAAGTGGCATGATGAGCAAGGACTTGTTGTTGTTTGGGATGATAATAGTGACCCTTGAGTCCCAACTGCATGGCATGCACAACCTTGTCAATAAATATAAGAGTTGGGATTTTATGAGAATATTGATAACTATGTGTTACAAGACACTATCCATGTTCATGATCCCTCCCTTTGAAATTTGCCTCCCATCTCCACCAATGACCCAATAAGGAAGACTGCCATTCTGCAACACTCCAAGTACATGTTGGTATGTTCTTTGAAAGTGACAGTCAACAAGATTGACAAGATTTGTGTAATACAATACAATAATACCATACCTTCGAGGGCATGGGTAGGTCCATCTCTTAGGCTGGACCAGGATTACCCGTATTTCTATTTAATTTTGTATATCCTATGTGAAGAAGGATACATCCCCTTGGATATGGTTTGCAGTTAGGACCTTTTACAAGTAATTTAATGTCGTGTAGCATGTCCATCCTTCTGTAAGCTGAGCCTTCTCTCCCCATGCCCCAAATGGAATGTAAATAGGCTATTGACATTGCACACACGCCACTAGACTATAGCTTTAAAAAATGAAAGTGAACGGACCAAGTAGCAAGCTTTGTTTGGGTAGCCACATGGCATGTTTGGGGCATGCATGGAGTACACCTACATTACATTACATTACATTACATGTTAAAGTCTACTTGACACCGCGAGGGTGTATGAGACTCTGTGCTTTAAACAAAAAGAAAAAGCACCCACAAAGCAAAAAACCCCATTACATCAGGGGTGTGTCGAGGACAAACAAACCAAACTCCCAACCACCGTTTTGGTGGCGTAGGTATTAAACCCCTTAGAGCAGGACCCAGATCTCAACCACTTACAGTGGCGGAGGTAAGAAGCTAACAAATGAGAAGTCTCAAGAAGAAAAAAAAGGGATAATAAATTACGGTGCCACTAAGCAGTCCAGGGCTTCCTGTCTTGCTCTTCTACAAGTAGAAAGATAGTCGGCTAGGTTGCTCCAAAAAGACTTAGTGCCATTTCCATTCATAAAGGTTCTGAATGTGGAATCGCAGAATTCCACATTCCATACGGTTAAGTCGGTATCCTCATGGACATGCCTATAAACATACATGATAGGTAGAGCTGCCAGATGTGTGCCCTGGGCCACACACTTGCCAGTATGAGCCAGATTACCCTACCTAAGCAGCCCTATTTGGGCATACCAAGATTAGAATCACACATGGTGTCCATGAGGCATATCCAGACCTCCCCGCCCACATTTGTGTGTACTCAATGCACCCCCCAAGTATGCCAGGTGGCTACCCAAACCAACCTTCCAACTTGGTCCGATGACTTCACCATTTAAACGTCGCATCCCGGTTATAGATCACCAAGCGGGGCCGGCCCGAGTGCCGATCTCACGCGACCACCGTGCCTGGCCTTAGACATGAAGAAAACTGAGAGGGTAGAGGACACGCTCAGCCTAGGTTGTGCAGACATGGTGCGGTATGGAAGATGAAATTCGCCAGAAACGTCGATTGGGTTGGTTACAAGGGTAACCATACGGGTAATCCTGGTACGCCCTATGCGCTCATTGGGTATAATATCCATAATTTGCGAAAGCGCGTTGTTCTAAGTGCTCTCATGTGGTACGGTAGGAGGATGAAGGTACTGTAAATGTACCGCCTTCCTTGGGCTTGGAAACGGGAGGCCTCGGCGTTGGAGCCATTTATAACCTTGTAAAAGTAGCATTTCGTATATTCCTATCCTCTTCCCATGCCTCGAATTCCCAAGAGATTAACTAGGGAACAACGGCAGTTGATAGTTGATCTGTCCCGGCAGGGTTTCTCTAATGCTGCCATAGGTCGTCAGGTTCCGTGTAATCTAGAGACCGTTAGGAGATGGAAACCTGCCGAACAGCTGCAAGGATTGGAGAAAGTGGACCTCGGGGAAAAGCCTCGACAAGTTCCGCAGTCCCCTTACAAGCAGCCCGTGAGGACGAAGATCAAGAGGATGGCCAAGACTGGTCCCTCTTCAAGATCAATAGCCTCAACCCTCACCCAAAAGCATGGGATCAGCATCTCTCACACCTCTGTGTGTAGGATTCTCCATGGAGGCAGGAAGCCTCTGACCTGGCTGAAGGTTGGCAATAAGAGGAGCCTAGGTGGTGTCAACAAGAAAGCTAGAGTGGACTTCTGCCACAAGTGGAAAGACTCCAGGTCCAATGATTTTGATACTTGGGTCTTCCTGGATGCAAAGGACCTTTACTGCTACAAATACCAGTTTGGGATTCTTGATTATGCATGGCAAGATGTCTGCAAGAAGAAGGGCAGTGAGGCACCCCCACACTTGGGGGCCAAACCAGGGACACCTTGGGTGTTTAGGTTCTATGGGGCTGTGGGCAAGGACTTTAAGTCTAAGCTGCATTTTGTGCCTCCCTCCCCTGACCCTAAAAACCTCAAACAGAAGAAGAGCTATGAAACCTTCAAGTCAGAGCACTTCATTGAGATGATGAAAAATCTACATGAGGAGATCCAGACCTATACAGCTGGGAGGAGGGGGGGTGGCTACAAGCTCATCATGGATCATGCCAAGCAACACTTCTCCAAGGACAGCAGGCCTGCCTTGGATAAGATGGGTGTGAAGGTGGTTAAGGATTACCCAGCACAATCCTGGGACTTGAACATCATTGAGAATGTATGGGGCATCCTCCAAGGCAAGATGTGTAGGAAGAATGCTAAGAGTGGACCTAACTGGAGGAAACTGATAGAGGCTGCATGGGCCAGCATTGAGCTCAAGTCTATCAATGCTCTTCATGCTGGATTCCAAGAGAGGTTGAAATTGGTGCACAATGAGGATGGGAAGTGGTGCTACCACCACTAAGTATGACTGCTTTCAGATGTTGGGGTCTAGGTCTAGTGTTGCTCGAGTGTCACATATAATACTGAGATGAATGGGCATGCCATAAGTGGCATGATGAGCAAGGACTTGTTGTTGTTTGGGATGATAATAGTGACCCTTGAGTCCCAACTGCATGGCATGCACAACCTTGTCAATAAATATAAGAGTTGGGATTTTATGAGAATATTGATAACTATGTGTTACAAGACACTATCCATGTTCATGATCCCTCCCTTTGAAATTTGCCTCCCATCTCCACCAATGACCCAATAAGGAAGACTGCCATTCTGCAACACTCCAAGTACATGTTGGTATGTTCTTTGAAAGTGACAGTCAACAAGATTGACAAGATTTGTGTAATACAATACAATAATACCATACCTTCGAGGGCATGGGTAGGTCCATCTCTTAGGCTGGACCAGGATTACCCGTATTTCTATTTAATTTTGTATATCCTATGTGAAGAAGGATACATCCCCTTGGATATGGTTTGCAGTTAGGACCTTTTACAAGTAATTTAATGTCGTGTAGCATGTCCATCTCTTCTGTAAGCTGAGCCTTCTCTCCCCATGCCCCAAATGGAATGTAAATAGGCTATTGACATTGCACACACGCCACTAGACTATAGCTTTAAAAAATGAAAGTGAACGGACCAAGTAGCAAGCTTTGTTTGGGTAGCCACATGGCATGTTTGGGGCATGCATGGAGTACACCTACATTACATTACATTACATTACATGTTAAAGTCTACTTGACACCGCGAGGGTGTATGAGACTCTGTGCTTTAAACAAAAAGAAAAAGCACCCACAAAGCAAAAACCCCATTACATCAGGGGTGTGTCGAGGACAAACAAACCAAACTCCCAACCACCGTTTTGGTGGCGTAGGTATAAACCCCTTAGAGCAGGACCCAGATCTCAACCACTTACAGTGGCGGAGGTAAGAAGCTAACAAATGAGAAGTCTCAAGAAGAAAAAAAAGGGATAATAAATTACGGTGCCACTAAGCAGTCCAGGGCTTCCTGTCTTGCTCTTCTACAAGTAGAAAGATAGTCGGCTAGGTTGCTCCAAAAAGACTTAGTGCCATTTCCATTCATAAAGGTTCTGAATGTGGAATCGCAGAATTCCACATTCCATACGGTTAAGTCGGTATCCTCATGGACATGCCTATAAACATACATGATAGGTAGAGCTGCCAGATGTGTGCCCTGGGCCACACACTTGCCAGTATGAGCCAGATTACCCTACCTAAGCAGCCCTATTTGGGCATACCAAGATTAGAATCACACATGGTGTCCATGAGGCATATCCAGACCTCCCCGCCCACATTTGTGTGTACTCAATGCACCCCCCAAGTATGCCAGGTGGCTACCCAAACCAACCTTCCAACTTGGTCCGATGACTTCACCATTTAAACGTCGCATCCCGGTTATAGATCACCAAGCGGGGCCGGCCCGAGTGCCGATCTCACGCGACCACCGTGCCTGGCCTTAGACATGAAGAAAACTGAGAGGGTAGAGGACACGCTCAGCCTAGGTTGTGCAGACATGGTGCGGTATGGAAGATGAAATTCGCCAGAAACGTCGATTGGGTTGGTTACAAGGGTAACCATACGGGTAATCCTGGTACGCCCTATGCGCTCATTGGGTATAATATCCATAATTTGCGAAAGCGCGTTGTTCTAAGTGCTCTCATGTGGTACGGTAGGAGGATGAAGGTACTGTAAATGTACCGCCTTCCTTGGGCTTGGAAACGGGAGGCCTCGGCGTTGGAGCCATTTATAACCTTGTAAAAGTAGCATTTCGTATATTCCTATCCTCTTCCCATGCCTCGAATTCCCAAGAGATTAACTAGGGAACAACGGCAGTTGATAGTTGATCTGTCCCGGCAGGGTTTCTCTAATGCTGCCATAGGTCGTCAGGTTCCGTGTAATCTAGAGACCGTTAGGAGATGGAAACCTGCCGAACAGCTGCAAGGATTGGAGAAAGTGGACCTCGGGGAAAAGCCTCGACAAGTTCCGCAGTCCCCTTACAAGCAGCCCGTGAGGACGAAGATCAAGAGGATGGCCAAGACTGGTCCCTCTTCAAGATCAATAGCCTCAACCCTCACCCAAAAGCATGGGATCAGCATCTCTCACACCTCTGTGTGTAGGATTCTCCATGGAGGCAGGAAGCCTCTGACCTGGCTGAAGGTTGGCAATAAGAGGAGCCTAGGTGGTGTCAACAAGAAAGCTAGAGTGGACTTCTGCCACAAGTGGAAAGACTCCAGGTCCAATGATTTTGATACTTGGGTCTTCCTGGATGCAAAGGACCTTTACTGCTACAAATACCAGTTTGGGATTCTTGATTATGCATGGCAAGATGTCTGCAAGAAGAAGGGCAGTGAGGCACCCCCACACTTGGGGGCCAAACCAGGGACACCTTGGGTGTTTAGGTTCTATGGGGCTGTGGGCAAGGACTTTAAGTCTAAGCTGCATTTTGTGCCTCCCTCCCCTGACCCTAAAAACCTCAAACAGAAGAAGAGCTATGAAACCTTCAAGTCAGAGCACTTCATTGAGATGATGAAAAATCTACATGAGGAGATCCAGACCTATACAGCTGGGAGGAGGGGGGGTGGCTACAAGCTCATCATGGATCATGCCAAGCAACACTTCTCCAAGGACAGCAGGCCTGCCTTGGATAAGATGGGTGTGAAGGTGGTTAAGGATTACCCAGCACAATCCTGGGACTTGAACATCATTGAGAATGTATGGGGCATCCTCCAAGGCAAGATGTGTAGGAAGAATGCTAAGAGTGGACCTAACTGGAGGAAACTGATAGAGGCTGCATGGGCCAGCATTGAGCTCAAGTCTATCAATGCTCTTCATGCTGGATTCCAAGAGAGGTTGAAATTGGTGCACAATGAGGATGGGAAGTGGTGCTACCACCACTAAGTATGACTGCTTTCAGATGTTGGGGTCTAGGTCTAGTGTTGCTCGAGTGTCACATATAATACTGAGATGAATGGGCATGCCATAAGTGGCATGATGAGCAAGGACTTGTTGTTGTTTGGGATGATAATAGTGACCCTTGAGTCCCAACTGCATGGCATGCACAACCTTGTCAATAAATATAAGAGTTGGGATTTTATGAGAATATTGATAACTATGTGTTACAAGACACTATCCATGTTCATGATCCCTCCCTTTGAAATTTGCCTCCCATCTCCACCAATGACCCAATAAGGAAGACTGCCATTCTGCAACACTCCAAGTACATGTTGGTATGTTCTTTGAAAGTGACAGTCAACAAGATTGACAAGATTTGTGTAATACAATACAATAATACCATACCTTCAAGGGCATGGGTAGGTCCATCTCTTAGGCTGGACCAGGATTACCCGTATTTCTATTTAATTTTGTATATCCTATGTGAAGAAGGATACATCCCCTTGGATATGGTTTGCAGTTAGGACCTTTTACAAGTAATTTAATGTCGTGTAGCATGTCCATCCTTCTGTAAGCTGAGCCTTCTCTCCCCATGCCCCAAATGGAATGTAAATAGGCTATTGACATTGCACACACGCCACTAGACTATAGCTTTAAAAAATGAAAGTGAACGGACCAAGTAGCAAGCTTTGTTTGGGTAGCCACATGGCATGTTTGGGGCATGCATGGAGTACACATACATGATAGGTAGAGCTGCCAGATGTGTGCCCTGGGCCACACACTTGCCAGTATGAGCCAGATTACCCTACCTAAGCAGCCCTATTTGGGCATACCAAGATTAGAATCACACATGGTGTCCATGAGGCATATCCAGACCTCCCCGCCCACATTTGTGTGTACTCAATGCACCCCCCAAGTATGCCAGGTGGCTACCCAAACCAACCTTCCAACTTGGTCCGATGACTTCACCATTTAAACGTCGCATCCCGGTTATAGATCACCAAGCGGGGCCGGCCCGAGTGCCGATCTCACGCGACCACCGTGCCTGGCCTTAGACATGAAGAAAACTGAGAGGGTAGAGGACACGCTCAGCCTAGGTTGTGCAGACATGGTGCGGTATGGAAGATGAAATTCGCCAGAAACGTCGATTGGGTTGGTTACAAGGGTAACCATACGGGTAATCCTGGTACGCCCTATGCGCTCATTGGGTATAATATCCATAATTTGCGAAAGCGCGTTGTTCTAAGTGCTCTCATGTGGTACGGTAGGAGGATGAAGGTACTGTAAATGTACCGCCTTCCTTGGGCTTGGAAACGGGAGGCCTCGGCGTTGGAGCCATTTATAACCTTGTAAAAGTAGCATTTCGTATATTCCTATCCTCTTCCCATGCCTCGAATTCCCAAGAGATTAACTAGGGAACAACGGCAGTTGATAGTTGATCTGTCCCGGCAGGGTTTCTCTAATGCTGCCATAGGTCGTCAGGTTCCGTGTAATCTAGAGACCGTTAGGAGATGGAAACCTGCCGAACAGCTGCAAGGATTGGAGAAAGTGGACCTCGGGGAAAAGCCTCGACAAGTTCCGCAGTCCCCTTACAAGCAGCCCGTGAGGACGAAGATCAAGAGGATGGCCAAGACTGGTCCCTCTTCAAGATCAATAGCCTCAACCCTCACCCAAAAGCATGGGATCAGCATCTCTCACACCTCTGTGTGTAGGATTCTCCATGGAGGCAGGAAGCCTCTGACCTGGCTGAAGGTTGGCAATAAG
Organism: Chlamydomonas sp. ICE-L; assembly: GCA_013435795.1. NCBI lineage: Eukaryota > Viridiplantae > Chlorophyta > Chlorophyceae > Chlamydomonadales > Chlamydomonadaceae > Chlamydomonas > Chlamydomonas sp. ICE-L. Next base: position 3,159,771 of record JACBWV010000223.1, on the reverse strand, counting down.
AGGAGCCTAGGTGGTGTCAACAAGAAAGCTAGAGTGGACTTCTGCCACAAGTGGAAAGACTCCAGGTCCAATGATTTTGATACTTGGGTCTTCCTGGATGCAAAGGACCTTTACTGCTACAAATACCAGTTTGGGATTCTTGATTATGCATGGCAAGATGTCTGCAAGAAGAAGGGCAGTGAGGCACCCCCACACTTGGGGGCCAAACCAGGGACACCTTGGGTGTTTAGGTTCTATGGGGCTGTGGGCAAGGACTTTAAGTCTAAGCTGCATTTTGTGCCTCCCTCCCCTGACCCTAAAAACCTCAAACAGAAGAAGAGCTATGAAACCTTCAAGTCAGAGCACTTCATTGAGATGATGAAAAATCTACATGAGGAGATCCAGACCTATACAGCTGGGAGGAGGGGGGGTGGCTACAAGCTCATCATGGATCATGCCAAGCAACACTTCTCCAAGGACAGCAGGCCTGCCTTGGATAAGATGGGTGTGAAGGTGGTTAAGGATTACCCAGCACAATCCTGGGACTTGAACATCATTGAGAATGTATGGGGCATCCTCCAAGGCAAGATGTGTAGGAAGAATGCTAAGAGTGGACCTAACTGGAGGAAACTGATAGAGGCTGCATGGGCCAGCATTGAGCTCAAGTCTATCAATGCTCTTCATGCTGGATTCCAAGAGAGGTTGAAATTGGTGCACAATGAGGATGGGAAGTGGTGCTACCACCACTAAGTATGACTGCTTTCAGATGTTGGGGTCTAGGTCTAGTGTTGCTCGAGTGTCACATATAATACTGAGATGAATGGGCATGCCATAAGTGGCATGATGAGCAAGGACTTGTTGTTGTTTGGGATGATAATAGTGACCCTTGAGTCCCAACTGCATGGCATGCACAACCTTGTCAATAAATATAAGAGTTGGGATTTTATGAGAATATTGATAACTATGTGTTACAAGACACTATCCATGTTCATGATCCCTCCCTTTGAAATTTGCCTCCCATCTCCACCAATGACCCAATAAGGAAGACTGCCATTCTGCAACACTCCAAGTACATGTTGGTATGTTCTTTGAAAGTGACAGTCAACAAGATTGACAAGATTTGTGTAATACAATACAATAATACCATACCTTCAAGGGCATGGGTAGGTCCATCTCTTAGGCTGGACCAGGATTACCCGTATTTCTATTTAATTTTGTATATCCTATGTGAAGAAGGATACATCCCCTTGGATATGGTTTGCAGTTAGGACCTTTTACAAGTAATTTAATGTCGTGTAGCATGTCCATCCTTCTGTAAGCTGAGCCTTCTCTCCCCATGCCCCAAATGGAATGTAAATAGGCTATTGACATTGCACACACGCCACTAGACTATAGCTTTAAAAAATGAAAGTGAACGGACCAAGTAGCAAGCTTTGTTTGGGTAGCCACATGGCATGTTTGGGGCATGCATGGAGTACACATACATGATAGGTAGAGCTGCCAGATGTGTGCCCTGGGCCACACACTTGCCAGTATGAGCCAGATTACCCTACCTAAGCAGCCCTATTTGGGCATACCAAGATTAGAATCACACATGGTGTCCATGAGGCATATCCAGACCTCCCCGCCCACATTTGTGTGTACTCAATGCACCCCCCAAGTATGCCAGGTGGCTACCCAAACCAACCTTCCAACTTGGTCCGATGACTTCACCATTTAAACGTCGCATCCCGGTTATAGATCACCAAGCGGGGCCGGCCCGAGTGCCGATCTCACGCGACCACCGTGCCTGGCCTTAGACATGAAGAAAACTGAGAGGGTAGAGGACACGCTCAGCCTAGGTTGTGCAGACATGGTGCGGTATGGAAGATGAAATTCGCCAGAAACGTCGATTGGGTTGGTTACAAGGGTAACCATACGGGTAATCCTGGTACGCCCTATGCGCTCATTGGGTATAATATCCATAATTTGCGAAAGCGCGTTGTTCTAAGTGCTCTCATGTGGTACGGTAGGAGGATGAAGGTACTGTAAATGTACCGCCTTCCTTGGGCTTGGAAACGGGAGGCCTCGGCGTTGGAGCCATTTATAACCTTGTAAAAGTAGCATTTCGTATATTCCTATCCTCTTCCCATGCCTCGAATTCCCAAGAGATTAACTAGGGAACAACGGCAGTTGATAGTTGATCTGTCCCGGCAGGGTTTCTCTAATGCTGCCATAGGTCGTCAGGTTCCGTGTAATCTAGAGACCGTTAGGAGATGGAAACCTGCCGAACAGCTGCAAGGATTGGAGAAAGTGGACCTCGGGGAAAAGCCTCGACAAGTTCCGCAGTCCCCTTACAAGCAGCCCGTGAGGACGAAGATCAAGAGGATGGCCAAGACTGGTCCCTCTTCAAGATCAATAGCCTCAACCCTCACCCAAAAGCATGGGATCAGCATCTCTCACACCTCTGTGTGTAGGATTCTCCATGGAGGCAGGAAGCCTCTGACCTGGCTGAAGGTTGGCAATAAGAGGAGCCTAGGTGGTGTCAACAAGAAAGCTAGAGTGGACTTCTGCCACAAGTGGAAAGACTCCAGGTCCAATGATTTTGATACTTGGGTCTTCCTGGATGCAAAGGACCTTTACTGCTACAAATACCAGTTTGGGATTCTTGATTATGCATGGCAAGATGTCTGCAAGAAGAAGGGCAGTGAGGCACCCCCACACTTGGGGGCCAAACCAGGGACACCTTGGGTGTTTAGGTTCTATGGGGCTGTGGGCAAGGACTTTAAGTCTAAGCTGCATTTTGTGCCTCCCTCCCCTGACCCTAAAAACCTCAAACAGAAGAAGAGCTATGAAACCTTCAAGTCAGAGCACTTCATTGAGATGATGAAAAATCTACATGAGGAGATCCAGACCTATACAGCTGGGAGGAGGGGGGGTGGCTACAAGCTCATCATGGATCATGCCAAGCAACACTTCTCCAAGGACAGCAGGCCTGCCTTGGATAAGATGGGTGTGAAGGTGGTTAAGGATTACCCAGCACAATCCTGGGACTTGAACATCATTGAGAATGTATGGGGCATCCTCCAAGGCAAGATGTGTAGGAAGAATGCTAAGAGTGGACCTAACTGGAGGAAACTGATAGAGGCTGCATGGGCCAGCATTGAGCTCAAGTCTATCAATGCTCTTCATGCTGGATTCCAAGAGAGGTTGAAATTGGTGCACAATGAGGATGGGAAGTGGTGCTACCACCACTAAGTATGACTGCTTTCAGATGTTGGGGTCTAGGTCTAGTGTTGCTCGAGTGTCACATATAATACTGAGATGAATGGGCATGCCATAAGTGGCATGATGAGCAAGGACTTGTTGTTGTTTGGGATGATAATAGTGACCCTTGAGTCCCAACTGCATGGCATGCACAACCTTGTCAATAAATATAAGAGTTGGGATTTTATGAGAATATTGATAACTATGTGTTACAAGACACTATCCATGTTCATGATCCCTCCCTTTGAAATTTGCCTCCCATCTCCACCAATGACCCAATAAGGAAGACTGCCATTCTGCAACACTCCAAGTACATGTTGGTATGTTCTTTGAAAGTGACAGTCAACAAGATTGACAAGATTTGTGTAATACAATACAATAATACCATACCTTCAAGGGCATGGGTAGGTCCATCTCTTAGGCTGGACCAGGATTACCCGTATTTCTATTTAATTTTGTATATCCTATGTGAAGAAGGATACATCCCCTTGGATATGGTTTGCAGTTAGGACCTTTTACAAGTAATTTAATGTCGTGTAGCATGTCCATCCTTCTGTAAGCTGAGCCTTCTCTCCCCATGCCCCAAATGGAATGTAAATAGGCTATTGACATTGCACACACGCCACTAGACTATAGCTTTAAAAAATGAAAGTGAACGGACCAAGTAGCAAGCTTTGTTTGGGTAGCCACATGGCATGTTTGGGGCATGCATGGAGTACACATACATGATAGGTAGAGCTGCCAGATGTGTGCCCTGGGCCACACACTTGCCAGTATGAGCCAGATTACCCTACCTAAGCAGCCCTATTTGGGCATACCAAGATTAGAATCACACATGGTGTCCATGAGGCATATCCAGACCTCCCCGCCCACATTTGTGTGTACTCAATGCACCCCCCAAGTATGCCAGGTGGCTACCCAAACCAACCTTCCAACTTGGTCCGATGACTTCACCATTTAAACGTCGCATCCCGGTTATAGATCACCAAGCGGGGCCGGCCCGAGTGCCGATCTCACGCGACCACCGTGCCTGGCCTTAGACATGAAGAAAACTGAGAGGGTAGAGGACACGCTCAGCCTAGGTTGTGCAGACATGGTGCGGTATGGAAGATGAAATTCGCCAGAAACGTCGATTGGGTTGGTTACAAGGGTAACCATACGGGTAATCCTGGTACGCCCTATGCGCTCATTGGGTATAATATCCATAATTTGCGAAAGCGCGTTGTTCTAAGTGCTCTCATGTGGTACGGTAGGAGGATGAAGGTACTGTAAATGTACCGCCTTCCTTGGGCTTGGAAACGGGAGGCCTCGGCGTTGGAGCCATTTATAACCTTGTAAAAGTAGCATTTCGTATATTCCTATCCTCTTCCCATGCCTCGAATTCCCAAGAGATTAACTAGGGAACAACGGCAGTTGATAGTTGATCTGTCCCGGCAGGGTTTCTCTAATGCTGCCATAGGTCGTCAGGTTCCGTGTAATCTAGAGACCGTTAGGAGATGGAAACCTGCCGAACAGCTGCAAGGATTGGAGAAAGTGGACCTCGGGGAAAAGCCTCGACAAGTTCCGCAGTCCCCTTACAAGCAGCCCGTGAGGACGAAGATCAAGAGGATGGCCAAGACTGGTCCCTCTTCAAGATCAATAGCCTCAACCCTCACCCAAAAGCATGGGATCAGCATCTCTCACACCTCTGTGTGTAGGATTCTCCATGGAGGCAGGAAGCCTCTGACCTGGCTGAAGGTTGGCAATAAGAGGAGCCTAGGTGGTGTCAACAAGAAAGCTAGAGTGGACTTCTGCCACAAGTGGAAAGACTCCAGGTCCAATGATTTTGATACTTGGGTCTTCCTGGATGCAAAGGACCTTTACTGCTACAAATACCAGTTTGGGATTCTTGATTATGCATGGCAAGATGTCTGCAAGAAGAAGGGCAGTGAGGCACCCCCACACTTGGGGGCCAAACCAGGGACACCTTGGGTGTTTAGGTTCTATGGGGCTGTGGGCAAGGACTTTAAGTCTAAGCTGCATTTTGTGCCTCCCTCCCCTGACCCTAAAAACCTCAAACAGAAGAAGAGCTATGAAACCTTCAAGTCAGAGCACTTCATTGAGATGATGAAAAATCTACATGAGGAGATCCAGACCTATACAGCTGGGAGGAGGGGGGGTGGCTACAAGCTCATCATGGATCATGCCAAGCAACACTTCTCCAAGGACAGCAGGCCTGCCTTGGATAAGATGGGTGTGAAGGTGGTTAAGGATTACCCAGCACAATCCTGGGACTTGAACATCATTGAGAATGTATGGGGCATCCTCCAAGGCAAGATGTGTAGGAAGAATGCTAAGAGTGGACCTAACTGGAGGAAACTGATAGAGGCTGCATGGGCCAGCATTGAGCTCAAGTCTATCAATGCTCTTCATGCTGGATTCCAAGAGAGGTTGAAATTGGTGCACAATGAGGATGGGAAGTGGTGCTACCACCACTAAGTATGACTGCTTTCAGATGTTGGGGTCTAGGTCTAGTGTTGCTCGAGTGTCACATATAATACTGAGATGAATGGGCATGCCATAAGTGGCATGATGAGCAAGGACTTGTTGTTGTTTGGGATGATAATAGTGACCCTTGAGTCCCAACTGCATGGCATGCACAACCTTGTCAATAAATATAAGAGTTGGGATTTTATGAGAATATTGATAACTATGTGTTACAAGACACTATCCATGTTCATGATCCCTCCCTTTGAAATTTGCCTCCCATCTCCACCAATGACCCAATAAGGAAGACTGCCATTCTGCAACACTCCAAGTACATGTTGGTATGTTCTTTGAAAGTGACAGTCAACAAGATTGACAAGATTTGTGTAATACAATACAATAATACCATACCTTCAAGGGCATGGGTAGGTCCATCTCTTAGGCTGGACCAGGATTACCCGTATTTCTATTTAATTTTGTATATCCTATGTGAAGAAGGATACATCCCCTTGGATATGGTTTGCAGTTAGGACCTTTTACAAGTAATTTAATGTCGTGTAGCATGTCCATCCTTCTGTAAGCTGAGCCTTCTCTCCCCATGCCCCAAATGGAATGTAAATAGGCTATTGACATTGCACACACGCCACTAGACTATAGCTTTAAAAAATGAAAGTGAACGGACCAAGTAGCAAGCTTTGTTTGGGTAGCCACATGGCATGTTTGGGGCATGCATGGAGTACACATACATGATAGGTAGAGCTGCCAGATGTGTGCCCTGGGCCACACACTTGCCAGTATGAGCCAGATTACCCTACCTAAGCAGCCCTATTTGGGCATACCAAGATTAGAATCACACATGGTGTCCATGAGGCATATCCAGACCTCCCCGCCCACATTTGTGTGTACTCAATGCACCCCCCAAGTATGCCAGGTGGCTACCCAAACCAACCTTCCAACTTGGTCCGATGACTTCACCATTTAAACGTCGCATCCCGGTTATAGATCACCAAGCGGGGCCGGCCCGAGTGCCGATCTCACGCGACCACCGTGCCTGGCCTTAGACATGAAGAAAACTGAGAGGGTAGAGGACACGCTCAGCCTAGGTTGTGCAGACATGGTGCGGTATGGAAGATGAAATTCGCCAGAAACGTCGATTGGGTTGGTTACAAGGGTAACCATACGGGTAATCCTGGTACGCCCTATGCGCTCATTGGGTATAATATCCATAATTTGCGAAAGCGCGTTGTTCTAAGTGCTCTCATGTGGTACGGTAGGAGGATGAAGGTACTGTAAATGTACCGCCTTCCTTGGGCTTGGAAACGGGAGGCCTCGGCGTTGGAGCCATTTATAACCTTGTAAAAGTAGCATTTCGTATATTCCTATCCTCTTCCCATGCCTCGAATTCCCAAGAGATTAACTAGGGAACAACGGCAGTTGATAGTTGATCTGTCCCGGCAGGGTTTCTCTAATGCTGCCATAGGTCGTCAGGTTCCGTGTAATCTAGAGACCGTTAGGAGATGGAAACCTGCCGAACAGCTGCAAGGATTGGAGAAAGTGGACCTCGGGGAAAAGCCTCGACAAGTTCCGCAGTCCCCTTACAAGCAGCCCGTGAGGACGAAGATCAAGAGGATGGCCAAGACTGGTCCCTCTTCAAGATCAATAGCCTCAACCCTCACCCAAAAGCATGGGATCAGCATCTCTCACACCTCTGTGTGTAGGATTCTCCATGGAGGCAGGAAGCCTCTGACCTGGCTGAAGGTTGGCAATAAGAGGAGCCTAGGTGGTGTCAACAAGAAAGCTAGAGTGGACTTCTGCCACAAGTGGAAAGACTCCAGGTCCAATGATTTTGATACTTGGGTCTTCCTGGATGCAAAGGACCTTTACTGCTACAAATACCAGTTTGGGATTCTTGATTATGCATGGCAAGATGTCTGCAAGAAGAAGGGCAGTGAGGCACCCCCACACTTGGGGGCCAAACCAGGGACACCTTGGGTGTTTAGGTTCTATGGGGCTGTGGGCAAGGACTTTAAGTCTAAGCTGCATTTTGTGCCTCCCTCCCCTGACCCTAAAAACCTCAAACAGAAGAAGAGCTATGAAACCTTCAAGTCAGAGCACTTCATTGAGATGATGAAAAATCTACATGAGGAGATCCAGACCTATACAGCTGGGAGGAGGGGGGGTGGCTACAAGCTCATCATGGATCATGCCAAGCAACACTTCTCCAAGGACAGCAGGCCTGCCTTGGATAAGATGGGTGTGAAGGTGGTTAAGGATTACCCAGCACAATCCTGGGACTTGAACATCATTGAGAATGTATGGGGCATCCTCCAAGGCAAGATGTGTAGGAAGAATGCTAAGAGTGGACCTAACTGGAGGAAACTGATAGAGGCTGCATGGGCCAGCATTGAGCTCAAGTCTATCAATGCTCTTCATGCTGGATTCCAAGAGAGGTTGAAATTGGTGCACAATGAGGATGGGAAGTGGTGCTACCACCACTAAGTATGACTGCTTTCAGATGTTGGGGTCTAGGTCTAGTGTTGCTCGAGTGTCACATATAATACTGAGATGAATGGGCATGCCATAAGTGGCATGATGAGCAAGGACTTGTTGTTGTTTGGGATGATAATAGTGACCCTTGAGTCCCAACTGCATGGCATGCACAACCTTGTCAATAAATATAAGAGTTGGGATTTTATGAGAATATTGATAACTATGTGTTACAAGACACTATCCATGTTCATGATCCCTCCCTTTGAAATTTGCCTCCCATCTCCACCAATGACCCAATAAGGAAGACTGCCATTCTGCAACACTCCAAGTACATGTTGGTATGTTCTTTGAAAGTGACAGTCAACAAGATTGACAAGATTTGTGTAATACAATACAATAATACCATACCTTCAAGGGCATGGGTAGGTCCATCTCTTAGGCTGGACCAGGATTACCCGTATTTCTATTTAATTTTGTATATCCTATGTGAAGAAGGATACATCCCCTTGGATATGGTTTGCAGTTAGGACCTTTTACAAGTAATTTAATGTCGTGTAGCATGTCCATCCTTCTGTAAGCTGAGCCTTCTCTCCCCATGCCCCAAATGGAATGTAAATAGGCTATTGACATTGCACACACGCCACTAGACTATAGCTTTAAAAAATGAAAGTGAACGGACCAAGTAGCAAGCTTTGTTTGGGTAGCCACATGGCATGTTTGGGGCATGCATGGAGTACACATACATGATAGGTAGAGCTGCCAGATGTGTGCCCTGGGCCACACACTTGCCAGTATGAGCCAGATTACCCTACCTAAGCAGCCCTATTTGGGCATACCAAGATTAGAATCACACATGGTGTCCATGAGGCATATCCAGACCTCCCCGCCCACATTTGTGTGTACTCAATGCACCCCCCAAGTATGCCAGGTGGCTACCCAAACCAACCTTCCAACTTGGTCCGATGACTTCACCATTTAAACGTCGCATCCCGGTTATAGATCACCAAGCGGGGCCGGCCCGAGTGCCGATCTCACGCGACCACCGTGCCTGGCCTTAGACATGAAGAAAACTGAGAGGGTAGAGGACACGCTCAGCCTAGGTTGTGCAGACATGGTGCGGTATGGAAGATGAAATTCGCCAGAAACGTCGATTGGGTTGGTTACAAGGGTAACCATACGGGTAATCCTGGTACGCCCTATGCGCTCATTGGGTATAATATCCATAATTTGCGAAAGCGCGTTGTTCTAAGTGCTCTCATGTGGTACGGTAGGAGGATGAAGGTACTGTAAATGTACCGCCTTCCTTGGGCTTGGAAACGGGAGGCCTCGGCGTTGGAGCCATTTATAACCTTGTAAAAGTAGCATTTCGTATATTCCTATCCTCCTTCCCATGCCTCGAATTCCCAAGAGATTAACTAGGGAACAACGGCAGTTGATAGTTGATCTGTCCCGGCAGGGTTTCTCTAATGCTGCCATAGGTCGTCAGGTTCCGTGTAATCTAGAGACCGTTAGGAGATGGAAACCTGCCGAACAGCTGCAAGGATTGGAGAAAGTGGACCTCGGGGAAAAGCCTCGACAAGTTCCGCAGTCCCCTTACAAGCAGCCCGTGAGGACGAAGATCAAGAGGATGGCCAAGACTGGTCCCTCTTCAAGATCAATAGCCTCAACCCTCACCCAAAAGCATGGGATCAGCATCTCTCACACCTCTGTGTGTAGGATTCTCCACGGGTAATCCTGGTACGCCCTACCCCTTCACTTGAGCCCGATTATATTCTCACTATTTGTTAATGATGTTCCCCGATGAACAAGGAGCGCGGATTCGTTTAAATCAATACACCAGTATTTCTCATATGATGTACCGGTATGCACTATGCATATGAAGTTACACTTCAAGCCGATTGTGCTAGGGATCTCCAGAAGATTGGGCAAATGGGCGGTTACAAATAAAACGAGTTGTTCATTTTTACATTTCCCCTCGTTGATTTTTTTAACTGCATAAGACGAGCCAAAGTACAGGCTGGCACCATGTACCGGTAACCATGTTCAAGTTCAAGAAGAGTGAACAGTAAAAAAAAGTGGAAATAAGCAGGTAACATTTCCAGTTGAATTTGAATTATCGTAATTGATGAGTCAGGTATGTGCTGTGCACACAGCTATGTAAGGGCAGCAAGCGTTAGACTCATGGACTGTAAAACTGACAATCACGATTGTATGAGTAGATTGGATCAAGTGCCGTACATCTGGATAATAATGCTTTTATTATAATTATCATGTTACTACCAAAGGTGGCGAGCCGAGTTAATGGCTGGAGCCATATTAACAAGTTCTAGGTCAAGTAAAAACTGACATTTACACCATGTTGGGAAATGATGTGTTGTGTCCGTTTCGCCTTCACTTGACACTGTGAGCTAATTGGGAACCCAAAAGGGCACCAGCATAATTCAACCACCATCATCATAGTTGGGCCCACAACTGTACATCCACGATTCCACGTGAAAGTGTGAGGTTGGCCTAATCCCGTAGTAGAGCTTATACTACCCATGGTTACTCTGTCCGCAAACAGTGAGCAATCTGAAGGCGGGTAGACTATGTAATCAAAACAACCACTGGATCTCTCTAGTTATCACTTAAGGCTTGTCTATCTTTTTTGATAAGAAGAAACACTAACTTGTTCCAAGTTCGGCCTAAGACGGCAGGCCAGTGTTTACCCAAGACAAGCCCAAACACACAACTTATGGGGGGGTCTTCCAACTATCCTCTCTAAAGGCTACTAATCCTGTTCCTCTGTGCTCATAATGTAACTAGGGAAGTGAGCCCGTCAATCTGACAGCAGGACCCCCCCCCCCCCCACACACACACACACCCACACACACCCCACCCCATCCTACCCTGGAAAATGGCACAGGAAGGCATTGGTCTTCATTATATTAAGCGGGAACATTTCTGAACACCTACTATTGTAATAAGCCATGGACAACTTCTACAACACGAAAACTATGTCAGTGGCATCTGTCTGCCACATTGTCTCTAAGCACCATGATGCTGCCAGTGCTACTGATCCTGATCCTCTACATTCGCACTGCCAATAGCCAGGTACAACTCCTTCAATGTGGCAAGTTTGCCAGTTGCATCTGCCCGCCACATAGGCTATTGGTACAAGCACCATGCTGCTGCTAATACTACTGATCCCGATCCTCTGCGCTCACACTACCAATAGCAAGGGACAACTCCTGCAATGTGGTGTCTTTCTGAATCCTTCACCATCATGGACACAAAGTTAGCACTTCTGTCAGATTTACTGATCCTGATCCTCTGCGTCCACACTGCCAATAGCCAGGGACAGCCCCTGCAAGTTGACAGGTACCTCAGTTTGGTGTCTGACTGGCTCTTCCACCATAAGCACCAAGGTAGCAGTGCTGTCAATGCTACTGACCCTGTTCCTCTGTTCTCACACTGCCAATAGCAAGGTACAACTCCTTCAATGTGGCAAGTTTGCCAGTGGTATATCACCTTCGCTCTAAGCACCATGGCGCTGTCAATGCTACAGACCCTGTTCCTCTGTGCTCACACTGCAAATAGACAGGGACAGCCACTGCAAGGTGGCAAATACCTCAGTTTGGTGCCTGTCCGCATCCTTCACCACAAAAACACAGGTAGCAGCGCTGTCAATACTGCTGCTGCTCCTGCTTACTTTTGATCATGACCATGAGCATTACAAGCAGTAAGGTGCTGTCAGTACTACTGATCTTGTTCTTCTGTGCTCATACTGACATTAGCCATGGACAACAACTGCAACCTGACAACTATGTCAGTGGCATTTGCATATCACCTTGGCTCTAAGCACCATGGTGCTGCTAAGGCTACAGATCCTGTTCCCCTGTGCTCACACTGCCAATAGCAAGGGACAGCTCCTGCAAGGTGGCAAGGACCTTTGAGGCTGATGGTCGCGCAGCAGGGTCCTTGTGCCAACAGGAGTGCACCAGCTCACAAAGGGCGGGGGGGCAACGCCGATCATCGTTGCTTGTGGGGGGACGAGCATTGCATATAGTAACCTACACACAAGCAGGTTATACATGTGGGCAAGTTGGTCATTGGTTCATGAGGGACTGTGGGTTGGGGTGGAGTGGGTTTGTGTGGGGTTGGGTTGGGTGGAGTAGGGTGGTGTGGAGTGGGTTTGTGTGGGTTTGTGTGGGTTTTGTGGAGTGGGGTTGTGTGGGGTTGTGTGGAGTGGGGTTGTGTGGTGTGACTGGAGTCGGGTTGTTTGGAGTGAGGTTGTTTGGAGGGGGGTTGTGTGGGGTGGGGTTGTGTGGAGTGGGGTAGGATGAGGTTGTGTGGGTGGTGCGCTTGGGGTGGAGTGGTGGTGGTGGGTAGTGGAGGGGACAGGGGAGACACTGATGACTGCCATGTTCAAGTCCACTGTTTTGACAGGCAAGGTCAAGTAATTCAAATACCGAATGGAAGACAAATTGATGAAGGGATTATCTAGAGAAAAATGTCTGGTAGTGTTTTCGTCACAAAACAACATTATCAGGTTTCAGGAATAACGTCAAAACAAATTAACATTATCTATATTTTAACAATTATAAGACTTATTTACGCCAGTCAGATTCTCATAAGAGCACATATGAGCATCGCAATTCACGAAAACGAGCTCAGGTTGGGCCAAAAAGCTACAGTTGACGGTTAACAATTTGATTTTAGGGTGCCTTGAGTTTGGGACTGTAATTTTTGAAAAATCCGAGGCGAAAATATCTAAGCATCAAAATCCACGAAACCTTCCCCTTGGGCACTTGGGCTATACTTAGCACAGGTCTTTCCCACACCTCCGTGGGTGGGGTGGCCCTCATCATGCACTGTCATTCATGCACTGTGAATAACCCTTATTTCTGCAAGTGCAATACCTATAATGCGTCCACTCAACTGTTAGGCGTTTCCGCCGAACTTGGTGCTTGCACACAGACCGAGATCGGAGGCGGCCTGGTGGACATGACACGCGCACCCAACATCTGCCAGCGATCGGAGCGGCCTGGTGGCAACAAACTGCCGGACCGGGACGTCCCATCCAGCCCAGACCTGAACAGTACGTTCCGCCCAGCTCAAACATGCAATACCTTGTCAAATTCTCTTAAGTCAACCAGACCTCTGATTAGTCTCATTTTTGTGCAGCAATTTTTAAAAATAAAGCCGATCTACATATATGCTTCTATAACATTACAGGCACGTTCAATACTGCTTAAAAACCAGCAACCCTGTAAAATGCCTCAAATTACATTACATTCAATTAATGTACTCAATTCAGAGCTCATTTAATTCATTACGTAGAATATTGTATTCGGGACGCACCTCTTTATCAAGAGAGACAACAGTTTAAGTGCCGTACATGAACGCACCTGGTAGATGATGGGGTATTCACGCAGGTTCACCCATGGCTGCTGGTGTGTGACCATCTCACTGAGAGTGGGGGTGAGAATGAGGCATGGGTTAGAGTGGCCCAGGAGAAGTTAGCTGCCAATTAAGTTTAGGGGGGTTAGGGTTTACTGGTTTAGGTGATTTTAAGGTATAGGGTTGATGGGGTTTAGGGTTTAGGGTCCAGGTGGGTTCATGGAGGGTCTAGTTAGGTTTACTTAAGGGTTTAGGGTCTAGGTGGGTTTAGGTAGGGTCTAAGTAGGTTTATTTCAGGGTTTAGGGTCTAGGTGGTTTAGGTAGGGTCTAGGTAGGTTTGCTTAAGTGGCGGCTAACTTCTCCACTAAGTTAGAGTGGGATGATGCAGGGCAATTATGGCCCCATGAAACGGTACTCAAGATGGGTGCACAACACCGTTTCTTTTTCGGGATACGCTTAACAGCTTCAAGGCAGCTCCTTCCTCCCACCCTTAGGCCAAATTTGAAGCTAGCTAGAGTGTCTTACAGCTATAGCCCCCAAAAGAAACAGTGGTGTAAAGATGGGGTACAATAATGATGTCCATAAATACCTCTGAACTACGTCAAGCCGCGGGCACATTTGGAGTACAGCAAGGCACGGCTAAATGCCATCATCCCCATCATCATCAGATACTTGTTTTCTTCAACCAAAATATAACATATTAAATAGTAAGAGTCAATAGGCAAACCTACAAATCAGTAATTGACTTATTGTAGCACCACCCAGGCAGGTAGCGCCTGCAGTATGGTTCAGTCTTTAAAAACGATACTAGCTCAAAGATTGAGGCACAGGCCAACAAAAGCACAGACACTCGTAACCCATATTGAGCGAAGATCAGTTTAAAAACATGCACCAGCCTCTTTAGCGTTTTTCTGTGTGCAACATGTGTGCTATGCTCTGCCCCTCGAACCCCCACGGGCTCTGCGCTCTGTGCTACACCACAATCCCCAAATCAGCCTTGCTTCGCGACTTTTGCTACACAACTGGACCTACAGAAAGCTAAAAAATTGCTTTACAGCCAACTCAATTCAGCATGATACCTATTCAATGAATCTATGGCAGCACCAAACTCAATTCAGCATCACTCCTAATCAATGAATCTATGGCAGCACCAAACTCAAAAGGACACTGGTTTCAAAATTTTGAACGCACACCAGATTGTCAGCAGCAAACTTACTTACGGAGCATGATACCTCCCTGTAAGATACCCCTCCCTGTACGACAGCACCACCCACACAGCTATGAGAGTGACCTATTTCTACCCCCCAAACCGGCATGGACCGCACATTCTAACAAACCTGGAACCAACTCACCATTATTCTAGTATCTCATCACCAATAAACATTGCTTGGATAGCATAAGAAAAATGTCTGATTGTTTAGATCACATGAAAAATGTCTGATTGTTTAGATCACATGAAAAATGTCTGATTGTTTAGATCACATCATGCACAAAGCGATACAATCAACTGTATCAAACCCTGCAAATTCACTTGAGCATGATACCAAAGACATAGATGGACAAACCCTAAACCCTGCAAACTCACTTGAGCATGATACCGAAGCCATATATGTCTGTCTTGCCAGAGACTCCCCCAAACTCGCCACTGAATGCCTCAGGTGCCTGGACATGGTGGTGTTTGTAAGTATGTAAGCAAAAGCAAAACCCACAGTTACCTTCCCCAGTTCAAGCAAACGGGAAGGTCCCTTCAACTTCACGCCCAGAGGCAAGGAGTAACAATTCCCAATTTTCAATTTAGCAAGCACGTATGTAATTATATTGAATGTTCAAGGGTTGAACTGTGGGAAAAGAAGAAAAATACAAAACAAATCATTTGTTCACATTTAAATTTTTGTGGAAAATTTTGTTTTACTGCCGAAGACGGCAAGCAGCCAAATAGCTGGCTGGAGCCACGTAACCAAGCTAAAGTTCAAGAACTGTGGGCACAGTGAGCAAGCAGTGTGATTGCAACCTAACATCAAGGCAAGCCACCTGTATGTTGAATGTTCAAGGGTTGAACTGTGGGCACAGTGATCAAGCAGGGCGATTGCAACCCAACATCAAGACAGAGTGAGGTGCTAGTGGTGGAAATGATTGTCTGGTATGATGAGTGCATGTATTTTACAATCCAGGGGTAGCCAATTAGGCTAACGGGACTTGCTGGAAGTTCAACAATCAAGATCAACTCTGGACTACCAGAAGGGCTGAAGTGAAACAAGCATAGATAGAGACAAGTGGGCAGATCAAGGCTAGTAGGCTCAATGATGATGATGATGATGATGATGGTGATGACATTGTTCTTGGTGCCCTACTGGACTCCAAATATGCCGGCAGCTTGACAGAGTCAAGAGGGACTTGGGAATATCATGAAACATTTATGCGCCAGTTTGTTGAGTGAATTTTTTCTCAGTTGTCCGAGTACAGCACGTAAATCTAATGGGATCCTCCTGGTGATGATGATAGTTTGGATTGCAGCCTGGTTGGCCAGCTAGGCTAAAGGAGATTTTCCCAATTCGAGCAATCTCACAACCACTTGGGGATATACTGAAATTGAACTACAACCTTGCACAATCAACTCAGGATATCTTACAGCAACTACATACAATGACAACCACGACAAGGCAACTCTCTAACCAACAAACTACAGAAGCGACTGTGTCTGCATCCATTTTCTGTGTTAATAGAAAAGTCCTGTATTTGCAACAGGGACTGACCAAAAGTCACATCCAATTGGGTAGTTACAGGACTTGACCACGCAATAACTAACGACCACATGAATTAAATAAAGAAATAGTGCACCTTGTAACGAGGCGTGAGGTACGATCACATAATGATATTTAGCAACAACAACCTGGGATGGCACACACGGCAAGGCAACTATGGAACCAACCCACGAAGCGCCATGCATGAGACAGAGCCTGTGTCCATTTTCTTTGCTGACAGGAAAGTCTTGTATGTGCAACGTGAAAATGTAACACTCCCAACCAAGTGAGGAGTTATAGGACTTGGCACCCCTATCACTTTGAATCACGTGATGCTATCTATCAGCTTGCAATTAAACCCACAGGACGGCAACTCTCTAACAGACCCACGACCCACTAAGTGGGTAGGCAACAGTGCCTGTGACCATCTTTTTTGTTGACAGGTAAGTCTTGAATGTGCAATGTGACAAGGTAAAACTCCCAACCAAGCGAGGAGTTACAGGACTTAGCACCACTACCACTCCAAATCACGTGATGCCATCTATCAGCTTTCAATGACACCCACGGCAAGGCGACTCTCTAACTGACCTACCATGTAAGCAACAGTGCCTGCGTCCATCTTCTTTGTTGAAAGGAAAGTCTTGTATTTACAACGAGCCAGTCCGAAGTCAGCAATCTTGGCTGTACCGTTTGTGTCTAGAAGTACATTGTGGGGCTTCATGTCACGGTGGATGATATCCTGTGGGGTATGACCAAGCAACATGGAATGTGATGATGAGTACAATTTATTTTGTTGAATGAACAGATTCACACTCAAAAGAATGGATCTCCTTGCGCTAGTCTAAGACGCAAAAGATGTTATCAATATCTAAGGCGAAGCCATTCCTTGACAAGTCGTTAAACTGTCGGGACCTGGGCTTGTCTATAATAATCAGTCTGAGTTCGAACCCTGTCACACTCCCTGGTTTCCGTGGCGAGGGGGGAAGTATTCTTTACTGCAGACGGTCAAACGCCGAATTGCCGGCATATAAAACCTTGAAACAATTATTCCTTACTTCACAAGTAGTTAACCTTGAACAAAAGAATTTTCTTTCTTTACATTTTGTTCTTTACAATATTGGTTCCATCCCACTTTGTTCTGTTCAAATTTACTCCATTCCATCTTTAAACACAAGAGGGCACTAGTTTAGAACACACACCAGATTGTAAACAGCAAACTTACTTGAACATGATACCTCCCTGTATGATACCCCTCCCCGTATGACAGCACCACCCACACAGCAATGAGACTGCCCTATTTCAACCCACACAGCCAGCCAGAACCAAACTAGACCATACATCCCACTTCGACCGGTTATCATGTATTACATTCCATCTTGTGGTGTTCTGATCCATTCCATTCCATTTGCTCCTTTCTGATCCATTCAATTGCATTTCTTCTGCCCTGCTCCATTCCATTCAATTTCGTGATATCCCTTTATATAAGGGGTAGGTCCGATTTGCTTGTGGCTGCCTAATGTGGGCAATTATGATTTACCATCCAGTGATCCAGCCTAGAAGGGACTTCAAACATAGTAACAAGTTCTATGCAAAATGGGGGAGAGTGATCGCGACGGAGCAACAGGTGGCAACGGAAGCGAGTTAGTTACGAGACCGTTGGCTGACGTGGCAGGCTTCATCACGGTCAGATGGATGGATGGTCGAACAGACAAATGGGTAACACTGGGGGCTCCCGCCCTCCAGAAGGGGGGGCTCCGCAAAAAACAAAGGCTCTATCACCAAAGTGCTCACCTTCACCTCCAACACCACCTCCAACTACAACACTCATACATTACAACCACCGCCCCCACCGCCACTACCCCCAACACAAATACACCAGTACCACCATCACCCTCCAGGTGCTAATGACTCAGATTAGGACAGCATTAAAAAATTAGGAGTGCCCAAGTCCTGATAGCCTTGCCAGCGACGCAAAAATGACATCTCAACAACAGGGAAGTGACAACGGAAAGGATTGCAACGCAACGCCCAAGCGACGGGTAGCCCCACATGAGTAGGGAACTGTAATATGATATCATGTCATCATATGATATCATATGATGCGGGCAGTCTCACTGGGCTAAAGTGACCATTTATATACAATATCATATGAAGCAATTTGTTTAGTATCATATGATATCATACTCTCCTTTGGTCAACATCATATGATTTGCCTGTCCGTACACATAAGTGCACTGCTTCACTTTTTGACTATGCATGGCAGCTTTCGGGTAGCTCCATGGACCAGCCACTGGGTCAAACCCAAAGGTTTCAGCTGCCATGAAATGCCTGTCAAGCCAGAATTCAGACGCACTAGTTAGCTTTGGTTTTGGCCCAAGAACGGGGAAAGAAAGCTGCCTAGATGCTGCTACGCGCAGCCCCAAAAAGAAACAGTGCATGAGCAGTGGCTGGAGCCAGGGCTTGTAAGACAGGAGCTAGGGCAAAGGCAGAAGAAAAAAACAGACGGACATTAGCGTGAACGTGGGGGCTCCTGCCCCTACTAAAGGGTTACAGGAGGCTCTACCAAGTGGAGGCTCACCCACTGTTTCTTTTTTGGGCTATGCATGTTAGCTTCCAGCCAGCTCCATTAGCCAGACACTGGGTTTAGCCCATACCTTTCAGTTGTATCGGAATGCCTGTCATGTCAGCTTTCGGACACACTAGCTAGCTTCCAGGTTGGCCCACGGACGGGGACAAGGACCTGCCTAGAAGCTGCTAAACATAGCCCCCCCCAAAACAATGGGCCAAGAGGAGGCTCTGCTAAAAAGCAGTTCTTTCAAAGGCTCCATAGCCGTAGTGCTCGAAGCCCAACACCCTAATCACATTGTACAGTTATGTTGATATCTTGTCCAAAGAGCGTAGTGGGTAAAAGCGGTGGAACAACGTGGGTCCAAGCGGCTTGAAGCAGGGTCGAAGTGGATCCAGGGGGTGAAATGAGGTCTCACCGGAATATACTTAGGTGCAAGGACCGGTTTGAGTTGTAGCCAAAGGCATAGGCAAGGGCAAAGGCAAAGGCAAAAACAAAGGCAAGTGGATCCAACTGGGGATGAGGAGTATTCCCAAGCCTTGTTTTTCCTGACAGGATGTCAACATAAGTGTAACACTTGATTATACAACTCACCAGTGAATGCAAGTACTGCAATCCTTGCATGACGTCGATAGAGATCTGCATATAGGGTTCAGGATTTGGATTCAGCAATGTATGCGGAGATCTGCATATGGGGTTCAGGGTTTGGATTCATAATTGCTCCAAATGTACATGAAGGGAAGAATGGGCATCTTGTGCTCCTCCTGCAGTAAGGGTGGAGAGAATATTGTATTAGGCTGCGCAGGGTTGAATGAGGGTTCAATGAGGGTGGGGAATCTATCTCAAGGGCAACGGCAACCGCAACGGATGGTTTAGCCCCTGCCCGGCCTCGCCCTGACCTGCCCAGATTGGTTCAGATGCAACAACTAGTAACATTACAAGTTTTGCGTCAGGTACTTACGTAAAAGTATAAGATGGGTGGATAATTGGTAAAGCAGGGTACCTCTGCAGCCTGCCCAACAACCCTAGAAAGCTCCTTCTCCCTCTCCCAACCATCAAGCAGCGCAACTGAATTATTAGCAGCAGTACGAGAATTTGCCCGCAAGAGCCGGTCGGCGGTCCCAAATTTCCCATTGCTGTGGTATGTAAGAAGTCAGATATCCTTGGTAGCCATCAAGGGAGGATGAGTAGCTGTTCAAACTCATATGTGTGCACCTTTAAGTCCGCGGTTCGATTCCCGGCATCTTGAACTTTTCGGCCTGCCTCAGAACTACTGGCATACTACGGGAGACGGGTCCTCGCACTCTCACCTTATAAATCTCGGCCATTGTCATCATTGTGCCCTTATCACGCTTGTATATGTATGTGGAGAGGGGCTTGGTGCACAACTCCATGACCAAGAACAAAGTAGGGGGCCGTAGTCGACCTCCATAGATGGGCACCTGACAACATTAAGGGCTAGGGTTAGGTTTATGAGTTTGGATAAGGCTAGGGTTATAAGAACAGTTAGGGTTAGGGTTGGAGCTAGTGTTATGAGTGCAGATAGGGTTCGAGTTATGAGTAGGGTTACGAGTCGGGGTAGGAGTAGAAACACACCTGCCGAGGTTTAGGCTTAGGGTGAAGGATAGGAATAAGCTTAGGGCTTGATATAGGATGTGTGGGCACACACTGGTTATCCCAAGCCCATGCATTTCAACCACCTACAACTCACTACCTATGACCTACCAGCCCGTGCATCCCAACACCTACCACATTGTAATGGTCGAGCCTGGCCATAATCTGCATACCATGCTCCAGGCTCTCTATCTCCTCAGCCGAGCCCTCAGACGGCCTGTCGGCAGACGAAGTGTTGGAGCTGTGGTCCTACGTCCCACCTACATCCCACCGTCTACCAACTACCAGCTCATGCATCGCATCACCTACCACATTGGGATGGTCGAGCCGGGCCATAATCTGCATCTCATGCTCCATGCTCTCTATCTCCTCAGCCGTGCCCTCGGACGGCCTGTCGTTGAAGCAATCGCTGGACTTCGGTCCAGCCTCAGGCTCATCTTCAGAGGAGCTCTTCCCCACTCCAAAGGCAAAGGCAGCTGTGGCCAGGAAGAGCTTGACAGCCACAGGCTTACCCTGCATGCATTCAAGGGCACGGGCTTAATGAATACAGGTGTTGCTGCTATACCGTCATTTTTGTTCTGGTCTATGAATGCGATGAAATGAAAAGTACAGCATGTGGGGAGTTGGGGGCAAACGCAGACATGGCATGGAGCACCTTGCCCTGCACACATTGCCCTGCACACATTGCCCTGCACGAATTCAAAGGTTCAAGGACGAGTAATTGCAGGTTTGTGCGGTCGGGCAACGCATCTATATGCCACTAGTTATCAAGTTATCTAAAGGTAAGGGCAGCCGTGGCCAGGAACAGCTTGACAGCCACAGGCTTGCCCTGCATGTATTCAAGGGCGCACGGATTTGTGATTACAGGTGCTCGCAATAGCGTAATAATGCTAATGAAGTCATTGTTTCTACCCACCAAAGAGTCTCCTCTGACCACTGCCCTAAGTATACAAGTATATAAGTATATACACAAATACATGTAGATGTTTATTAGTATACACACATACATGAAGAAGTATATACGCCTAGCAGTCTGCGCACCCGATATCTTCCTCTGACTACAACTCCTGTGGCTCCAGTGCCCAACACCTGCTCCTTAAAAATCTGCATGCAATGGTGTGGTCCAGGGGAGATATCACATACGGTATGGAAGTGATCGTTTGGAGAGAGAAACCACGCATGATTGAGATGGTGTGATTTAGTAGATATTGCAAGATATTGGTAGAATTGGTAAACGCATATATATGTATATATATATATATATATATATATATATACAGGGGGGGGGCAGAAAGACAGATTTTGGACCGCACCTTCGATATGGTGTCCGATTCAGATGGGAGTTGGAATTGTGGACGTTTCATACAAAAAGAGGGGGGAAATAAAGTTGGCTAAAAGTTTTTTTACCCCCCCCCACCCCCACCCCCCCACACACACACACACCCTCCTAAAACCCAATTACCTCACCCTACCCCCCCTAAAATGGGGGTCATTCGAAAGATCTTTTAAAGCCCATTTCATTTATGCTCTTACATCTTTTATGGGGTTACCCAAACGTGATTTATCGCGAAGTTAAGATTTGGGCCGCTTTGGTTGATAAATTTGGACCCCTCTAACTTTTGTTCAACTTTATTTTTGGCTAAAAAAAAAAAACTTTTTTTTTTTAATATAGTTTGAGGATAGGCTCTATCCAAAGCGAAGGTGCGGTACGGCAGCTTTTTTCTTGCCCCCCACTTGTATATATATATATATATATATATACTAGTACGGTAGCCCGTGTGGCCGGTGGCCACACCTACTCTCACGAAGCCCCCCCCCCCCCCCCCCCCCCCCCCCCCCCAATCATAGTACAATGCCCGTTTGGCCTTTGGCCGCAACTATTTGGGGCTGGTTACATAATGGTTTACACTTGAAGCCCCCCCCCCCCCATTCACACACCACCACCACCAAACCATTATCCGCCCCCTCCCCCCTTCCCTGCCGTTGGCCACACCTGTTTTGGGCTGGGTTGCAAAACGGTTTTCTCTGCAGTACATGCAACTCAAAACATTGACGGACGCATATCCCTTGCGATGGTCTCCCTTGTGCACCCACAAGCACACAAAGACCACCGTACCCCCCCCCCCCCCCCCCCCCCCTAGTTATCTCCCCCCCACACACACACCCAACCATGTACCCCCCCGCCCACAAACATACTCCCTTACTCTTCCTGACATATCTCCTGACTCCATCCGTTCCCCCACCTCAGCCATCCCACCAGCCCCCACCCTCTCCCCAGTCTCATCCCTCCCCCCCCTCCTACACGCACCCACAAGCACACACACTCCATATCTGCCTCCCTCCACTTCAGCTGTGGGCTTTGCCATAGCTCAAAGGCAAACGGGACGATGAGCATCGACAACGTTTGCGCATCATCCGACTCCGCTAAAAGCATCGGACCTGCTTCCCTGCCACCTCAGCTGTGATCGATAGTCGACCCCACTGAAAAAGCTGAACCTGCGCAATCGCAACTGTATATAACTAAAGCTTCTTCTTAGCGAGCATGTATTCAGTTCGGCCGAAGAACAATCCTGTTCACCGCAACTGCTCCCGAAGTCAACTCAATCTGAGACTTGGAAACATCGCTAGGTTCTAATTCAACTTTGCCGCGTGCTCGCTATAGCACAATGCACAGCGACGACATGTTTCTCGATGCAGTGGGAAGAAGTTGCAATCAAGTTGCTGATTTGAGATGTTAGGTCAAGTTAGGGCGAGAATGCTCAGCGAGATTTTTCATTCGGTCAACTTTGATGCGTACTTGCTATGGCACAATGCGGAGCGACATGTTTCTCAATGCAGTGGAAAGAATTTGCAGTAAAGTTTGTGACATGGGATGGATGCGATTCGGACATTTCTGACAGGTCGGCTGACTCACCAAGTCACCTCCCATTGTGCGCAGCGACAGGTCTCTTGACGCAAGGGAATGGTCTTGCAGAGATGCAGGGGGAAAAGGAGAAATCGGGCGGGATGCGCAACAGGTAGAATACGCAGGAGGCGAAGGTTGCTTAAGGCAGAATTCGCAGGAGGCCAATCAGGCAGAAGTTGAAGCAGGAGGGATTAAAAGCGTGAATTGGCTGGGCGGGAATTGGCTGGGCGGGAAGTCGGTTAATTCGGTTACGCGATGACACCACAACGACCACCACGACCACGACCATGATTATATATATATATATATATATATATATATATATATATATATATATATATATACGAGGGGGGGGCAGGAATAAAGTTGGCTGGCCGCACGTTCGGAAGTTGTTATTTTGACCCCCGGGGACCCCCCCCCCCACACACACACACACACCCCCACCCCCCTCCCCCTCTTTGAGACCTCATATCTAGACACCCAGACAGTATTACATAGTGAAAGGGGGGTCCATGAGCATCATCTCGGCAAGGCCTTTCCACCCATACAACCAAAATTTATAAATATCAAGTTTGGACAAAGTTATTTAGATTTTAGTATTTTTACAACTTTCTTGGGCGCTCAGCAGTCGTCCGCGCCCTAGGAGAAGATCACGAAAATCGACTGAAGGCGTTTTTATCTGTCTTTTTATCTTTATCATCATCATTATCATGGCTTGATCTACTCAACTTGTATTCTGGAGCCTGATGGTCGGCTCGGGTGGTGTGTGTGTTTTGGGGTGGGGGGGCGGGGGGGGGGGAAGGTGTGGGGGGGTGGGGGGGGGGGGGGGGTGGGGGGGGGGGCTCGAGTGCTCGACCCCAGGCTCGACTGCTTAAGGAACTTCGTACGGCAGGGGGCCGGAATTCAGAACGCGTTGCACGCGCGCCTTTTTCCGCCCAACTGCCGCTCGTTCCAAGCTGGACGCGAAGGTCTGGGTGACGTCCAGCCTGGCGTCCAGCCTGGATGTACCTTCCAGGAGATTCACCAATTATACCCTTGGTGTCACTAACTAACGACTTCAGATTTGTACTCCTCTCGTCGAGACCTTCTCAATGGTGTACGTCACGCTCAAAAATTCGCACTGGCAAGAAAGTTACACGAGGTACAAATAAAATTGGGAAAACGGTCGGACCCCCCCCCCCCCCCACCCCCCCCACCCCACCCCACCCCACCCTCGTATCTCGGCCGCCCGTGGGTGTATCGACATGATTTTTTTGTATCGACTATTGCTCGCGGTTCTCTATCCATATCGAACGTGCGGTACGAAATCTTTTTCCTTGCCCCCCCCCTCGTATATATATATATATATATATATATATATATATATATATATATATATATATATACTAGTACGGTAGCCCGTGTGGCCTGTGGCCACATCAACACTCCCTCTCCCCCCGCACTCTCAGACGCACACCTCTTCTCTCTACCTTTTCCCCTTCTGCTTCAGCTGTGGCGTCCCCCCCTGTCATACACGTATTCCATCCCCCCCCCCCCCCCCCCCCACACACACACACACATACATGCCATGGGCGTGCAAAGTGTAACCGACTTGCAACTGACTTTCCGTCAAACCCGACTCGCAACACCCCGCCCAGCAAAACTTTCAAATACCGAAACTGCAGATGCGCAAAGCTAAGCGCGCGCGCTCATTTCATCCGCACATTTGCCTCCCATACTAAGACTGCAAGCAATTTAGATCCAGAAGATCCTCTCCTCGGAGGTCATTTGCTGACCCTCGCTTTGCATGGCGCTCAGAATAATCGTTTTAGTTCATTGCTTCTTCACGGAGCATGCGACCATGATGCATGCCAACGGTCCTAATGGACAGGAGGGCCCGCAACACCGCCAGCCAGCGCTCAAAGCGAGCTTGCATGGAAAGGAAGAACTGGACAGAGCCGGGCAGAGCCAACAAGAGACGACGTGATGCCCACGCTGCCCGACCCGAGGAGTTACGCCAGGCTCATAATCAAGCCGGGCGTGAACAACGCGATCCCATGCCTCAGGATGAACGCGAAGCTGCTAAGCTGCTCTTAACCAAGCCAGGCGTGAAGACTTTGCTTTCCAATCTCAGGAGTTACGCCAGACTCATAATCAAGCCAGACCTTCAGATCGCCATGCTTTTTTTCTCCGCCTGCGAGCGTTGCCACCGTTCATCTCACGCATGCGCACTTTCGCCTTGCCATTGCATCGCCTTCGTCATGGTTGGCCGGTTGTTGCGATTAATTCAACTTTGTTCAGATCGCCACGGCCATTCCGTCCCTCTGCACACTCTCGCGCTTGCACCTCTCATCCCATATCTGAAAGCTCTTTCCGTTGTGTCGAATATCGTGAAATACGATTTGTGCTGTTCCAAGAGTTGACCGAGTATCAACTGGGGCACTGCACGAGAAGATGGAACTGCAAGTTTGTAGCTTTGGAATTGCACTGGTCCGGTGTTCTCGGGGTGATCGGGATCTGAGCGTTCCCAAGTTGTTGGTCTGCACTTTCCCCTCTTTCTGCAAGATTAAATCCCACAGCCGGAGTGAAGGGTATGAGGTAGGGAGGAGGAGAGTGTGTGTGCGTGTTGGTGGTTGGGGGGAAGGGAGGCTTTTGGGGTCCAAGGTGAGAGAAAGAGAGTGTGTGTGGATTGGGTAGGAAGAGGCCGGGGGAAGTAAAGGATGCTGTGCGTCTGTATGTGTGGGTGGGTGGGTGGGTGGGTGGGTGGGGGGGGGGGTATAGAATACGTGTGTGACAGGGGGGGGAGGCCACAGCTGAAGCAGAAGGGGAAAAGGTAGAGAGAAGAGGTGTGCGTCTGAGAGTGCGGGGGGAGAGGGAGTGTTGATGTGGCCACCGGCCACACGGGCTACCGTACTAGTATATATATATATATATATATATATATATATATATATATATATATATATATATATATACACTAGTACGGTAGCCCGTGTGGCCGGTGGCCACCCCCCACCCAGGCCATGGGTCCTAGTCTGGTCTGGGTTACATAACGGGTAACGCCCTTGTATGCCCCCCCCCCCCCCCCCCCCCCCCCCCTCCCTTACACACAGTCAAGAAATCAGCCATCTCAGCCCTTGCTCGACGCTCCCCTGCCTCTCCCCCCAAACCCACACACACACGCACACTTCTTCTCCCTACCTATTCCCCTTCTGCTGCAGGTGTGGCCTCCCACCCTGTCATACACACATACCATCCCCCCCCCCCCCCCCCCCCCCCCCCATTCTGACCTCTCCCTACCCCTCACCCACCCCATCCACACGCACTCTCTTTCTCTCACCTTACCCCCCACCACCCTCCCTTCCCCCAACCCCCAACACGCACACACAATCTTCTTCTCCCTACCTCGTACCCTTCACTTCACCCTGTGGGATTCAATCGTGCAGAAAGAGGGACCCGCTGTGCTTCGAACCTACCAACATTGCGAGCGCTCAGATTCCGATCGCCCCGAGAACACCGGACCGGTGCAGTTGCATGGCTACAAACCTGCAGCTTCGTCTTCTCGTACAGTGCCCCAGTCGAGACTCGGTCAACTCAGAACAGCAAAAATCGCAGCAACGTACTTCTTATTCTATACAACGAAAAGAGCTTGCAAAGATGGGATGGTCGTGGCAAGCGCGAGAGTGTCCAGGGGGACGGAATGGCCATGGCGATCTGAACAAAGGTAATTAATCGCAACTGGTTGCCAATCACTACGAATGTGATGCGATGGCATGGCGAAATTGCGCATGCGTGAGATGAATGGTGGCAACATTCGCAGACGGAGAAAAAAAGCATCACGATATGAAGGTCTGGCTTGATTATGATCCTGGCATAACTCCTCAGGCTGGGCAGCATAGTCTTGGCGCATGGATTGGTTACCAGCTTCGTGTTCTCGGTAGCTCGTTCCTGACTCCTTGCGAGATTACCAGCATGACGTAGCGCTAGCCAGCGCGGGCATCACGTCGACGCTTGTTGGCTATTCCCTTGTCTTCCTTGCTCTGGCAAGCTCGCTTTGAGCGCTGGCTGGCGGTGTTGCGGGCCCTCCTGCCCATTAGGACCGTTGCCATGCATCATGGTCGCAATATCCGTGAAGAACTGAAAGCTATTATTCCGAGCGCCATGCACAGCCATATGAGGGTCGGCTGGTGACCTCCGAGGAGAGGATCTTCTGATTCTAAATGTCTTGCCTTCATAGTATCGGAGGCAGTTGTGGACATGCTATGAGCGCGCGCGCTTAGCTTCGCGAATCTGCAGTTTTGGTATTTGAAAATTCCGCTAGGCGGGGAGTTGCTAGTTGGGTGAACGAAAAGTCGGTTGCAAGTCGGTTACACTTCGCACGCCCATGGCACGTGGGCACGCGATGATGACACCACCACGACCACCACGACCACCACGACCACCGCGACCACCACGACCATGATTTCTTTATATATATATATATATATATATATATATATATATATATATATATAATAAAATAATATAAAATCTATAAAAATATATAAAATAAATATATATATAATAAAAAATTTTTAATATATCCTAATCTCTTATATATAAATAAATAAAAATAAACACAAGATATATATAACCCCCCTTAATATATATATCTATATATATTATCTATATATATATTATATAGTATATATATATATATTATAGTTTATATATATATATATACTGGATATCATATCTGCCAATATTACCAGTTTCTTGTAACAGATCAATCTACCCATATCCACCAATATATACTAAATCACACCATGTCATTCATATCTACCAACATGTTATATATATAATATAACCTATATATATGGTTTATTATATATATTCTAACATTTTGGTATTGTAGATATGAATGACATGGTGTGATTTAGTATATATTGGTGGATATTGGTAGATTTGATCTGTTACAAGAAACTGGTAAATATTGGCAGATATGATATCCAGTTACCAGCAGATATAAGCTGCAAGAAGATATGAATGACAAGGTATGAGTTGACTTCGCGCACCTCCAAACAGATACCTCCCACCTCGAACCAGCAAAGACCCTGTCCACACCCACCTCCACATCTCGATCCAGGTTCAGCCCAAAGCTGACATCCGGGCGGGGAGGTATATGTGCCACCATCCCCAGGCTCCTACCCCCTTCACTCCGCCGTCCAGGCCCCCCCTCCCTGCCTGCGTATGCGCCTAGCTGGGTCCTGTCCTCTTTCATGTTGCTGCCGTCCTCGTGGCAAGAGGAGCTGGGACCTCCCTCAGTATTGGATGCTTCTGGTATGCTTCCCACCTGCGTTTAGGGCTTAGGGTTGAAGGTTAGGGTTTAGGGGGTTTGGTTTAAACATCCTAAACCTCCATGTTGCTGGTGTCCTCGTGGCCACCGGAGCTTGTCCCGCCCCACCCTCAGGCTTGGATGCTTCTGGTATGCTTCCGACCTATTTTAGAGATAGGACGTGGACATGTTGTGACTTGGTCTTTAAATATATGATGGCTTTGTGGACTTAAAAGTGTTTATTGTCATACTCCTTATTATTATCATTGCCCTCATCATCACGCCCATTACTATCACCACCCCAACCATCCTCAACCTCACAACCGCCACCACCACCACCATCCTCCTGATCTTCTTTATCCTCATCATTTTCGTCATCATCACCACCACCATCGACATCATCATCACCACCACTTTCGTCATCATCAGCACCATCATCAGCACAGTGGATCTGCTCATCCGCCTTGACAATTCACCCTCAGCTAGGTTCAGGGTGATGAACAAACAGACAGACAAAAACAGCATATCTGCTTTTCTGTATGACATGAGCTCTGGCCCGCTTGACTTGACTTCTTCCTCGCTAACAGCTCATCCTCAGCTAGGTTCAGGGTATCAGATAAAGAGACAAACGAACAAACAAACAGCTCCTGCTAAAGGGGGGCTTCCCCGAAGAAAAAACAGTGCCCCAAAACTAGCACAGCCCACCTGATCATCTGTTTGGCCTGGGTTCTGGCCTCCTTGACTTGACTTCTTCATCACCAACAGCTCATCCTCAGTTAGGGCTGACCCGCAGCTCCCAATGCCTGGGTCAAAGAATAAGAAGGGCGATGGGACTGACCTCTTGGGCTGGTCTTGGACAGAGGGGGAGAGGGAACTTCTGGTTTCAGCCTTGGGGGTGGTGAGGGGGTCTACGGACGGTGAGGATCGGCTTGGCCCTGAATCTGTGGCGGCGGACTGCAAGGGAGTGGCTTGCAGCGGTGGAGTGAGAGGGTAATGGACAAGAGGAGCTGCTTGTGGTAGCGCGGCTGGCAGTAGTTAATTCGGGGTCAGAAGGTTAATTCGGGGTCAGCAGGTTGCAGGGGGTCAAGGAGATCCCCTGAGTTGGAGGCCATCAGGGCAGGAGCTGTGGAAAAAGGCAGTACAGCAAGGCGCCTAAAGGCGTCAATCACTAGGCCAACACTCTCAGGCTCAGCTTCCTCCAATGCGCCCAAATCATATGGACACAGCCCTCCCTGTGCCCAAATCTGTTGATGTAGCCCCCACAAAGCCCAGCTCTGAGGATGCTTCCCCCCCCTGTGACCTGATGGGATCCTCTGAGTTTGTATCGCCTGAGACAGACTGTACTGCAGGCCCCCCTAGATGCAACAATCCTTCCTGCACAGCTGGAGAAGCTGAAGCTGACTGCGTAGATGAGGCGACCTGTGTAGGTGAAGCCATCTGTGTAGCTGAAGCCGACTGTGTAGCTGAAGAGGCGTGTGGGCCCCTGTCAGCTGCACGGTCCCATCTCCTACCAAAGCTTGGGCAGGGATTGAAGTACATACCCATTCCCTCTGCATCCCAAGGAGCATCATCCAACTCTTCCTGGATGGATCGGATAGCTGGCGCAGTCTGTGCGGTCTTCAAGCCAGCTACCTCATGCGAAGCAGGAGGGTCCTGACCAGGGGACCTTACCCCAGCTGTGGGCTGGTTCCCATGCGTTGTCCCAGGCCCGCCTAAAGGTCCAAGCTCAGGGGAGCTCCTGCACATGTGTGGTGGCCCTGGATAGCTTGCTAGTCCTGTTCCTAGCCCTGCCCCAGCTACTCTGTCAGCTTCTGCAGGGGGGCCTCGCCCAACGCCTAAGTATGTCCTTGGTCCTTGAGGCTCGAGTACGGTGCTAGCTGGTGTGCTGGTCTTTTGTTGCAGCTCAGTGACAGCCCCAGGCCCACTAGTCCTGGAATTATACGCAGGCAGAGGTGCTGAGTTAGCAGGTTGGCTGATCTGAAACCATGGGACCTGATCTGGACCACCTGTGCCTTGCGGTACAAAGTAGTCTTGCATGCCCCTTGGCACAGGGCTCAGGTTTGGATTGGGGTTCAGGTCAGGGGTGGGGCTTAAGATCAGGTTTGATGCCGCCAAATCAGGTGTAGGCAATGCTGACCTGGCAATGTTGTCGGAACTCGAGGCAGAAGCCAGGCTGCCGCTGTCCATGCTGCCACCGCCAGGCTGTAACATGTTCTTCACCTTCTGGTAGTACAGCACCAAGCGCGAAGGGACCTGGGGGTCCTGTGTCGACCGTAGCTGGACTGAGGCCGGAGGAGTGCTGTCAGGGAGGTGGCATGAGCCCAGCAGCCGGTCCAAATCTTGGGCTGAGCTTTTAGTTGAGTCAGCTGGGCGGAAGAACTCCACCCAGCAGCCATGGTAGGAGTCTTCCCCTTTTTTGGAGAAGAGGCCTGAGGGGGGCTTCTGAGATGCATGGAGAACCTGCAAGTTGTGGGGGGTTGTGGGGGGTTGGGTGGGGTTACATGGTTTTGGCTTTGGTTTTAAGCTTGGGCCTAGGTTTGGGTTTGGGTTTGAGTTGGGATTGGGATTGGGTTTGGGTCTGGTTTGGGGTCTGGGTTAGGCGTGGTAGGAGTCTTCATCCTATTTGGAGAAAAGGCCTGAGGGGGCTTCTGAGATGCATGAGATATAGAACCTGCAAGTTGTAGGGGTTTGGGATGGGGGTGGGTTTGGATGAATCAGCAGCTGTGGTAGGAGTCATTCCCTCTTTGCGAGAAAAGGCCTGAGGGCGGCTTCAGGGACGCATGCAGAATCTGCGAGTCAAATGCAAAGGGCAGTGGGGTGGGTGGTGGTGGCAGGGATGGGTGGGAGTGGGTGGGGGGTAAGTCGGCTAGGCAAAACAACTATGCCCTGTAGCCATGGTAAGAGTCCTCTCTCCTCTTGGAGAAGAGGAGTTGTGGGTTTCTATAGAGTCCCATGCAGAATTCAGCACTCCTATCATTGCGCCCCACTCATTCACCCCCATTTGCCCCCACTCACTGCACCCCCATCATTGCGCTCACACTGATTCACCCTTTACCCCTACAACACTCACAATCTGTGCGACCTTCCCGCCACGGGCACGATATGCATGCGCTCCATCCCCTCCCCCCCCATATATCCCATTACTGTGCTCTATCTAGTTCAACACACCCCACTCCACGATGTGTGCGTCCTTCCCACCCCCAGTAAGAAGTGCCTTCACTCCATTCAGCAACAGCTCTGATTTCAGTTGACAGGAGCCCTGCCCCCGCACACCCACACACACCAGCAGCATCCCCTTCATACCCTCATACCCCCCACACAAACTCACACACACCAGCAGCAGCATCCCCTTCAAACCCTCATAACCCCTACACAAACACACACACCAGCAGCGGCATCCCCTTCATACCCCTCCCCCCCACACACACACACACCAGCAGCATCCCCTTCATACCCCCAAACCCCACCCCCCACAACTTCTCACACACACACAAAAACCAGCACCCCACTAATTCCCTCCACCACTCACAATGTGTGCGTCCTTTCCACCCCCAGCACGAAATACCTTCGCTCCATCCAGCAGCAGCTTTGATTTCAGTTGACAGGACTCCTGGTCTGAAAAAACCCACAGCTGAGTGATGCTTGGGGGCACTGCATCGGGTCTGCCCACGCCACTTGGGCTTGAACTGGTGGAGTACAGACGCAGTACAGTCAGCCAGCGTGTCTTCCAGTTTTGTGAGATCCCGGCCATTTTGTTCACCTGGGAGATTTTGGAAAGTGTAGGGAAGGTGTAGGAGAAGGGAAGGTGCGGGGAGATATAGGGAAGTTGTTGGGAAGTGTAGGGAAGGTGCCGAAAAGTGTTAGGAAGGTGCAGGGAGGTGTTAGAAAGTGTAAAGAAAGTGTAGGCACTATGTGGGGAGGTGCTGAAAGGTTCAGAAAGGAGTTAGAAGGTGTAGGCAACATGTAGGAAGGTGCTGAAAGGTGTAGGGAAGGTGTTGGAAGGTGTTGGAAGGTGTAGGGAAGGTGCCAAAAAGTTTAGGAAGGTGCAGGGAGGAAAGGTGTAGGCAACATGTAGAGAGGTGCTGAAAGGTGTAGGGAAGGGGTAGGGAAGGTGCAAGGAAAGTGCAGGAAGGTGTAGGGAGGAGTTAGAAAGTGTAGGGAAGGTGTAAGCAACATGTAGAAAGGTGCTGAAAGGTGTAGGGAAGGTGTAAGGAAGGTGCAAGGAAGCTGTATGGAAAGTGTAAGGATGTGTTGGAATAAGAGGGAGAGGGAGCACATGGATTGACCATTGTCTTTTGGGGGGGGCTACACCAAGGTTCCGCAATAGTCATGATCTGATTTGTCTGAATATACCCGCCATGTTCACTCCGGGGCAAACCATTGAGACCCTAAAAGGTGAAAAGTTATTTAAAAAAAGCCATGCATCTACTATTTTAAAGGAGTGGCAACGCCATTCGAACTGAATCCTCCGTGTCGCTGGTTTGAGTCGGGAGACCCACCTCCTGGGGTGAAATACCTTTCACAACTTCAAAAACAATGCACCCCCTTTGCATGCAGCTCTCTGTTGTGCAGCTTTGTATGTATGCAGCGGCTTGCAGGCGGCTCCCTCAGTCCGCCACGGGGGTAAGGCCAACCATTTGACTATGCTGGAAAGTTGAAATCTCAGCTTCTAGGTGCACTAGGTTGCTTTAGCCTAGGCTGCCTTTCCCTATCTTCTCCTGCAGGCAGTATCAGATGCCTCCCTACCTTCACTATAATTTCCCCGGCCATCTCCTGTCCACAGTATCAACTTACATTAATGTTACCACTTAACGTTACCTTAACTTTAACGTTACCTTATCACTTAACGTTACCTTAAACGTTGCCACTGAATTGTCCTGCCATCTCATGTAGACATTATCAACTGCCCACCTAACTCCACCCTGCCTTCCCTGCCTTCCCCCGCAGACAGTATGAAACAACCGCCCACCTTCACCTTGACTTCTACTGTATAGAGTATCAACTAACTCCCTACCTTTCCTTCGACTTCCCCTACCTTTCCCTGTAAAGCGTATCAACAAACCTCAGACCTTCACCCTACCTCCCCCTTGAACACAGATGCAAGCTGCACCCCACATTCACACTACTTTCCCATGTAGACAGTATCAACCAACCCCCCACCTTCACACTGGCTTCCCCAGCAAAGAGGGCCAACTTTTCAAGCTTCCTCAACATGCTGACGTCACTCATCATGAGGGCAACCTCAATGGGGGCCACCCCTGATGCGTTCATGAGGAATGGGCTTCCGCCATCTGCAGTGAGTCAGAGATTGGGGAGCAGGATCTGAGATGCGGATTGGAAAGATACTCGCACAGATACACACGGACACACACACGCAGATATAAATGTACACACAAATAAACATGCTGACGTAGCCCATCAAAAGAGCCTCCTCAATGGGGACCACCTCAATGTGTTCAAGAGGAATGGGTTGCCGCCGTATGTGGTGTGCAAGAGATTGGGGATCTCAATTGCGGCATGGACACACTCACACATAGACATACATTTGAATAGGCAGAACAATACACGGTGAGCAGTACAACGTGAGCCTAACAAAAATGTGTGAATTTTTGAGTGCTCTTGTTGATAAGACCTTTCCTAGTCGTCCGCTGCCCATGGTGTACCAGCACACACAGCAAAAGTCATTCTTATCAACACAACACCATGGGTCCTCAGGTTGACAGGGACACACACAGATATACATTTAAATGATAAAACAACCGAAAGACAGGAAAAGGTAACAATAACACAGACAGACAGACAGACAGACAGAAACATCCAATCACTCACATACGCACAATCCTGTTTCGACGAATGGCTCAATGGTAGAGCTCTTTGAAACAAGAAGGTGCGGGGTTCGAATCCCTACGAGTGCGCTGTATTGTGCGTGGTCCCTGTCAACAGCCATGGTAGCACTGTCCACGTAAAGCAGCAGCCCGCCGTTAGGCAGGTCTCCCTTAATACCAGGCCCCACCAGGCGTTGTCATCACATAAGCACGCACCCAAGCACACACACATGCATGCATGAACATATGTAGGG
This sequence comes from Chlamydomonas sp. ICE-L, assembly GCA_013435795.1. NCBI lineage: Eukaryota > Viridiplantae > Chlorophyta > Chlorophyceae > Chlamydomonadales > Chlamydomonadaceae > Chlamydomonas > Chlamydomonas sp. ICE-L. Next base: position 3,125,010 of record JACBWV010000223.1, on the reverse strand, counting down.
AACGGCTATGTTAGCTAATACTAGAGAATGAATCATATTAGTTAATGTCAGTTAATATAAGTCAGCCGAGCTGATTTGTCCTGCCTGTACTTCAAGGCATCTTTTCATTCAAATGTAGATTTAGATGGCTCATCTGAAAGCTCTTGATCTCCTCTTTCACAATATGCAATGAAATTAAAGTTTCAACAAGCAATTTGAACTTTTGAACGCGCGCACAAACTGCAAACATCCCAAATGTCTGTCCAAGCCAGAAAGCGGCAAAACCAGCACGCACATTGAAGCAGGAGGTCCACTGCAGGCAAATTAGACTGCATGACCGCTTCATGCATTGCGCTGCCACTCTCTGCACTCTGCATGTTCATATAGTTCACGGAGGCCCCGGCTTGAAGCAACTGCAGCAGAGGAGACGGCCGAGGTGAGGGAGATTGGGATGGACGGAAGGGGTAAAAATATATACTACAAGTTCTCTACAAGTTCTCATTGTCTCGGGTTACCACATCTGTGCACTGTTCATGGTTGGTTGATATCAGTTGGTTAGCGTTGGTTAAAAAACAAAAACTGAAAATACGACGCAGTAGAAAGCAGGGTACCTGCTGTAGCTGCTTGTATCCATGCCACCCCCATGCGATACATAATATCAGTATATTCACAACGTGATCGTCATGCAATACAATATATTAGAATGATCATACCATGACTATGCAACACATGATATCGGTATATCTGTACCATCACGATGCAACACATGATATTGGTATATCCATGCCTTCACTACTGTACGCGCTTCAGGAATTGGCAAACGGGTTGGCAAACGACCGTTTACCAAAGTGTTTTTGAGTCAAACGTGAGTCGGTCCCGGCTGGCTTGCTTCTGCAAAGTTCCTGGCTGCTTGATGTACTAGGCAGTGCAGTGGGGCCACCAATTTGATCAATTTTACTTTTGAGTATACCATTTGAATTAAATTATAATAGTTTTCACAATATGCACTTACTTGCTATTGGATGTTCACCATTGTTGATTCATTCACGGTTACAGCTTGGTCTAACACAAGTTACACCTTGGGTTTGACTTCAACTGCTAATAGCTTTTGTAAACATTTATCAATTTCACTTTTGAATCCACCATTCAACGGAAATCTTCATTAGCTTTCACAAAACGCGCTTATTTTGGTATTGGTTTTTCAGCCAGCCCTGGGCTGGTTTTCCAGGCCTGGGCTGGACTTCATTTTAATTTAATTGTTTCAGTACATGGTTTTGCAGCCCATCTCTGGTCTTGAATTTATTTAAATTGTTACTTGGTTTTCCAGCCAGCCCTGGGCAGACTAGAGGACCCAAATAACACACTTTGTGGACACGTAACAAAGAAATGTAACACAAGCAAATTGAGATTCTGCCGACTGGTGTTATTTATCATCTTGAGTAGGTCCAGCCAGGACCCTGTTGCCAAACACTTTTTACCATGAAGTTTTGTGCTCCGCAAAACTGCAACACTTGTGTTTGCCAATTACTAAAGCGTGTACAGGTATGCAATACCTGATATTGGTATATCCATGCCATCACTATGCAACACATGATATCGGAATATCTGTACCATCACGACGCAATACATGATATTGGTATATTCATGCCATCACTACACAATGCATGCTATCAGTATATTCATAACACCACCATGCAATACGTGGTATTAAAATAATCATAACAAGACTGTGCAATGCATGATATTAGAATGTGCATTCCATCACCGTGCAATACATGATATTTGTGTATCCATACCATATATATATTACATATATTCATACCATGATATAGGTATATCTATAACCCTCGCCATGCGATGCATGATACCGGGATCTTCAAAACATCACCATGCAATACATTACAAACCCTATTATAGCCTACCGTCTGTACCATCGCCATGCAGAACCTATAAAAAAGACCTTCCCCATGTATGCAGTATTCATTTACTACATATTACCTCACGTGCACCTCATTCCGCCCACGCCCACACCATTAGCAGGTTGAACTCAGTGCTCCCAGGTAGTACCATCAAGAACACACACACAAAGATCAAAATCACTACCACTGGTATCACCGGCACCTACATCAACATGTGAATACTCTCTACCCTCCAACGTGAAACTGTGGACACCCAGGTGACAACATTCTGTGAGTAGGACTCAGGTACAGTCGTGATATAACCGCTGATATTCACACAGACTGTATAAGGTGAGCTGCGTAAACATCTAAGATGTACTAAGATGCTAAGATGTACCATGTGTCGAAACCAAACCAAACCAAACCAAACCAAACCCCCCAAGTGCTTGCTCAGCCTCCCTACCTGTTGGGTAACTTGCAAGAAACCCCTGGACACAGCGAGCAGAAGTGGCGTGTCCCCATTGCCGTCCACTTCATCCAAAATGCTGCTCCTGTCACTTGCTACCCATATCCTCTTGATCTGTACACAGACCTGTTGGACTTCTGCTATGGCATTTCTGTTGACTAGATTGTGCAACCCCCCAGGCAGGGCCATGCCCACCGGGGATACCGTTAGGACTTGCTACAGCCTGGACAGAAAACGCAACGGAATTCGAGGGGCAGGGGTACACCCCGGGGTACACCGAGGAAAAGGAGACGACTGCCGACTGGTGCCACTGGTCAGAAAAAAGTCGGTCAAGGAATCGGTCAAGGCTTAAGGGTTCAACGTTGCAAAATGGTTTTCGGATCGAGGGAGATCGATACCCAACTGAGAGATACCGGTTCTAGAGGGCGTTGCATCGTGAGGTGAAAGAAAACAGAACGCCGAGCGGTGTGGCCTCGTGCGGTTGAGTGTAAACTCAGAATAGATGAAACCAAAGGGATGAAACCTTGCTAGTCGAAGGGCTTGGGACAAGGTGCAGGCAGGCAGCAAGCCTGCTCGCTGACGGGGCTGAGTGGAAGCTGAGGGGGGCGGGGGGGCAGCTGAATATGACACTTGACCTTATTTAAGCAATGGCTCCAGCCATTAGGGCTACTCGCCCTCTTTGGCAGTAGCATCGACATTCAATGCATGCCCCCAGCATGCCTCGGGTCGTCAGCAGATACTGCCTGTTGTGTCAGGCGAACATTTCCCAGCCTGGGTCCTGGACATCAGCGGTCCTCGCGCACTTAGCAACCAATGGGCAACGGTTTGATCGATCAAGATCGGGGGCCCGTCCCAGAATGGGTACTGGACAAGGTCCTGGCTGGAGATTGGAGACTGCCGCTAATATCGGGTCATGTATCAGTATATATCACCGTCCGGTTGCCCTAGGCTGTACTAGATCCTAAGTCCGGTTTACCTGAACTAAGCAAAAAAAAGCAGACTAGCAACCGTCCATGAACAACGGGCATGGATTAATTGAATTATTTGTATCACGCTCCCTTTACATACATTAGTTCATACATTAGTTCTCCGTCTTACTATCATCGACACAATGTTTGCTCCTGTATTGCCTTTTGCACGCATTCCCAAGGACCTTCGGTACTGGGAGACTTCATACAGTAGTCCTGCTCAGTGAACAGGGGAAAACATTGAATAGCTAGTTCTCTACCTTAGTATAGTCTCACCTAACTACCAAAGCACCTCAAGGGTTGCATAGTTTTAAGCAGATGCATTTGCATCCACTTCTGCCTTTTTACCAGTATGCTACGATATTTGTACACTTTCCCGTGCTTCCATGTTGTGAATTTGCTTCGGTACATTGATCACAGATTGAATACGTACCGTATGAAACAGTCCAGGGGTAGCCAAATAGGTTCCAGGGACTTGCCCATATCATATGGCCCATATGCCCAACCTCAGGACGATAAAGATCACCTCAATATTTCCATCCATCCATACAGATCCATAACATATTTTCTCGAGGGGCAGTTGGGCAGAAAGAAAGAAACACTTCAGGTACCGGCATTTTGTGAAGTGGGTACCAGTAGTTGGTTGTTAATGTAAGATTGTTACAACGGCATAGGCTCGATAGAGGAGAAGATGCTATTAAGCGCAACAGGCGCAATCATATAGAATAGAGATGTGTACTGCAGGGTACTGCAGTCACGTGCAGGCCACAGCTAGCCTGTGGCCTGGCGGCAGGCAACACGGTACCAGGAGGGAAAGGTACCGGTGTGCATTATGCCGACTCAGAGACTGATATATAAATCAGTCAATAACATCCCCCCCAATTCAAGGTATTCTTGAGCTCAAGAATTCCTGGAATTAACTGAGGGGCATAAGAAAATAAAAATATAAAAGCTAGGGAGACTTTGGGGAATTTCTAGTGGCTGAAAGGGAGAAATCACTTTAGCAGGAGTCATCAAAGAAATGTCAGTCTACTGGGGTAGCTGGCTAGGGTAGGAAACTGCAGATAGGCTGCAGGCTATGTAGCAGGGAGGCTGCTGGGAAGCTGATAGGAAACTGCAGATAGGCTGCAGGCTAGGGCAGATAGGCTGCTTATGAGGCTGTACTAAATACTGCAAGAGTGCTGCAGGCTACATGGCAGAAAGGCTGCTTGGGGGCTGTTAAGGGAATTCCAGGCTTGGTTAAAGCTTGTGGAGATATCCTTGGTTACGAGAGTTGCATGATTCGAGACTAGAGGATTTGTCTTTGACAGGATGTCTGGACTAGTCCCCCCATAATTTGGGTGAGCTACATAGGGTGAACCTAAATTAAAGCACAGACATCAGGAAGAAACTAGGATAATCCTAAATTTTAAAAGGGGGCAGCCTGTGAAAGTACATGGGGCAGTACAGGTGACAGGTCATCTAAGAAATTATAGAATGTTCAAGTCTAATACAACAGATGGGGAGCAATGTTTGTAGCTGATTAGGTGCCTGACTTGCTGGGGAAACCATCAAGGTCAAGCTGTTGACAGATCTGGGCAAAGAACTCATCAAACGATTTGGGGGACAGACTGGGTGGAGCAAGGATGTTGATAAAGGTGAAGTCCATGGGGCTCCAGTTCATGCTAAGACGGTTGACGCACAGCACTTTTCCTCCAGGATAGGCACAGCTCCTGGGGTCCATGATCATCTTTGGTCGAAAGGATAGTGCATAAGCATGTGCACTGGTCATGGCAGCCTGAAGGCAAATGGCCCACTGTAGAGTAGGTCTGGCTGTGGTGGAGACAGTAGGGTAGGCTTGCACCATTTGCTGGAGCCTGCCATTGTGCTTGATGATGGGGCCATAGGCATCAGATGGCACCCTGTGCATTGACCTGTGGGAACTGTTCCTTTTCAGAAGTCAGCAGGGTTGGAAACCTGCTGGTGAAAGCGGTGATGAGTTGGGGAAGTGGAGGCCTGGGCTTGATATTGAAGGCTGGTGAAGCAGGCCTGCTGTTCAGGTGGTGTAGGGTGCATCCAAATCTTGTGAGGTGAAGTCTGGAGTTGTTGGAGAAGTGGATGTGGTTGACATTCTGGTTGACTTCTCCCAGTGGTAGTCCAATGTCTGGTGACCTGTTGTCTAGTATCCACTGGTCCGAGGTAGTTGCTGTGTCCAGATCAGATGGCTTGAGTGGTCCGTCCCCATCTATGGGGCCATCATATTCTTCATAGTTGGTCCTGATCTGGTCACTGAGGAGTTCCATCTCTTCTCTGGCTTGTTGCAGGGTTAGGGTGTCCAGATGTTGTGGAAGAGATGGAGTGGTGTCTGGTGGGTCATCCACACCCAATCCAGGATCATCTTGTTGTTTGTAGACCTCCTGAGGGATGAGCTCTGGCATGTCATCACTGTCAGTGTCTCTGTCAGATTCTTCAATGTAGGTATCTGCAGTGGGGGGAGTATTGTGATGGCAGAAAGGAGGGGGATGGTCCTGGAGGTCTTGGTCTGCCTCCACATGAGTGGGTGGGTACTGCCCTATCTCAAGGTCAGTGTGGGGTGCAGATGGTGCAGAAGTAGAGTGGAGATCCTGGAGGTCTTGGTCTGCCTCCACATGAGTGGGTGGGTACTGCCCTGTCTCAAGGTCAGTGTGGGGTGCAGATGGTTCAGAAGTAGAGGGGGGGATCCTGGCAGTCTTCATCAGCTCTACTGGGGGAAGTCTCACGAGTGGGTGGGGACTACCCTGTCTCAGAGCCAGTGTGAGATGATGGAGTCTTGGTAACCATCATGATGTAGGCAATGGGAGGCCCCACAGAGGGATTACTGGTGGTAACTAAGGAGGTTTGAGTGAGGTAAAGTCCATGCCTTTTGGGGCATGATAGGAGCAGTTTGGTACCAGATGGTCTTGGAATGGAGAGGGTGGCTTTGGTCTTGGACAGGTGTACTTGGAGATCTGGGCACAGGTTGGTGGCTGCATTAATGCTAATGATGTTGGGCATGTTGCAGTCAGCAAGGAGTACACTGTTCAGGATGATCAGAGTTCTGCCATGGCCCTGGATCTTGGCCTTCCCTATCTGCTTGCAGAAGATAGGTGGTGAGTCTTGATCTGCCAGTTGCAGCCTAATAGGCTGTGGAAGGTCCTGAATATCATGCAGGTAGGAGGTGTTACTTGTTGCATGAAAGTGTGCTGCAGTATCTATGATCCATTCTGTTTGCAGTGCTGCCTGGAAAACTTCTTCATCATCTTCTATAGTGCATTCATCATCAGCACTTATATGTCCAAAGAATGCTGTATCAGCCAGGGAGTCACGTGGCAAGGAAAATGAAACAGACTTGCCTCTGGTTGGTGTAGCAAATCTCATGGGTTGGAGGTTGTCTTCATCCAGTGCCAGGGACAGGAAGTTGTGCTCCTCACCCTCACTGTCAGAGTTGGAGGTTGAGGTGGACTGATCACCATCAGCAACATGGGCATGGCGTCCCTTGCTGTGGTATCTTCTGGGGCGTTGCTGCCTCCTGTCACTGGTCTTCCTGTGGGCCTTCTTGTCATCAGAGTCCTTGTCATCTCCTGATCTCTGCTTGGGAGGTGACTTACATCCGTGGTCAGCTTCATCTGAGTCAACTGGTTTGAAGGCTAGGTCAGTGTCCTGACTGGTGCATTCCCTGGAGCTATGGCCGATTCCTCCACAGTTCCAGCAGGTCATCTTCCTGTAGGAGCTACTCCTGCCTCTGATGGGGAGGTTCCTACTGCTGAATGGTCTCCTGACTCTGTATGCTGCAGCAGGCAGTTCAGCCTCTTCTGGGGATGGTGCAGGGTCAACTTGTTTCACTAGACACCAGTTAAAGATGGCACTTTGGAGTGAGGAAAAGGTGGGAGTAGCTGTGGGGTTGAACTGGTTGATGAATCCATCATATTCAGGACGTGAGTTCAATCCTTTGACAACAAGGTTGAGAAAGTTGCTGACAGAACAGGTACTTTCACCTTGCATCTTGGGGATTTGAGCATACATGTCAGCTGCCCTGGAGAGGTAGGTCTGCAAGGATTCAGTAGTAGTCATACGGACAGCATAGAGGTTAGTCATGGTAGTGTGCTCTAGCCTGCTGCCTTCCTCAGAGTATAGGGAGTCCAGAAACCTGAAGGCTTAAGTGGCCATATCTGTGTTAGCATGAATGGCCGCCTGGATCGCGTCTGACACCCGATCTATGATCATCTTGAAAGCCTTGTTGTTCTTCCAGGTGGAGATCCTGGTGGGTACACCACGGGCCGGAACAGCTGGATCAGCACCCGCAACAACAGGGTAAGTAATGTCTTCAGCAGGGTAACCATCAGAATTAGGGGGCTCGCCTTCGACCACCGGCTGTTGGCAGTCGAAGGCGATGGCAATGGTGTCCCTATCGGACTTGAGGTCGAGGAGTATATGCACCCTGGCGCAACGCCAGGTGTAGAGGTTGTTACCAGTGAAGATCCGGGGAGGTTGCATGATGAGGTCTTCTGTGTGGGAGTCTTGGCGTTGTAGGTCGGAGTGTTGGGATGTGGGGAATTACGAGGGCGGGGCAGGGGAAGTGGGGATGTGCGATCCAAAGGGATCCAGCGGATTGGTGGGGGGTGAATTTTGCCAAGCGGCAATGTTCGACGACAGGAGCTTCTCTTAAGCTGGGGTCGCAAGCAAATTTGATCGTCTGAGATCAATACAGCGCTGTGTGGGTCTCGGTGAGGGCGTCCTCCTATACTCACTTCATAGATTTCGGTGACTAGTGGTCGCTCTTGCTTGCTCCAGTCGTAGGATGCAGTGGCAGATCCAAGGATTCTTGGTAGGAAGCGGCAGGCGGAGCAGCGGGAAATTGGATCCGCACAGGGAGTCCAGGTGCTTAGTTAAAACTCGGGCCTTCGACTAGTCAGAGGCGAATTGATTCCGAACGCGGAAATCAGCGGCTGTTCTTCGTTAGCGTCTAAAGATGACGCACATAACCTGTTAATGTAAGATTGTTACAACGGCATAGGCTCGATAGAGGAGAAGATGCTATTAAGCGCAACAGGCTTTTTCTAGGATGCTCACTAAGGCCCAAAAGGCACACCACATGCTCCGTAGGCGATGCCATACTATGGAGATATACAATATTGATATTCTCACCCACCTGTTTGATTCTCTTGTACAACCTATCCTGAATTTTGGCTGTGAGGTGTGGGCTCCTTCTATTCTGAACAACACACTTATCTCAAATGACCATGCTTGTGAGAAATGGCATAGAGGTATACTTAAACAAATGTTGGGTGTTTGCCAATCTACTACATCTAATATTATCATGGAAGAGCTGGGTAGAACCCCGTTGTGTTTTGCTTGGCTTAAACAAGCTTTGCGCTTCTGGAACAAGACCATACATAAAGAACCTGAGGATCTCATTAGAATGGCTCTTGAGGAATCTTTTGACTCCAACACTGGCTGGGTTCATGACTTGCGTTGTGCTCTCCACAAGCTAGGATCCAGTAAAAACATCAACATTTTGGAGGCTGTCGATGTCGAAGGTATTATGTCTGAAGTTTTTGAGTCATGGAGGTTTAAGTACCCAAGTGACACCAATGCAGTTAGAGACATCCCTGATGAGAGAAGGGTTGGCTTTAAACGCCTCCGATACCAAAAATGGTTCGCAGCCAACAGCAATGATGAGAATGGCTTGATTCCCTTTACATCCGCCTTACATAAGCAGGATCAGATTCGTTCTATAGCACAGTTTAGAATGGGTTCCCATTGGCTGAACACAGAAAGAATGAGGGTGGTGGATAGAGCACACATCCCTCGCTCAATGAGACACTGTCAAATGTGTGGGTTCCAAAAACCTGAGGATGAAATGCATATGTTTGAGTGCCCTTTTTATAATGATATTCGCCTCCGCTACCAGAAGCTGTTTACAGATATTTATAGGCATGTCCATGAGGATACCAACTTAACCGTATGGAATGTGGAATTCTGCGATTCCACATTCAGAACCTTTATGAATGGAAATGGCACTAAGTCTTTTTGGAGCAACCTAGCCGACTATCTTTCTACTTGTAGAAGAGCAAGACAGGAAGCCCTGGACTGCTTAGTGGCACCGTAATTTATCATCCCTTTTTTTCTTCTTCTTGTGACTTCTCATTTGTTAGCTTCTTACCTCCGCCACTGTAAGTGGTTGAGATCTGGGTCCGGCTCTAAGGGGTTTAATACCTACGCCACCAAAACGGTGGTTGGGAGTTTGGTTTGTTTGTCCTCGACACACCCCTGATGTAATGGGGTTTTTGCTTTGTGGGTGCTTTTTCTTTTTGTTTAAAGCACAGAGTCTCATACACCCTCGCGGTGTCAAGTAGACTTTAACATGTAATGTAATGTAATGTAATGTAAGGCGCAATCATATAGAAAAGAGATGTGTACTGCAGGGTACTGCAGTCACGTGCAGGTCACAGCTAGCCTGTGGCCTGGCGGCAGGCAACACGGTACCAGGAGGGAAAGGTATGCATTATGCCGACTCAGAGACTGGTATATAAATCAGTCAATAACATTGGTTAGCGAATCGTTGGACGATTCGAATTAATTGAGTTTGACTGTTGTTCAGATAATTTGAATACATGCTCCTCACACACCTCAATAATCTGACGAGGTATTTATGAACTGCGAAAGAAAATAGTTATCTTCCTCCCAGTTTGAAAGCTAGGTCAGCTTAGCCACATTAACCGGCTCCATAACTCAGTGTTGATAAATCAGGGGGGGGGGAGGGGGGGGGGGGGGGGGGGACTGGTTAAATTTTCGGCGACGAGGTGCGGCGATAAGACAACTCCCATGACTGGTTACGCAGATGAACCGTTGCTGACATCACGGGGTTTGGCTGTCCCGGAGACCTGCCTGGAAGCTGGCACCGTATAGCCGAAAAGAAAACGAAATGTGGGGCAGGAGAGGGGGGAGGGGGAAGGGACAGGAGGACCTGTAGGGAATTGCATTTGAGCATTTACATCCAAACACCATGAATAAAATGTCTGCCTCCAATTTCTCAGATCACAAGCTGACAAAATGGCGACTTAGTATTGGACACAACAGCAATGCAGAACACTGAGGGGCATTCCGATCTCTTAACAGTAACCATCAAACAGATGGAACAATAACAACAAAATGGTTCTTAACCTGAAGCAGGACACTCCAGCAGCACCTGTGGACACATGCTTCTCTGTGGAGCAGACGCCTTCACATTCTTAACATGATCACCAAGGAATCCTTTAGGTTAATCACTGATCCATTCAAAAACGTCCTCACAACGCAACTAAATGGTAACTAAATAAAACTAATGGGGAAATAATCTATTTTGCGGTTTTCGCAACTAAATCCCTGCTAGGCATCCAGGGATGGATCTATATCTAGGTTGGAGGGCAGTGGGAGGAGTGATAGACTTATGCCCAAGTGACTTTGAAGAAGGTTCCAGGGGTTCCGAGCTCATCACTGAACACGTCACCGATGAATCGTGAGGAGATGACACCAGGGCAGGCAGCAGCTAGCTCAGCTTGCACACCAGCGGGGTCATCCACAGTGGTCAAGTCCAACACAGTGTAACCGATGCTGCCCCTTGAGGTGTTAATCTGCTGCTCAATGTTGACGTTTTTGGATCCCAAGTAAGTGGTGATCTGACCCAACACACCAGACTCATTCTTGTTGACAATCACCAAACGGCCGCCAATGTGGCCGGGCTTCCTGTCCAGCACAGTCTGGGGGAAGTTCACGGAGTTGCGGATAGTTCCAGTCTCCAAGAATTCCTTGACAGTGTCAGCAGCCATGGCGGCGGAGTTATCCTCAGCCTCCTCAGTGGAGGCGCCCAAGTGGGGGAGGACCAGGTGGCGAGGGTGGCCACCCAGGGCTTCATCAGCGAAATCGGATATGTACTTGCCGGTCAACTGGCCGTTGTCAAACATGTCCTTCATAGCCTCACCGTCAATAATCTCACCGCGGGCAAAGTTGAGGAAGTGGACTCCGGGCTTGCACAGCTTCATGTTGGTGGCGTTCAACAGGTGGTGGGTGGCATCCTTGATGTAAGGCACGTGAAGGGTGATGTAGTCGGACTGGGTGAGTAGCTCATCCAGGCTGGTGGCGCGCTTCATGCGGTCGCCAGGCAGCTTCCAGGCAGCATCCAGGGACAGGACTGGGTCGTAGCCGACAACGTTCATGCCCAGGGCAAGGGCTGAGTTGACAACTGCGCCACCGATGGCACCCAGACCGATGACACCCAGGGTCTTGCCCTGAATCTCGCGGCCAACAAACATGGCCTTGTCCTTCTCAATGCGCTTTGCGCACTTCTCGTAATCCATCTACGAGGCAGAGGGGACAAAGTAAGTTTTGTTCTCTAGATTTTTCCATTTTATTTTTATTACTTGTCCATTTCAGGGGAGCACACGCAGTGCGCCAGTTTGTGGTGGAATATTCTGCATGGATATTCTGCAATATTTCTCATATGATGGTGTACTTGACAGCCCTTCATGTAAACGAGTTCAGCAAGTGCAAAGACAGCGCAAGTTCAAGGTACAGGACATGTCTGTTCAATCCAAAGGTGGTTTGTGCCATGAGTTACTATCACCAAGAGCTGTGTGCATCAGCCCTCGGTGGTCTTCACATGCCCCAACAACCCACGTGTGGGCAGCAGGGGGGATTACTCTAGGCTACCCGCGGCATCCACCACCCATGTAGAGGTATGACGAATGTTTGACAGGCGCCATGTCATGCTGAAATTGACACCCTATATTTGTTTGATCGAAGCTAGGTTTAGAATTACAAAAATGCATCCCAAACCTAGCAATCTAGAATTACTTTACCAAGCACCAGCCACTCACTTTCTCCTCCTTGTAGATGACATCGTTGACATGGATGTGCCCCTCCATAATTCCACGAGAGGCCAGGAGCAGGGAACACACAACCAGCTCCTTAACGGCGTTAGCGTTGGCTCCGGGGGTGTTGAACACAGGGATACCCAGCTCAGTCATCTTGGGGACAGGGATGTTGTTAACACCAGCTCCGCAGCGGACAATGCAACGGACCTAAAGAGTTGAAAAAATATATTATCAGTACATATACCTTGCAAGCTGTAAGTACCTTCAGTTGAAAATTTCAATTACTGTGCTTCACCTACATCACCTAATTGCAGTTATCCTTTTGGTGACAAGGTGACCGGGCATGTGACATGAATCAGGCTGGCATGGCTGGCTGGGAAGCACACTCTTAGTCTCTTACAAGGCATGCTGACTGCCAAGACTAGAATGAAAGGGAAACATATGGTGCGAGCAAGTTGCGTGAATCAGGCCAAAATGGATGGCTGAGAAACACACTGCCTGCACTTCAACAGCCAATGCATGCACTCTACTACCAAGACTTCAACAAACAGGAACAGCGCGTGCATGCTTACTGCCTCGACCAGGACAACAAGCGTAGGGTGGGGGTGGGGCATGTGGCATGGATCAGGCCAACTTGGACACCTGAGCACACAGCCTGTACTTGGTACCGCGTGCATGCAGACTTGCAAGACTTCAGCAAAAGTACAGGGTGATGATAGGGTCCAAATTAGTCATGTCTTACTTATAAAACTAGCCAGGAAGCACTTAACCCTTCCATGTTTTGTTGAGTAGAAAGAGAGTGTTGCTTCACTCCATCTACAGGCAACACTAAGGGGGGGAGGGGGGCTTGAATGGGCATTAAAAATGGGGGCACTCACAGTTGCAGGGACCTCCTCCACCTGCAGCTTGTGGGAGCGGAGCATGATAGCCATGGGGGAGTCAGACAGCTGGCTGATCTCGCCAGCAACCTGGTAGTTCTTCTTTGGGAACCTGTTCAGGCCAACCTGGGAGATGGCGTTGAAGGTGCGCACAGTGAAGGCCTTGCCAGGCACACCACCCTCCTCTACCTCGGCAGGGGCGACAGCGGCTTCAGCAGCCTTGCTGATCCTCTCCTTGGCCATGGCCAGGGCCTTCTCCAGGAGGGCAACCTCGTCAGTGTCGGCAGCGGCTACGCGGGCGAAGCGGGCAGCAGGGCGGCCAACTGTAGCAGGGTTACAATAGGGGTGGGGATTGGTGGTAGAGGGGGGAGAGGGGGTAGCAGTGGCAGCATTTGTAGCAGGGGTAGTTGGAGTCATATGAGCAGCATCAGTTGCAGGGGGGGTAGTTGGGGTGGTATGAGCAACATCAGTTGCATAGGGGGTAGTTGAGATGGGGGTTGGTGGAGGAAGGGGTGGGGGAGCAGTTGCAGCAGGGGTGGTTAGGGTAAGTTGGGGTAGAGAGTGGAGAGAAGATGTTTGCAAGCCATTTGGGCAGGGCAGAAAGCACATGAGAGGCCAGGGGCTGACAAGCCAACTGCACTCTTCTTCTGAACATGGGTTGCCACAATGATGGGCCGAAGAACTTTATAACCCATAGCTGGAGACATTGAGTTGCGCATGGGAAGGACTGTTGCTTACTGAGTTTAGCGAGATGAAGAGAGAGGGAAGTCCGAAAAACCGATTAACACGTGTTGCCATCGCGTCAGCAAAACAAGCATCTCATGCAAGCGGGCAGCCGTGGTGGTGGCGCCGTTTGGCGGGGAACTCACCAGTGGGGGCGACAACCCTGATGGCTCCGGGGCGGGAGACAACAGCGGCCTGGACAGAGAAGTAAGAAGAAGGGAGGTGGGAAGGGAGTGAGCAAGGGAATTCGAGATTCCAGCAGTGGTCGAGGGTACAGGCACAATGTAACATGAAACCATGCTTCGGGGTTCGAAACAACTAGTGAGGGATTTCGAAATAGGTGCGCAACCAGGCCATTGCATTAATAACGATTAACGGGCTTGTGACAGGCAGCTGGCTGGTGCATTTGGCGGCTGGTAAAGAGCATGTGCGTGAGCGTGGTGGGTTGACATCGGTTAGGCCGGCAGGCGACAAAATAAACGAGCAACACTGCGCTGCTTACTTTCCACCGCCCGCACAAAATAGTTTATCCACTGGATCGCCCAATTACCTTGCTGGAAACGGGAGTCCTCATAACAGTCCTCATCTTGAGCAGTGGGTTGGGTGAATGAAAGGGAAAGATCACTCGACGTTCAGACTCGGTAGGTCAGGCTATAATTCAAGCGCTGTGGGGGAACAGCAGGTGCAACTTCAGTAACGTAGAGTGATCGGTTCCGATCCTTATGCTGCAGAGCTAGGCGCCAGGGTCTGGTGGCTTCCCATCGATGTAAGCCCTAGGGCGTTTCTCTCCACCAACGAACCCATGCATGGGCCCATGTCGAGACCATTTTGTCGAGACGGAAGACAACGGATTCCCAACCGAATCTGCCACATAGGCTGCTCGAATTACAACTGACGGCTAACCGACTTCTTGCCACCGTGGCAGAGAGGGGCATTGGATTGGCCCATGAAATCCAACGGACTCACGGCAATATCTCCAGGCCTGGCAGTACAGCACCCGCGTGTAATGTCATGTCAGGATGTCATGTCAACTCAGATTCTTCTTTTCTTCGCATGCGAAACTATTCAGAACGCTAAATAGCAGGATAATTGCGCAAGGAGTAGAGCTTGTACCTCGCATTCGTAGAATTGAAAGGGGTGGCCGCTCGGGACCGCAGGAGCTCGCGGATGGATCTTACGATTCCCCTTGGTGAGTTGGCAATCGTAAGCTCCGTCAGCAAGGTAGATTGAACTCGCTGAGCAACAGTTTGGTTATATTTTGAAGCCCATGGCCTTACCAACATCCCTGCGCAATACTTCATTCAGACGTAACATCTCGAGCATCAGCATCGCGGTCTAGATAAATGTTTTCCCGGGACCTGACCCTGAAAGCGTAACCGTACTGCTGGCTGGTGTCGGGATCACCGAAATTTTGTACTCGAAACTTGCCGTGCGCGCGTGCGCGGACTGCGGACTACGATGGAGTCAGCTGAGTCAGACTTACATGTGACGCGGTACACGTGGCCGACGTGGCTGCCCAAGCGCAAGCGGCGCATGCATGCGCGCTCTGTGGCAGGGGCCCCTGCTCCGCCCTGCTCTGTGGCGTCTGTGGCCGAGCTTGGCCGAGCTCCAAAGCGGCCGTCTCGTCGTGTATGCTCGCGTATGCTGCATACCAGCTCAGATCAGATCCCTTTCCCGCCTCGTTGACAGCATGCCCGAAACGGATGTCGAAGAATCAATCCGCATGAAACATATCAATCCAGCATTGATTCCCCGCAGATATTCTAGCAGCTGCGCTGTGGACAGCAACATCACGGATCTTGACTGAGCGCCACCGCGCAAAGTCAACGCGAGTTTTGGGAACGCCACCCTCAAAACCAAAATAACACATGTATGAAGTTTCACCGCCCCTTAGCTTCTGCAACGACCCACTTCTGCATGGCACAATTCTTAATATTTCAGCCAAGTCTCTTGACGTCTTCATCCTTTCCCTCGTTTCTTCTGCCTGGTCGCCCCTGCACACAATTCAATTTCCCGCAAATCAACTCTGTCGTGATCTGGTTTCGAGCATTCGGATTGGTGATTGCTTCCCTCTTCCCACGCCAAAGTCTGTTTCAGAAGATATATAGCGCGCAAGGGGATACGTCTCAGGTACTCCCCGTTTTTGTATCTATCGCATGGGATCTTAGGATGCATAGGTTTTATGAGGGAATCAGCATGGGGAGCATTTGAGGTAACTTGAGCTTGAACTTGGTTACATGGCTCCAGCCTTTAATGCTATTCGCCGTTTACAGCAAAACCACCAATATTAAAAACATTGTTGGTATCAAAATGTACTTCAGAATAATCAAAAGGGACGCAAAATGGTCAGAAGGAAGCGACGGGCATGGGTTGGGCATGGGAGCATGGGGTGCATCGGCACAATCAGAGAGAGTGCACGATGGTCCGCAGGATGTTCCAAGCTAGGGATGCATGGGTGTAATGAGGGAACCAGCATCGGGTGCATGGGCAGAAGGAGCGGTTCAGTACGGGGTGCATGGGTGCAATACGGTGAACAGCATGGGGCGCATGGGAATAATCAAAGAGACAGGCCTAATGGTCAGAAGGAGGCGTTACTCATGGGTTGAGTATTTATCACATGTGTGTGATGATTCGATCGGCATGGGGTGCATGGATATAACGAGGGGGGCAGGATGGCATTTGCGGGCATTGTCAAAGGGACATGCAAGGATACATGACTTCTAGATGAAGGAGGTGTTGAGTATCAGATGCATGGCTGTAATGAGAAGACCAGCAAGGGGTGCGTGTGTGAAATGAGGGGAACAGCATGCAGTGCATGGGCCAAAGGAGGGGGTAAGCATGGAATGCATATTATAAGGGAGATCCAAAGATGTATGATGGTCAGAATGAGGTGTCTCGCATGGGATGCATGGCTGTAATGAGAAGGCCATTGGGTGCATGTGTGCAATGAGGGTACCAGAAGAGAGTGCAAGGGCAGAAGCATGGGGCCAGCATCAGAAGCATGGCATAATCAAAGGGGCAAGCAAGGATGCACTACAGTCAGAAGAAGGTGTCCAGCATGGGATGTAAGAGTTTAATGAGGGGACAGTCTGAGATGCATGTGTGAAGTGAGAGGACCAGCATGGCACAAATGGGCAGAATGAAGAAGCCAGCATCAGACGCATGTGCATAATCAAAGGGACATACAAGGATGCACTATGGTCAGAAGAAGGTGTTGATCCTGGTGTGTAAAGAGTGTAATGAGATGACCAGCATGGGATGTATATGTGTTATGAGGGGACCAGCGTGGGTTGTAAAGAGTGTAATGAGGGGACCAGCATGAAATGTATGGGAGTTATGGGGGGACCATCTCTGCAGCCTGCTCTATAGTCGTAGCCTTTCCTTATCAAACCCTTAACATGTTTCAGACACTGGTCTATGCCTTTCATCATGCGCCCCAGCAGATCTAATGGCCAAGTCGAAAAAGGGCCCAGCTGGGACAGCATCTGATAAAGCTCACAGCGAGCTTGCTGAGGGTCATGCCTTGCCATCAGCAGCAGTGGGTATAGCAGGCGTCACTGCACGGCAAGCACTTGCAAACGAACAGAAAAAACCCACGGAGCGCATAGAAGATAGCAAGGAGAAAGCCTCTGGTTCTGAACCCAGAAAGAAATCTGCAAATAACTGTACAGAAAATTATGTGCAGACTTCCAGGCAGACCTCTACAAAGAATTATGCACAGACCTCCGCCTCCAAGCCTTCAAAGAACTCGACAAAGATCTCGACAAAGGACTCTACATCCAACTCCACAAAGAAATCTATAAACAGCGGCGGCAAGGAGGCTGGAGCTACCTCAGGTGTGGCAGCAGCGGCCTCTGGAAGTGGTCTGAGGCAGAGAAAAAGTGCAAGCACACTCAAGCGTGAGGTCCAGCATGGTCATGGGCATGACCACCACCACCACCACCACCACGAAGGCGGTGTGTCTGGAGCGGCGCACCAGGTGACCCACCGGGTGGTGGAGAAGGCGAGCTTCAAGTTTTTTGAGCGAATAGCAGAGGGTGTTGCCAGCAACCAAGTGTTGATGGAGAAGCTAGCTGGGCGCACGATGGGGGGGATCTTGGAAAGTGCAGGGCAAAAAGCAGGTATGAGGTATATCTAATCTACTATAACTATCTCAAACAATATGAAGCACTTCGAATTTGATTCCAAACAGTTTGAGTCCTGTACGGCTTTGAATCGCACAAGTGATTCAACTTGGGGCCTTTTAGGACTTTGGCACCTAGGGAGATACATCTGTGTAGAGTCTGCATAACATTCGAAGAATTAAAGTAAATTAAAAAGGTTCTCTACCAATTGTATGTAGATTTTACATAGCTTTAAGATGTTATGATGATGATGGTTGCATAATCTTGGTACCCTGTTGGATTCCAAATGTGCCCGCGGTTTGACTTCAAACAGGTTTTACCAACAGTTTGCCAATTGCCAACATAAATTGAAAAATGCTAGAAGTTTTTCTACCAAGTTGATATAGATTTCACATTGTCTGCAGACGCTACCTTTGGGTTTCTACCAATTGCATGTGTCCTCATATATGTGATGACACTGCAAGCTGACAGGGGCACCCCACAACTTTTGTTTCTGCTAATGGGGCAAGATGTTACCAGGAGGTGTCAAGGCCTCCAAATGTTTCCGTCTCCCGATCGTTTTTTTCTGATAATGGGGCTGTAATGACATGTATCATGGCGATATAATGAGACATTTTTCAGGTCATTCTGAGCACCTCATTTAGGGGGGGGGGGTCGGCCCTCCTCAGGTTTTTTTTCTAACTTTTTACTCAGACCTCCAAATGACATTCTGAGACCACCCATGAGTAGGCCTTGTCAAGGGCAGTCCATTGTTACCACTTTGGAACTTGTGCAGTAAGTATCTACCCCTTGGGTGGGTGGGTGGGTGAATGGGGTGGGAGGCTGAGTGAATTAATGGGTGAGTGGGTGGGTAAATGGGTGAGTATGGGTGGTATGGCACCTGCCCTGTGTGGGAATTCCGAGGATGCCATTATGTGCGCCATATTGTAAACCCACAGAATCCATACCTAAGTTTTTCAAAGAGGGTTTTTTCTATTTAAGAAGGGGGGGGGGGGGGGGGGGGGGGGGGTCAGCCCCCCTCAGGTCTTTAAGGGATAGGTGTCCCCCATTTGTTTTTATACTCTCGATGTTACATAGATTTTGCATTGACTGAAGATGATTTACAGGGTTTCTTCCAATTTTATGTAGATTTCACATTGACCAAAGACGCTATTTATGTGTTTCTACCAATTTCGTGTGGTTTCATATTTGTGGTGACAACGGCAAGCTGATAAGTTTTTATTGGATTGTTACATGGGTTTTCTGCCAACTCCGGGCTGCTCATCGTCTCCCAATTCCAAATACCCCAGTGCGATACCCTCAGAAGCCAGGGAGCCTACTGAGTGGATTAAACAGTTTAAAGACGTGTCCAGGTGACAAGCTGACAAGGGCATCCTACAACAGGTTTTCCACATTTTTTATTTTTTTGCATCAACCAAAGATGCTATACAGGGTTTATAACCATTTATGTCTGCTCGTATATGTGGTGACACTGCAAGCTGACAGGGGCACCCCACAACGAGTTGTCTACAGATTTTATATAGATTTTGCATTGACTGAAGATGTAATACAGGGGTTCTACCAATTTTTGTATATTTTATATCGGCCGAATACGATACGTTATACAGGATCTCTACCCATTGTATTTCTGTTCATAACTGTGGTGACAACGGCAGGCTGATAGGGCATCCCACAACACTTTTTCTAAGATTTTATATAGATCTTACATTGACCAAAGATGTTATACAGGGTGCTTACCAATGTTATGTCGGTTCATATCTGTGGTGACAACGGCAAGCTGACAAGAACTTGAACTAGCCCTTGGTTACATGGCTCCAGCCAACAATTTGGCTTTTCGCTATCTTCCGCATTAACATAAACGATTGAAATCTAAGCATTGTTATCAAAATATACTGTATCCAATCTCTTCATACATGTGTGGATACACAGAGGTAACTTCGTAACATTCACTTGTTTATTGCACATCAGATAATGTAGAGGAATCATTTCTCTCTCAGCTTGAGAAATCAGGTTCTGATGTTTTCTTCTCACAGTCATTTACGCTTCGCTAGTCCATTAAAAAAACTGATGTTTTTTGCTCAAGCTGACAAAGGCAGTCCAGAACGCATCCCCAGAAGGATTTTATTGAAGTTGCTACTTACAGCTCAACTGCTTAATTATGTACCTTTTGGGGGGGTGCTACATGAGAGCCTGCTGGGGTCGCTTTTGGGGGGAGCAAAGCCGCTAGTATCACCATGGGGCTGCTTCAAGACCCTGTTTCATTCCCTTAGAAAAACTCTGACCCTCACAGGAGAGCATTTGGTTGAGCGAGCAGGAGAGCATGCCACAGCTCGTGTGCTTGATGCTGCAGGGCATGCCCCTGCATCTGCCAGCCATGCAGTCATTTAATAAGCTACCCTATGGTACTTGTAAAATTTTGAGTCTTCGTCATTTTGTAATGGAACGCTATAAGCTACCCTATATATCCTTGCATGCATGCAAAACATTGCACAAGCTGACTAGGGTAGCCCACAATGTATCCTCACAGGAGAGCATTTGGTTTATATTGAACTTGCTTACATGGGCTCCCTGAGCCAGCCACTGTGCTGCACCCAACTATTTCAGCAATTCTGGAAAGCTGCTTGTGCCAGGTTCAAGGCGCACTAGGTTGTGTTAGGTTTAGGCTGAATAGAACGCCTGGGGAGCTGCCTAGGAGCTGTTGCTCGTAGCTTGAAACTAGCTATAATGAAATCCGTAAGCTGACAAGGGCATCCCACCACGCATCCCCACATACAGGAGAGAATTTGGTTGAGCGAGCGGGAGAGCATGCCACAGCACATGTGCTTGACGCTGCGGGGCATGCCTCTGCGTCTGCCAGGCATACAGTCACTCATTGTGGCAACCACAGCTCAGGGGGAGCCATAGACGAGTAAGTTGACTAGGGGAGGCGGAGGGGGGGTTATGGCCAATTCAGTCAGGTAGGGGGGGAGGTGGGGGGGGCATGGACATGGAAAATCGGCTGGGGGGGGGGGGGGGGGGGGGGGGGGGGGGGCATGTGAATGTAAGTAAATCGGCTAGGGGAGGGTGGTGGGGGCCAACGACAATTTTGTTGGCTAGGGGGAGGGGGGGGGGGGGGGGGGGGGGGGGGGGGGGGGGGGGGCATGGACATGTAAGTAGGCTAGGGGGGGCGGTGGAGGCTGCATTTGAGCAGGAGAGCATAACATTACAACGTTCTCTCATGTCCTCACGTGTCTACCATCCCCTCACAGGGTCACAGATTATTTCATATCCACCCAATTGTTTCTCCTTTTCCCTCACTAGATGTATGTCAAGTCTAGAGAAATATATATCTACCTTTCCTTCACACACAGGCGTATAGAGTATGTCCAAAGGAGTACATATCTACCTGTCCCTGACAGTGGCATAGAGTATTTCATATCCTCCCATATCACCATATGTGTCACTTTCTCTAACAGGGACATGAAGGCATAGAGTGTTTCGTATCCACCCATATGTTTCTACTTTCCCCTCACGCAAAGGGTTATACGGAATGTCAAGTCCAAATAAGTACTTATGTACCTTTCCATACCAGGGCCATACAGTATTTGATATCCACCCATACGTTTCTACCTGTTCATCGCAGGTTCATACAGTTTGCCTAGTCCAAAGAAGTACATATGCACCTTTGTATAACAGGGTCATACAGTATTTCTAGGGTTTGAAGGCGAGGGTTAATTGTGGACCAAATTAGCCCTAATAGTGAAAATAACTCAATTAGCCCTATTAGAGCTAAACTAATTTAGCCAAATTTAGCCAAAACAACCCAGAAAAAGTGCCATATGTTCAAAAGAGTGTTTCTATGCGTCTAACTGGTTTGTGTGGCCATTGTGTATGATTTGACCATCATTAATTGATAATGATGTAGCTCACAACTGGGTAGTAGACTAAACTCCCCCCCCTAAACTCCCCCCCCCCCCCCCCCCCCCCCCCCCCCCTTCGAACACTAAGTCTTTCATATCCACCCATAGGTTTCTCTCTTCCCCTCACTGGGTCATACAAAGGGAACGGCAATATGATATCATATGATGCCGGCAGTCTGACTAGGCTAAAGGTACCATTTATATACAATATCTTATGACGCAATTTGTATGATACCATACCCGCCTTTGGTCAAAATCATATGATATGCCGGTCCCTAGTCATACAGCATGTCTAGTTCAAAGAAGTACACATCCACCTTTCCTTGACAGTGTCATAGGGTATTTCATATAATCGTACCCACCTATCTGTTTCTCCCTTCCCCCTGCAGGCTCATAGAGTGTTTCATACCCACCAATATGTTTCTCCCTTTGCCTCACAGGCTCATAGAGTATGTCGTGTCCACCGAGCTGGGACAGAACCTCCTGAATCCCAAGGTTGTGCATACCCTTGGCAAGTGAGTTGGCCCTGTTGTGTTGTACTTGTTGACACTTAACCTGCTTAATCCCAAGGTTGTGCATACCCTTGGCCAGTGAATAGATCCTGTTGTGTAGTGCTTGTTGACACTTATCTTGCTGAATCCCAAGGTTGTGCATACTCTTGGCAAGTGAGTAGGTCCTGTATGTTTTTTTTGCTTGTTCACACTTCTGTGGCTGTTTTTTCAAAGCTGGTAGGGGTGTACCAAATACGTATGCATATGTTGTGTATATGGATTTGTGTGTGTGTGTGGTGGTGTGTGTTGTCGTGGGTGGGGGGGGGGAGGGGGTGATGGTGATGGGGGTTGGGGGGGGCTGGCATTGTGTGGTTGGAAGTTTCAGAGCTAATCCACATACAGAGCGTGGCACCAGAGCCCATGACTGTTCCCTGTTGTGTTGTGCTTGTTCACACTTCTGGGCCTGCTTCTTTAAAGCTGATGGGAGCAGACCAACTACGTATGTATTTGTAGTGTACAAAGGTTTACCTTGTCTATCTGGAACCACCTTGCCTTAATGTATTTCTAGTGGCGCAACAGTGCTTGTTTCCAGTCCTTAAGTAGCACTACAAGTGACACTAGTACATCCTCTCACCCCAATCCCAATTGCTAGCCCAAACCCAAACCCAATCCCAATCCCAATCCCAGCCCAATTCCTATCCAGACCCAAACCCGACTGCAGACCCTAACCCCCAACCATCCACCCGTTCCAGGAGTGCCATGGTTGCCCTGCCGGCTTTTGGTGTGTTGTTTGTTGCCCACATGACACACCATGACTGGGTACGCCTAACTGCTGAGAGGCGTAAGAGCAGCTTCTCTTTTGCTGTGCTGCTCTTCCTTCTGGCTGCAATATGCGACTTAGTAAGTTCAATTAATTTAAATTAGTAAAACAATGTCCGGGCTTAAAACCCACTTGACTGCTGAGAGACGTACGAGCAGTTTCTCTTTAGCTTACTGCGCTTCCTTCTGCATTTTTGTGAGCAAGGGGGTCGTGAGGCTGAAGTTGTCTCTCTTCAAAACGAACTACCCATTTGCACGCACACATACACATACACACACCCGCACATGCACACACACGTACACAAATGCTCAAACACATGCACAAACACAAGCACACACACACATAGACACAAAGTCTTTAATATGACACCTACACCTAACCCCCAAAATCAAAATCAAATTCAACCTAAACATAAACGTTAACATGAACCCCATGCTCTCCCCAGGTGGATGTGCTGGCCCCCATCGTGGCCAGTGTCGGTATGCTGCATCACTACTTCCATGTCGGATGGCACATGGGACCACAGCCATGCACACACACTAACACACATACACACTAATTCCTAAACACATAAACCTCAACATCAACATCAACCACACTCTCTCCACAGGCAGATGTGCTGGCCCACATTGTGGCTAGTGTTGGTATGCTGCATCACTACTTCCATGTCGGATGGCACATCGACCATCATGTGGTGCACATGGCTGAGAATTACGGGCTAGCCCTAGCTGGCGTGTCGCTCATGGCAGCTGCTGCTGGAGAACTCCTCTCCAAGCATGTGGCTGCAGAGGGCAGGGGCAGAGGACATGCTGCCAAGGCGCAGTCTTCTAAACAACATGGTGTACAGGGCAAAGGACATACTGCTACTGCTGCTGGTAAAAGGTCAGGCAAGGGTGGTGGCAAGGCAAAGCATGTGGGAAATAAGAAGGAGCTGTGACAAACCCAAGGTAGGATTACTCTTGTCCAGGCTGCAGAGGGCAAGGGCAAAGGACATACTGCTGCTGATTGAGGGTTTAGTGGCCAGGCAAAACATGTTGAACCTTAGGAGTTGTGACCACGTCGATGAGAAAAGCAAAATGAAATTATTTTATATTATTAATTTTACGACTGATTGATTGATTTGATTGCCCCTTCAACTCAGTTCCCCTGGCACATGCTTGCGATTCGTTTGGAACCCGTTCATAGATTTCCTTTCCGGCTACCAGCAGCAGCTTCTAGGAAGCTCCCCTGACTGCCTATTCAGCCAAAGCAAATGCAGCCTAGTGCTCGAAGCTGAAGAAATAACTGTCCGAAACTGCTGAAATCTTGGTTCTTAGCCAACGGATTAATGACTGGGGTGGACCGGGGTACTGCCGACATGCTGGCGTACTGCAAGAAGTTTGATGACCTGTACGCTGTCATTGATGATGACCTGTCGGAATGTAAGGAGAATGGGATTAGCCGGGAGCTTCTGGATGCCGCTGTTTCGAAGTACACGACTGTGGGCAACAACAAGGGGATCGCCATGGGCTTTGCTGGGGGCAAGGCCTACGTGGTGGGTGGCACCCTGCTTGGAGGTTTGAGTCATCATGCAGAAATCGTGATCACATACGTGCAAGTCATGGAGGAGCTTGAGCTCTTGTTTGGTACCAGCATACCTGATGTCTAATTTGTCATCACTACAAGTGACAGGCCCATGGTCAAGCTCGAACCTGAGGCAGGCAGTACAGTGCAGTACTCGCCTGTAATGAGATTCTGCATCTCCAAGGCCCATGCTGGTATTGCTGTGCCCAATTTTCATGTTGACACCAAGAAGTACACTCAGCGGCTGCTGGCCTCCATCCCCGCAATCGAGGAAAAGTACCCCTTGGCTTTCCGCCGGCCATTATTGTTTGGCAGCTTCTCCAGATACTGGCGCTATATCGACCCTTCTATAAATCAGACCCTCCGTTGGGGTATGAATGGGAGCAAGATCTGTAAAGGTTAACAGTGCACGTATACATGCAAAGTGAGGCAGCAAATATACCATATATCGAAGGAGCATTCCGATAATTGATGCCTCGGCCTCACCCATGGAACCCATTCCTGAGAATTGACACTGCTGTCATCACAAGCCTCTCTGCCTGCCCCCAGCTGAGAACAATTATAAGTGAGGAGGATGTGAGCGGTGTAGAATGGGAGGCTCGCCCTGGAGAATATATCCATCACAAGGTTTATGGTGTGCTGGTCAGGCTTATGCATCCGGCTTTTCCAGAGGTTAAAATTTGTTTGCCATTTCTCGGCCTCACCCATGGAACCCATTCCTGAGTCCATGGAACCCACTCCTGAGTGGGCGCGAAACAAGTACCTGTTGGCTATAGATGGGCAGGCTCTAAGCTCCAGAATGGATCAGGTAATGCCTCTAGGGTCTCTTATCTTTAAAAACGAGTCAGCTTACTGTGCCGTCTACCACCACCTCATCAAGCCGTACGAGCACTACATCCCCTTTTGGGAGAGGACCCTAGACAACTTGCTTCAGCGCCTTGAATGGGCTAAATTGAATGACCAGCGAGCAAAGCAAATTGCTGACA
The DNA here is from genome assembly GCA_013435795.1 of Chlamydomonas sp. ICE-L. NCBI lineage: Eukaryota > Viridiplantae > Chlorophyta > Chlorophyceae > Chlamydomonadales > Chlamydomonadaceae > Chlamydomonas > Chlamydomonas sp. ICE-L. The sequence continues at coordinate 3,099,366 of JACBWV010000223.1, read as the reverse complement.
ACGCACAGGCCTTTGTACTGAAGTACCTGGGCAATCGCACATGGGCGTGCTATTGGTTCAAGCTGCTGACGGAGTTGTCAAAACTGCTGAAGTTCAAGCCTGGACTTGGCTCCGAAACCGACCCAAAGAAGGCATGGATCCCCGTCCGGAAGTATTTGGAAACTGTAGATATGACCTTTGCCGAGCAGTAGAAACTAGAAATTGTTTCTGAACCTCATTGGATAGGATTCTTACATGTCTTTCCAGCCAACTCTGGGCTGCTCGCCGTCTTCCAATCTGAAGCCCCCCATGCAAACTCCGTTTGGTAATAGAAACCAGGAAGAATGGTAGCACACTAAGTGGATTAGACAGGTTAAAGGCTTGTCCGGGTCCTATTCGGCTCAAGTTTGATAGTTAAGTTTGATAACATGGTCTGCCAGCCTTCAGGCTGCTCACCGTCTACACTCTACAGGCGTAATAAATATGGAAATTATAAACACAGAATACTTGTGAAGGAGGCTCGTAATCTGAGCATACTCATGGATCAGCATTCTCGCACTCGGCTGGGTTTCAACATGAAACGAAATACCAGAGTCTTGCGCATCCTCTTGCGCTTGACCAGACCAAATCAGCCAGAGCCTAGCTTATCTTACTTGCGCTTGATCACATCAGCTTTGAATAATGAGTCAAGGATTTTTTGTTTTCAGTTGTGACAGGAGGTATCATCTTCTACCAAAAGTTGGGTCAAGCCGGGTCAAGCCAATCAATTGATTCCGAGTATAGGACGTATAGGACATGAATATTTGCAATTTTTCTAGCAATTTTTTTTCTGAGCAACTATTTTTTTTGGGGGGGGGGGGGGGGGGGGGGGGGGGGGGGGGTCATCCCTCAGTTTTTTTCTAGCTTTTTCCTCAGACCTCAAAATAAAATTCTGAGACCACCATTGAGTTTGTGTAGACAAGGGCAGTTTGTTGGCACCACTTCAGACCGGGGTGGGTGAATGGGTGGGTTATGTGAATGGGTATGGGTGGCATGGATGGGTGGGTATGGATGAGTCAATGGGCAAGTATGGATGGATGGGTATGGGTGGGTGAATGGGTGAGTATTTTGACTATCGCACAATCTGTATTGGGGAATTCTGAGGATGCCATTGTGTGCGCCACATTGTAAACCCCCCGAATCCAGATATAAGTTTTTTTAATTGGTACTTCTATTTAATGGGGGGGGGGGGGGGGGGGGGGGGGGGGGGGGGGGTTGAGGCTTTCCGTTTGCAGATTTTTTCACTCCTGGTTGTGAAAGGAATTTCACTCCAGGAGGTGGGTCTCCCGACACAAACCAGCGACACCCAGGATTCAGTTGGCATGGAGTTGCCACTCCTACAAAAGAGTTGGCGCAATCTTGCTTGTTGCAATATTGTCTCTCTCATTCTGAGGGTTAGTTGTAAGGCCCCTCCAGGATGGTGTGTAGCATGACGGTAATGTATGCATGAATTAATCATATAGTTAGCAGTGATCAACAATGCTGTCACTGGAACTTAGGATAGCTTAGCTGACAGTTGAACCAAGCAATAGTGAGGCACAACCGCAGTCCTGAGTCCTGACAAGCAAGTCTGACGAAGCCTCATGCAACACCCTTGCACTGCACCATTTTGTTGGTTACTATGCTGTCAGATTGTTTGACACACGCAAAAGCCATGACTGTGCACAGTTTCCCGTTGTGCGTAATAATGTGATTTCCGATTTTCGAGATCTGTACTGCTGTAACCTCTTCATGAGTCGTGAAGGATTGCGCAAAAAGGCGTATGCCTCTTGGATCTGGAAGCGTGGCGACCAATAAAAATGAAAGCTTCCTGCATGCGAAATGAAAGCTTCCTTCCAGAAAAGAAGCATAAGCTCATCAAATGTAGGGTGGGAGATCATACTCTGAATATAATCTCTGGCGCACGAGCTAATATCCCAAGTCAGGAGAGACTGGATACTCCATTATTATTCCGTTTCGGTGACTTTATGCTGATGACATCGTATGCATGGCGAGAACAGGAGCTGGACGTCAGCAAATATTCAATGTTCTATCTGGCTTCTGCCTTGACTACGGGCTGCATTACTGCATATCAACCTGTCGAAGACTGCTAATATGTACGGCTGATGTACCGCCCGTGTTCTTTATTTCGTTTTTCACTGTAACAATGTCCGACACAACCTTGCTCGGCTTTTCATCTGTGCTCTTCGAGTCTTCTTTATGCTTAAACCTTTGAGTGTCAACCATTCTCTTCCGTGGATAGTCCAAGTCAGCATAACATCTTCCAATCACGGCGACGTCGTCCCAGATTTTTTCGTGACACATCTGACGACATTCCAGTCGCCCATCTTTGGCGAGTATAGCTCCTTTTCTGACATGCTTTCCATGATGCTTGTTAACATTAGTAAGGTTCCCATTCAGCTGTCATGGCGGACTCTGCTTTTACTGACATCAAAACTCACCATATCCGAACATGCTTACAAGCATCACCTCTCTTATGATATTCATCTGAAGCCCTCTCACAAAGTTTGGTTATTGCTAAATTACCTTGACCGGCCTTCCGACTTCCCCTTCAGGTACTCCTTACACCTAGCCAGTAAGAGGCTATTTACCATCCACCTTTTACGATGCTGCTTCAATTGAAACTTGTTGTTCGAACGAAGTCCCCTTGCCCCCTTGCTAATCTCTCCCGTTTTATGCCTGGTGGTTGACGGCGAATGGTGGTTGACGGTAGAAGAGTAGTCGAAGATGAAATGCATGTCATATTAGAATGTCCGTTATACGCTGAGGATAGAAAAATAATTTTTGAGAAAATGAACATTGAACCTGCCTTGGTGGACAAAAACTCCAGTATGAAGCTGTTCATGAATCCTGATTCCTTTGGAGGATGGAAATACTTAATTCAATTTATAAAAAAAACGATAATAATCGCACAATTAAATTATCATCCGAGAGATGAGATGATGAGAGCTGAGATTATGATTTAATACTATTGTAGAATTAAATTATCACTGTAGCACGAACTCAGGGCCCCCGTCGGTTAAATGATTGTTTGGGGCTCAGTTCATCAGTGCTTGTTCTTTTTAAGCCCTTCCTGTACGGTTGGGCAAGTCCCTTTAGCCTATTTGGCCTACCCCTGGACTGTAACATGCATACATGCCTGCTGACTGGACTATGAATCAGCTTCACTATCCGAAACTTATTAATGCGACTTTCCGTCACCCATGTTCTCTTCTTTCCTAATATTGTCTCATGATTACAGGCCCCCATATTTATTTTGCTGCTTTAAACATCAGATCCTTCTTATGGAAAAAATAAAAATACATTCAGAATCTTATTTTTCACCCTCTGCTCTTCTGTGGTATTCGTAAATCTTTCTGATGCTGTCACTTTCTACATTGGTTTCTCGTTTATCTTTATAAATGGTGAAGTTGTCGCTTCCGACATGGAGGTAGAAGATCTGAGTTTTTTTGTTACTAATTAAGCTTCCATATGATAAATGGAAAGTTTAGCACTGCTCTGGATTTGCTTAATGCTAGGCGAACTGGACATGGGTACAAGGTGCAAGCGAGGTGAGCAATATTTGTCCGCGTTTCTCAAACCTGTCATAGGCATGCTTGTCTTGGGCCAACACAGGCATGCCTATGACAATGTAATGTAATGTGATAATTGAATTGCCACTGCTCCATGGCATTGCCTTCTGAATGCAGAACAAAATTATTGTAACGTGCTTGGGCGCCACCCATTCATCTTTGTGCAGATCCAATTCCCTAACAAGAAATATACGAATGAGTGAGGCACCAACACAAGCGGCACCTGCTTCGCCTGAGGTACTTGGCAAAGCCATGTCCCAGCTACTCCAAGGTCCATCAGCAACATCACTTCTTGACCTACCAACGCACATCATTTCTAGTATCGTGGACATCCTTCTCATCCAGGGTCGCAGTCCATGGCCTCATAGTGTTGATGGTGATTATATTTATGCTGGAGGAATTGGAGGACACAACTTTGACGACATTGCTTCGTTGCGCTTGACATGCAGCATGTTCGACAACTTGGTGCTTGCAAGGGCAACACAAATCATGCTCCTAGGCCATGTTAATGAGGTCAGTGTGTTCTCTTCCCTGCCTGTGCGTCTGCTTCAAACTATGACCAACCTGAAACTAATTGACCTGAAGCAATGCAAGGGAACGCCTCTCAGCCTGGTAGGACTGCCAACGACGATCACAGCTGTAAACCTTGGGGGGCCAAAACTGTCGAGAAAGTTGAGATGCAACCTTGACCTCGACCTTTCACCGCTGTCGAAATGCATTGGTTTGATAGATCTTGACATCTCCTCTTGTAATGGAGTTGCAGATCTTTCCCCCCTGGCAGAATGCAAGTACCTGGACAAGCTAAATATTAGCGACTGCATCGCCCTGACTTTCCTCTCTCCCCTGGCGCACTGCACTAATCTTAGTGTTCTGAACCTTCGCTGTAGCAATATCACTGACTTGTGCCCTCTGTCAGCTTGCAAGGAGTTGGAGATGATTGATTGCTCTGACACCAAAGTCTCTGACTTGTCTCCACTCTCAGTCTGCTTAAAGCTGAGGGATGTTGAGTGTAGTGGGACCATGGTCTCTGACATATCTCCTCTCTCTGCCTGCTTGAATTTGATGAGGGTCAATTGTATTGACACTGCAGTCAGAGATATCACAAGCCTTGCTGCCTGCCCCCAGCTGAGAAAAATTCTATGCGAGGAGGATGTGAGTGGTGTAGAATGGGAGGCTCGCCCTGGAGAATATATGCATCACAAGGTTTATGGTGTGCTGGTCCGGCTTATGCATCCGGCATTTCCAGAGGTAAAAATTTGTGTGCCATCCCAGGCCATCCCCATATTTTGATGAACCTAGGTTATGGTGAAGAGTACTGGTGAGCCTGTGTAGTAGTTACAAGCGCCTAACATAGGCATAATGTTAGATTATGACGGGTATCAGTAATGCTACCTTCCGGGAACTAAACTGTGGGACCATGAGATGCTTCTTTGTACAGTATCACTGCTTGTGTTGTGTGTGTGTGTGCGTGTGTCGACCCTTAACCCTAAACCCTGTGTGTGTGTACTACTAGATGACACAAAGGTGTACTATACCGGTACCAGACTCTAAGTTGTGGAGGTCATCCATGGAGTGCTACTCAGTACTAGGGCGTCTTTCAGGTCCAGTCTGAACTATAGCTTTTCTTTTCAGCTACGATGAACAGCTTCTAGGTAGCTCTCCTGACTGGCTATTCAGCCAAAGCTACCACGTCATAGTGCACCTTGAAGCTGACAAAATTAGCTGTCAAGGCCTGCTGGAATAGTTAAGTGTAGCACAGGCGCTGACCTGGGGAGCTGCCAAGAAGGTGCTAATAAAAGCTCTTGTCTGAACCACATGTTGGCTGATTGGGGTCAATTAGTCAAATCTTGCATGTAACCAGTTGAAAGCATCATGAGTGTGTAGCATGTGGTGCCTATGGTCATGCCAGTATGGTGAGTTGTGGCTGAGTCTTGCTAGAAATAACACTACCATCCATGTGGTTTCTTTGGTTCTCTCTTTGAACTTGTTCAGTCGCATGAAAAGACAAGGCGGGGGGCATTTGGGGAAAACTGAGGGGAATTTAGGGTTTAGGGTTTAGGGGAAGTTGAATAAATGGGTGTGGGACCTGTATGGCAACTTCAAGAAGAGAAGGCTCAAGGTTTTTACGAAATTGTGTCGGCCGAGGTGTGGACCCCAGAGCAGCAGTCCCCAACGATTGACATTTACTTGGTTGAAGTGAAGCCGAATATATTTCCAAACGGTCTACTAGGGAACATTATCTGTGCATTTTTTGTATGATACAATAGACAATGCTTATCCTCTGTAATATTCGGTACCTTTGAATTGACCTACATAGCTTTTCTTTTCAGCTACGAGCAGCAGCTTCTAGGCAGCTACCTGAGCCAGCCACTAGGCTAATGGCCAACATTGCAACAGTGCTGGAGAGCTGATTCTGTTAGCTTCCAGATACACTTCATGTTTTGGCGGGTAGCAAGCCAGAGGAGCTGCCTGGAAGCTGCTGCGTAGCCAAATATAAAAACCATGGTGCCCTACTCCCTGTCTTTAGTTTGGTGCTTTCTTTTCTAAGGGATGGGCAATTTTAGTAAGGGGCAAGCAAGAATAATTGCACACTTTTGCGGACTTGTGCATACATTTCATGTTTTCCCCACAATTATGAAGACACCTCCAGGGCATGGATTGAATGTGTTTGAAGTGTGAGCCCATGACACGCCTTTCCTAAGCTCAAGAGCAGCACATAATTTTATGTATGTATGCAGATGTATGTGTACAGTATAGGGGTAGCCAACTAGGCTAAAAGGTCTTGCCCAACCTTGAAAAGCAGGAAAACACAACGGGGGCCTGGAGGTCGTGCTATGCAGATAATCGTGCTTTAATTCACATAATTGTATATTAATAAATGGTTAACATGGACTGCTAGACATATAGCCGAAGGTGGCAGAAATAAAGCCAAAATGAGAGAAATGGTGGTCTATTATATTGGGGGATGGTTGAGCGATCTTTATGCCATGCCACAGTAAGCAGATAGACTGCTACCTGAGCCAGACACTAGGCCAAGCCCCAAGATTTTAACAGTGCCCGAAAGCTCTTCATGCCAGCTTCCAAGTGTGTTTTGATTTTGCTGGATAACCAGCCAGGGGAGCTGCCTAGAAGCTGCTGCTCACAGCCGAAAAGACAAGCACAGTAAGCACCCATCTCTGGTTGTTCACTCCAACCATGAACACTTGAAGCAACTCTCAACCCCTAAGACAAGAATGGAAAAACAATGGGGTGACTATGATGATACAACCAAATACGTTTCTGTCCTGAATAGGATTTGGATGTGGATTGATTACATGGCCTATTAGCCTTCAAGCTGCTCACCGTCTGCAGGCAGACATAGTAAACATGGGAAGTATGAACACTACTACGCCATACTCTGAAGTACAGCACGCAATCGCATGGACATGCCTTGAGACTGCCTACACCTATCTGATGTATTCTGCACTCAGGACTGAGGTGTAGTGGTAGTCATCTATTTACTGTGCCTGCAGACAGGGAGCAGCCCATTCATAGACCATTCGATAACACCAACTGCCAAACACCAACCTCATGGCTTGTCCCTTCAGCTATCAGGACCTCTCCCAGACCGTCCTCTCATGTCAACCTTGGGATGGATGGGCATGGGATGCGCAACAATCCAGCCTCGTGTGGCAGCAAGGGGTATGCTCGTATTAATACGTGATTACATAGGCGCCTCGCGCACACCCACCGCGGAACCATGAAATAGCGTAGTGGCCAATGGCAGTGCAGAGGTGCATGTCGATGGTAACTTGGGTTGGCCGGTCTTTAGGTCGGAGAATCAGTCACAATGCTACAGGATCTGTCGCAACCTTGCAATAAAAAAGTATTCGGTCGACTGGTATGACTGCAATTTGACCTCTCGTAGAGTCCCTGTAGCGCCCCCTCTCAGAGTCTGAGGCCCCTATCCCCGGTGCCACCCTCTCCCACACCCACCCAACCCAGTCAAGCCAAGCCAACCTCACTTGAATGACGGTATGAGGGTGTTCAAGCAGAAATGGTGGAATATTGATACATTCCCTTACCAGAAGGCCCTACATGCTTGGCACGAGGAAGCTCCATGGGGGCCACATTACAAGTAGATTCAGGTGTGTTGGGGATTACCCAGTACCCGCCCAACCCCACATACCCAGTACCCACCCAGGGCAGGGCAGGGTACCCACCTAACCTTCTTCACACACCAAGATCGGAAGTGGAAGAAGTGTACGATGTACGTGATCCACGTGGAGGAATACACCTGCCCGGGGATACTGCCCCGGTATAGGTCTCGAAACCCGTCACCCCATAAACCGGCAGAAACAGATTTAGACGTGACGAAGATAATTAATTGCATGTGATCTACATCACATGCAAATATCTGCGTATGTGTAAGGAACTAAAGATGGTGGCGACGAGCAGAAAGAGGAGGATGCAAACAGGGGGGGGGGGGGGGGGGGGGGGGGGGGGGACTAAGGACAAGGTAGGCAAAGACGACAAGAACCCGAAAACAGCTAAACTAGAGTCGCGCAAATCTTTCAAGGGTGATGCTTGTGTCTACCGGTATATAAAACACATTTTCAAAGGGACTTCGTCTTCACGATCCGGATCCGTTGCTAGGTAAACTTCATCTACATCCTTCTTGCCAATTTGCCAATTTGCCAATTTCACGAAAATTTGCCAATTTCGCAAAATTGCTGGCCTGAACTGCCTGTTCGGTCTATGGGACCTTTGCCCATTAATGAAGCTTCGACCATTTCCTGGAGTAGCAACTGGCCGCCTCGAAAAAGAAGTAGGGTTGATAGTTTTCAATCGATAGAGTTGTTACACAGTGAGGACTGAAGAGCAGATAGCTTATCATCGCAACTCGTGCGGCTATATAGAAAAGGAAGTCTTCAGGAAGGTTCCGAAGACACGTGCGGGCCATAGCTAGCCTATGGCCCGGCGGCAGGCAACCCGGGTCCTGGAGCCACAGGACCACGCGTGCGCTATGCCAACTCAGTGTCCGACTCGACGGACAATAACATCCCCCCCAATTCAAGGTATTCTTGGGTACAAGAATCCCTGGAATTAGCTGAGGGGCATAAAGAAAATACAGGAGTATAAAGGCTGACAGGGCTATTAGATATGCTAACGGCTGGCAAGAGGAACTGTAAATAATAAATTATTTGGGACAGTCCAAAGAGGTGTGACACATTTGAAGGCAGGGATCTGTAGGTCAATATCTGCTAGGGGCCAGGAAGGCTGCAGGGGAAGGCATGAGAGGAACTAGGAGTATAAAGGACTGACTTGCTGTAAGCAACTTCCTTTAGGTAGACGTCCCCCGCTGGCTCATGTAATCAATCCAGATGGAGAGATATGCTGAGATACTTCCAAAGTCATCTATAAGGTAGCTTTAACTCAGAGTGGACTATTAATACTATGGAAGGCTATGGACTATGCTTAAGAGTTATGGCAGCTTAGGGGTCAGGCTGAGGCACAGGAGAAGCTGCCAGGTAACTGCCAGTGGGGCTGCCAGGATGTCTGTCAGATAAGACTGATTCCCCCCATAATTTGGGATTACCCTAAATTAGAGAATTGTAGACATGCTGTGGAAGCTAAGAGGTAGATACTAAAGAACAAGAAAAAACAGTAGTACATGGTGAAGTACAGTGCATCACATTAATCCTAGAGTGTTCATGGCTAAAACAAGAATGTCAACTATGGTCAAGTTAAGTGCCAGATGCTGGGTAACCATCAAGGTCCAGCTGGGTGTGGAGTTTCTCCAGGAGGGTGGAGAAAGATTTCCTAGACATTTTTGGGGTGTCCAGCATGTTGATGAATGTGAAATCCATAGGGCTCCAGTGCATGCTGAGGTTATTGACACACATTACTCTGCCCCCAGGATACACACAGCTGATGGGGTGCATAAGCATCTTGGGCCAGGAAACCAGTACCCTTGCATGTGCTTGGACCATAGCTGCTTGGAGGCATATGGCCCACTGAATGGTGGGCCTGGCAGCTGTGGAGACAGTAGGGTATATGTGTACCATGTGTTGCAATCTGTTGACATGCTTGAGGAGGGGTCCACAGACTGAGAGGTGGCTGTTGTGCATCTGTCTGCTGGGGAACCTGGACATTTTAGCAGCTAGAAGGGCAGGGAACTTGGTAGCTAGCTGGGCAGTGAGGATAGGGACAGGCTGTCTAGGTCTGATGCTGAAGGCTCTAAGGGAGGAAGGGGAATTGTTGAGGGTGTTCAGCAGGGTTCCAAACTTGGTCCTGGAGAGGCCAGAGTTGTTCAGGAAATGGACTGGGTGGGTGTTCATGTTGACATGGGCTAGGGGCTGATCAGGAGAGAGAGAGGTAGCTGAGGGAATCCATTGGTCAAATCTAAGGGCTTGGGATAGCTCTTGTTGGGTGCAGGACCCCTGTCCATCAATGGGATAGGGACTTTCATAGCTGGTTCTGGCTTGGTCCAGCAGGAGGTCCATCTCTCTTCTGGCTTGTGCTTCTGTCAGGTTACACAGCTCATCATGGGGAACAGTAGGCATCTGCTGGCTAGGGACTGTGGAGTAATCAGTATCTGGGATGAAGTCATGGGATGATGTGCTATACAAGTCATCTTCCAGCAGGTCATGTTGGTGTGGTGAGAATTCCCCCCCATTGTCTGACTGGATCATGGAGGGCATGATGGGTTGAACAAGGTCAGGCATGTCATCCTCACCATGTGCAGGAACCAGGTCTGGTAGGCTGCTGGAGCTGCTGGCAGTGTCATGGGGAATGGTGCAACTGGCAGCAGCAGCATCATTGTAGCAGATGTTCTTGGGGTCTTGCTGGGTGACCATCATGATGACAGAAGGGAAGGTATTACAGGGGTATGGGGAAGAGGGAGGGATCTTAGAGGTGCTAGTGATGTAGAGTCCATTTTGTTTAGGGCATAAGAGAATAGTCTTCGAGCCCTTGGCAGTGGGGAGGGAGAGTGTAGCAGCAACACTAGATGCATGGAGTTGGAGGTTGGGGCAGAGTTTGTGTGCTGCATGCACACTGAGTATATTGACCACAGTCAAGGGTGGAGCAAGGAGCACATCGTTGAGTGTGATCATGGATCCAAGGTGACCCCTGATGTTTGCTTTTCCTTTCTGGAGACAGAGCAGTGGTGATGCTCCAAGGTCTGCCAGGTGGAGACTAATAGGCTGGGGGAGATCCTGAATGTCATGCAAGATGGACGGATTACTGGTGCAGTGGGAGTGGGCTGCACAGTCTAAAATCCACTCTGTCAGGAGGGCTGTCTGGAACTGGGCATAAGCACCCTTATCATCATCATCATCAGAGGTGCCATCACTGGAAACTAGGGCTGGCATAGACTCATCTCTCCTACTATGGCAAGCATCAGGAGCAGGTGCGGGTCCAGGGAAAGCAGTATCATCCATGGGAGCATGTGGGTCAGACAGGGGTTTGGACTTGCCTCTTGAGTCTGCAAACCGGAGGGGCTGTGGGTCATCAGAAGTTAAGGCCATGAAGTTGTGCTCATCCTCATTGTCCGTTGTGGACTAGGAGGTGGAACAGTCATCGTCTGCAACATGGGCATGCCCACGTCTGTCACGGCGTCCTCTGGTGTCCCTGGCAGATGCTCTGCTGTCTCTCCTAGGAGACTTGGACTTGCTGGATGACCTCTTGGCTGCATCCTTGGGGGGTGATGAGGATCCTCGACGTGCAGATGTGGATGAGAACGGTGGGGGCCTGTACTTCAGCTCTGTGGTGGGGCTAGGGCAAGTGATTGAGTTGTGCCCATAGCCATTGCAGTTCCAGCATGTCATCTGAGTAGATGGGAGACGGTCCTTTCTTGGGCGGCCTTGGAAAACAGCAGCTGCCATGTGCTCAGTCTCTTCAGGAGAGATGCTGGAGTCAGAGATTTGGTTAGACACCTGGTATCTGATGATCTGGGTCTGAAAGGAGGCAAAATCAGGGCATACACAGTTGTGGAAGGAAAACCTGAATCCATTGTATTCTGGACGAGGTGTAAGTCCTTGAACAATTATGCTGAGGAATGCAGGAATGGAGGTGTTACTAACCCCATTCACTTGGGGAAGCAAGGTATAGAGTTCATAACTGCGAGAGAGGTAGGTTTGTAGTGGCTCAGTAGTTGTCATGCTGAGGTTATACATGGATCTCACTGCCCCTGTCTCGAGGTCAGAGTTTCTTTCTCCGTAGGAGGTCTTGAGGAACCTGTAGGCCTTAGCAGCAACGTTAGTGTGAGCTATGATGGCCTGTTGGATGGGTTCAGAGCAATGCTTGAGGATCTCATTGAGTGCCACAGCGTTCTTTACCATGTTGATGGGGTAGGGAACAGCACGAGCCGCAATACCTGCATTAGCATTGTCCACATTCGGGTAATGAGATTCTTCCATCGGGTATTCATCTGCATCTGCTGGCTCACCGGCGGGGACGACGTCCTTCGCTGCCTCAATGGCAACGGCGATGCACCCCGGGTGGGACCTGAGGTGACGGAGAAGGAAGGGTCCAAACTTGTGCCATGGGACAGCAGGTGTGCCGTCGAAGATGAGTGCAGGGAGCTTGGTTGGGGTCGCCATGGTGTCTGTCGCGGCGCTGGGGTCTTGGGTTCTTGGTCTTCACACCGGGTTAATAAACCGGCCTGTGGGTAATCCGGGTGTGAAGCGTGTTGGGCTTCAGTCCTTGGTGTGCGGTTCGGAGGTAGAGGTGATGGAGTGTTGACAACAAAGGGGGAACCAAATGGGTCTTGTTGGTCTGTAATGGTGGAGATAGTAGCAGGAAGTGGGGTGGGGTGGTGGGGGGGTGGTGGGGTGGTGGGGGGGGGGGGGTCTTCGAGGGTGTGCAGGGTTGATACTCCGTGGCACAAACAATCCTTGCGGGATTGCGCAACGCTGTGTGTGATCTGATGAGTTTGCAACTCACGTCGAAGATCTACTCAGACTCCTGGACTGCGTCTACGTTTCGTCTGTGACGGATGGTAGAGACAACGGGAGAGTTGTGTGGGCAGTAGGCGAGGCAGCGCAGGTTAGATTTCTCACGTGAATACGTAGACAATCCAGGGCCAAAAGCAGTACTCAAGCCGTCGAGCTAGTCTGAGGGAAAACTGTCACCTGGTGCAGGGCTGAAGATCCACTTGGCACGGGCGCAGGGGCGCTGTCTGCGGGTAGCGGTCGGGCCGATAACCTTTCAATCGATAGAGTTGTTACACAGTGAGGACTGAAGAGCAGATAGCTTATCATCGCAACTCGTGCGGCTATATAGAAAAGGAAGTCTTCAGGAAGGTTCCGAAGACACGTGCGGGCCATAGCTAGCCTATGGCCCGGCGGCAGGCAACCCGGGTCCTGGAGCCACAGGACCACGCGTGCGCTATGCCAACTCAGTGTCCGACTCGACGGACAATAACAATAGTTGCACTTTTCATCCACTTGCCAAGACCTAACCTACCAGCAAGGCGTATTCTACTATTATATTCTCCGCCAAACCAGAGGACCCTCTGCGCCTTACCTTGGACGAGCTCCGAGCTGGAGCAGATAGAGCAGGCACACTCTATGAAATGCATCGCGGGAAAGGAAGACAATTGAGATAACAACAGGAAGGTGCGCAGTTGGGACTTAGGATCTGGGAGCTTGCAGATCTGTTTTTTTCCTTCATGAAATGCAATGATCGTTGAAAGGATTTGCATCCGAGAAATTGTGGCCCCTAGCATTAACCAGCGACCAAAAGGATTCGGTAAGAAAGGCGTAGGTTCTCAACGACAACGTGAGCTTTTATTATGGCTAGCTTTAGAGCCTCAAATCCGATTCAATCTGGAGAAATCAATAAAGTAAAAATCTGCACTGCGTGGCTTCTCTGGCTGAAGTGGGAATATGGGAAAGCGCTTACCAAGAGGGAAAGCAAGCAGTTGTGTCCCCTCCAAACAAGTCGAGTATGCCTCACCGAGCCTGATGAAAAAGTATGATTATGATCATCTGATGCAGCACGAAATCTGTACAGCCCTGATCAACATGCTTTAGCCACTAGCTAGATTAGGATGCCCGAGACTGAGGAATAGTTTGCAACAAACCATTGATATAATTCATATAGATTAGGCATGTCAGCGTATGGCCTACATGGCAGACCTTGTAAATGATTATAATTATATTGACTTACTGAAAATCCTGTTTGCTTCCTAGCTATATTTCGTGATCTTGTTCCTTACATTAAAAGGAAAGGGGACAAGGTTGGCGTGTGTGTTACAGTCGAGCAGTCGCCTACTAGGCTAAAGAGACTTGCCCAACCTCGAAAAAACAAGATAATATATTAACCAGAGGGGCTAGATGAAACTACCACTAGTGGTGAACTGGTCCCCAACAAATTGTTAACCATTAGCAGACAACTGATTACCCAAGTTTCAGTGATAACCAGATATTGTAATTGTGCGTTTAAAGCCGTTTAGGTGTTAAAAATATGAAGTTGCACTGCTAGAGCTGTTGATTGACCAGGCCTGATTGGTACCGCAACCTAGTGGGTTGTGAACTATTAAAGGGCGGGCCATCAACCAGAATACCGTATAGCTGTGAGGCTGCCGTATGATAACAATACATAACAGTTGATATTTTTGTATGAAAGGAATTTCACCCCAGGAGGTGGGTCTCCTGACACTTTCCAGCGGAACCGAGGATTTAAATGGCAATGATCAATAATGCTATACTTTAGGGTGATATGCTTTAGTTTCTTTAAATGACGATATTTTGAATACCGTATATTTGTGCGCATATTTTGAATACCGTATATAGATACATGTTGAATAATATATTAATATTGCTTATAATGCTGAAGACAGTGAGCAACCAAATTGCTGGCTGGGGCCACGTAACCAAGTTCAAGTTCAACCTTATATTTTATGATAGTTGGCAGTTGGACCAATCGTGAGGCACACCCACAGTCCTCCTAAGCAAGTCTGCCAGAGCCGCAAGGGTGTTGCACTGCACCATGTGGCTGCTACACTGTGTGTAGTTTTGCAGTCCAGGGATAGTCAAATAGGCTAAAGGGACTTGCCCAACCACAAAAACAGGAAAGGATTAAAAAGAAGCACTGGTTAACTGAACCCTGCTCCCACCATACTGTTGGAATATTTTACATGGACATGCATAAATGCATGACTGTGAGCAGTTTTGTCGTTGTGTGTGTGTGTGCATAAGGATGCGGTTGTTGAATTACCTATACTGCTCCTTGGCATTGCCTTATAAATGCAGGACGAGCTTATTTTGTAGTGCTTGTCCACCACCCATCTTCGTGCAGAGTCGATTCGCTATCAAGGACTGGACAAATGAGTGAGGCGCCACCACAAGCAGCACCTGCTTCGTCTGAGGTGCTTGGCAAAGCCAAGTCCCATCTACTCCCAGCTTCATCAGCAACAACACTTCTTGACCTCCCAACGCACATCATTTCTAGCATCATGGACATCCTTCTCATCCAGGACCGCCATAAGTGGCCTCATATTGATGATGATGAGGATGATGATAAGGAGGAGGAGGACGAGTATGAGGATAAGGAAGGGGATGAGGACGATCTTTCTATCGGAGGAGACAAATATGACGGCATAGCTTCGTTGCGCTTGACATGCAACATGCTCAACAACTTGGTGCTTGCCCAAGCAACACGAATGGTGTTCATTGACCCTATATAGGTCAATGAATTATCTTCCCTACCAGTGCGCCTGCTTCAAACTATGCCCAACCTCCAATTACTTGACACGAAGCGATGCGGGAGAACGCCTCTCAGCCTGGTAGGACTGCCGTCGACGATCACAACTCTCAACCTTGGGGGGCCTGATTGTACACCGATAGATTCTCGGATTGAGGACAATTATCCAAACGTAGACCTTGACCTTTCACCGTGTCAGCATGAATTGCGTTGCTCTCACGCGTTTTATGACTTGGTGACTACTTCTGTACTCCCTTAGAACTATCGGCCCTGACAGCTTCCCGTAGTGACAGTTTCCCTTAGCCTGAGTCATTGAGTGACTCAGTGACAGGTTCCTGTCAGCTACTTCACCGGTCTTGCCTTTACCCTGATAGTTTCCCGGCTGCCCGGTTTCCTCTGACATTGACTGTATAGTGTCTAACCCTTATGAGGGTATAGCCTACCTTTCTTTCTTCCTCCACTGGTGCCCCTTAATGGGTCTCCTGTGCTTGTAACTTACTCTCGTCTCTGCATATATAGATTGGCGTGCTGCACACACAAAGTCCACTCATCCGGAGTGTTATCAAAGCTAATAACAGATCTCACAAAATGCATTGGCTTGACAGATCTTGACATCTCCTCTTGTGATAGGGTTGCAGATCTTTCCCCCTTGGCAGCATGCAAGTACCTCAAGAAGCTAAATATTAGCGGATGCAGCGCCCTAACTTCCTTCTCTCCCCTGGCTAACTGCACTAGCCTTTGCTTAGTGGACCTTTGTGATACACGTATCACCAACTTGTGCCCTCTCTCAACATGCAAGGAGTTACAGATGATTGATTGCTCGAAAACAGATGTCTCTGACTTGTCTCCACTCTCTGTCTGCTCGAATCTGGTGGTCATCAACTGCTGTTATACAGATGTTTTCAACGTATCTCCTCTCTCGGCCTGCTTGAAACTGGTTGGGGTCAACTGCCAGGGCACTTCTGTCAGAGACATCAGAAGTCTCTCTGCAAACCCTCACATCACTGTCATTTCATGTGAGAAGGATGTGATAGGTCTAGAAAAAATTGAGGTTGATCGTGGAAACGGCAGTACTGAGTACATCTGGTATCATCCAGATTTTCCGAATGAGGTTGACATTCATGTGGAATCTGATGAATCCGATGACTTTTTTGGTGACGATTACAGCGAAACGAATTCTGATGATGAAGATTTCTGGTGAAATGGGGGTCATAGGCACGGGTGCCTAACAAAGGCATAATATTAGTTTCTGCCGGGTTGCAGTACTGCTACCTTTTGGAAACTAAATCGTAAGACAGCAAAATGCTTCTTTGCACAACAGCACTACTAGCTGAGGTGAACATAAATAATGCTTATGGCAGCACCCCGTTGCCTTTGGCTGCAGTTCATGGACAGGTGGAGTGTGCGAAGGCTCTCTTTGAGAACGGCGCTGAGGTGGACATAATGGAGGTGGATGGCTGCACCCCTTTGCATCGTGCTGTACGGCTAGGGCACATGGAGTGCATCAAGGCTCTCCTTGACCGCTGCGCTGAGGTGACCATGCAGGAGACTAATTGCAGTACCCCTTTGCATGATGTTGCACGGCTAGGACACATAGAGTGCATGAAGGCTCTCTTTGACAGCGGCGCTGAGTTGAACACACATGATATTGATGGTAGCACCCTTCTGCATTGGTCTGCATTGAATGGACACATGGGCTGCATCAAGGCTCTCGTTGACCTTGGGGCTAAGGTGACCATAGATAATTATTGTGGGAAGACAGCATTTGAAAAAGTGTTGGAGCATGGCCTCCAAGATGTTGCGGATGCCTTCCGCAACCACATGAGCAGGCGGTCCGATACCCAACGAGGTGGGAACCAAAGACATGATCAAGATTAAAGTAGAAGCCTTCAAACAAAGAAAAGGAAGTTAAGTACCCTGCCATCAACGACAAGATCAAGGATTGATGTATGTGAGGAGCAACTAGCAGCAGCAAGATCAAAGATTGATAAGTAAGAGGTGCTCATGGCTTGCACGACGGGCCAGGGGGGTGTCATAGCATCCCAAGACCTTGAAACATTTGGGCCCTTATATGCCAAGGTTCACCTGAGAACCCTTGTGAAGGCAGTGCTTGAGAAGCGTGTGCAGAGGGAGCTTTGGCAAGGGACGCGATGCGGCTGCTGAGTGTGGCGTATGCCTATCTACCCCTATGAACACTTGCTTGCATACGTGTGGCCATACACCATGCCGATCTTGCTCAGATCTCATCCAACTCTGCCCAATCTGCCGGCAGACAATAGCAGAGAGGAGACGGGTGTTTCTTTAGGCATAGCTTAATTGGCCAAAATTGCTCCATGCTTGGTGGATGGGATATCATGTAGTGACAGTGACAGTTCCATTTCATTATAGCGGTTTCAGAATCAGAGAATCTCAGCATGATGTCGTAGGGGTTTGCAGCTGTCAACTAACCCACGATAGATGGTGCTCATAATTGTGATGTATGCGTGCTGCTCATGTTGTGCAAACTGTCCCTGCTGATTGTTCTGTAGTTCCTGCTGCTGCTGTGGTTGTTGATACACCTCGCTCATAGCAAGAGTTGCTGGAAGCAATGTTTGCGTGATAAGTACATTTTGCTCGAGGTTGTGTGTAGCCTGACCACTCAGTGTATAATATACATTGTATATACCGCCTACCTGTATGATCGCTGCACGATGTCTGCTGGAAATCACCAGCATGCATGCGAGTATTGGGATATATTATACATCCTATCCAAGATGGTATACGTTATATTCTCTTTCATAGGTGGAGCTTTATATATAGTCGCGTACTATAATATCCAGGTTGGGCCATTAAATTATCATGTATCATTTGAGTTGTTGATTACATGATTTCATGCCATAATATATGAGTAAATGGCTGTTGTTCACATCGCAATCTCACTCGACTTGCCACTTTGCTGGTTACCTGAGTTCCAGTAGCTGATACCATGCATTACATACTGTCCCAAGACTGGCACCTGCCTGAACTGTATCTGACAGGCCATCCAGCGTACCTGTGAGTTCCAAGGCAATAGGAGTCACTGTTTATGAACAGGATTTACTAGTGCATCTGTGCAGACAATTTGTAGGATGATGGCTTAATAGTTGGATGTTCATTACTGATGTTTTACATCTTGATAGGGCAGACCTTGACCATCCGAGCAGGTTGAAGGCAATGTAACACCGTGTGTCCTCCGTCATGCTCTTGTCGTTTTGCGTGTGTTGGGGACCAGCTCATTAAGTGTTTTCTTTTGTTTTATTTCATGGTCTATCAGTCTTCGGGGCGATCAACGTCTGCGGGCGGAGTTATCATGGGCTGGTTTCTTTTGTTTTAAAAGGGACATGCTCTCTCATCCTTCAGCCACCTCACCTTATAACGGCGGCGTAAGCTGGGGCTGTATACTCTATTGCTCCACGCTCCTAACAACAGATGAACGGAATGCAGTCGCATGCCATGACGGGTGTTGACAGTTTCAAGACATAGTGTCCTCTTGTCCAGGTCTCGGTGAGCCAATTCAGTAAAGTAGATTTACTGCAGACTGATCAGACAAGAAACCAGTTCCCAAAAGTTCAAAAGCAGTGGTGCTGGCCCTGAGGTCGCGTCGGAATGGCAGCTACACTGGGCAGCAAACATGCTTCCTTGCACACTGGGCAACAAACTGGGCAGCAATCAACCCTTAAAATGTTGGCCCTAGTGGACAGCGCGGTCCTGATTCTCTTCTTTCCGGATTTCTTTTCTGCTTTAGTCGTCCGTTCCGGAGTGCCCCCCTCGTTATAGAAACAGCTATCCCTAGCGTTTAATCCCCCCCTTTTGCTTCTTCGTCGCGTCGGCATCCAGATCGATCTGCTGCGAGTAAGCCGCTAGGTACCTGAATACGGTACGAGATTGGATTTTCAACAGTGGGTCCGATTTGCTGTCCGATGATAGACGCATCTTGTAGCTTGTACGTTATCTCCTTTTGCGATTGATCGCTGCCGCAACTGAACAACCAAGCAACAACTTGAACCATCTATCTGACCAATCCTCCCAAGGGCTTCTGGGTTAGCTTTCAGCTACATATTGCAGTTCAGCCAGCTTCAAACTGAAGTGAATTCGCCATGCAGCCAGCTATGTAGCTGTGGAATGTGTGCAGTTATTGCTCATGTGCATGTGATTTCGAGTGGTTGCAGTTTGGTGATGGGATGGAGTTTGGTGTGTGTGCGTGGTGTGGTGGGGGGGAATGGAGTTTGGTGTGAGGGGATGAAGTGTGGTGGCAGAATGGAGTTTGGTGGAGGGATGGAGTTTGGTGATGGTGGTGGTGGTGTGTGTGTGTGGTGTGGTGGGGGGGGGATGGAGTGTGGTGGGGGGATGGAGCGCGTGCGAATTACCCCATTTTATTCGTACGTGTCCTGCCCCCCTCTTGTACAGGGACCAGACCTGACAACCTTGGGGACCATTGACAGCTAGGGCCTGTACAGATCAGCATGCCTGACAGGTAGGCTTGACGCTCTATTTGACTCGTCCTCACATTAACACGCATTCCGTCAGCATATATCAAGTTTTGATATGTCAGCTTCCCATGTAGCAAGTTGTCGCATGTCAATCTTGTGATCAAGACAGAAGACTCCTCACCTTTCCACTAAAGTTGCTAAATGAGAGCAAAACAGAACAGAAGAAAGAGAAAGGAAGCAGTAAAAACACATTTATCCCTTCGAGTTGTATGCTTCCTCAAGTTATATGTTTCTTGCAATTGCATGCCTCCTAGAGCTAGATGTGCTGATCCCTTCATTTCTGGGCAGCATCTAGTTTTATTTTTCTTTGATTACATGGTCTACCAGCCTTCAGGCTGCTCATTCACCAACACTACGACACCACACTTCTAAATACAGATTGCAATCACTTGGGTGACCTACTTGTAGACTCACATTCCCCTCCATGGATCCACAGGCAATCCAGGAGAGACCGGTCTCGGAGCGCATCTCCAGCTAGAGACAGGGATAGGGATCGGAGTAGGAGCAGGGACAGGAGCAGGGACAGGGACAGGAGCAGGAGCAGGGACAGGGACAGGGATAGGGATCGGGGTTCAGACCGGGACAGGCAAAGGGGTGGTGATAGGGACAGGGATAGGGGTGGAGACAGGGATAGGGACAGGGGTGGGGATAGGGATAGGGACAGGGGTGGGGATAGGGATCGAGGCAGAAGCAGTCATGGTGACCGAGATCGAGATGTAGACAGGAGGGATGCAGACACTGGCCGAGACCGAGACCGGGACCGGGATACAGACCGAAATCGAGACGATGATGGAGGCCGAGACCAAGATAGAGATGATCGGCTTGACAGGTGAGAGGTCTAGCTGGACTCTGATCCTAATGGAGATGGCTTGGCTGTCACTGTTTTTATCTTGGGCTGGGTGCAGCAGCTACTTGGCAGCTCTCCAAGCCATTCATGGAGCTCAACTCAAAGACTCCAGGAGCGCCTCAAAACTGTTTTTATGCCAGCTCCCAGGTGCACTAGGTTGACTAAGCTTTCGCTCAGGGGCAGCCAAATAGGCGGAAGGGACTTACCCAACGTAGAACAATCAAGGTCAACTCTGGATTACCAGGAGGGGCTGAACAGCTGAACGAAGCAGCGCTTCTACAAAATGTTTATACAAATTATAAAAAATGTTTTTATTTATTTCCGGCTAATGATTGAGCGGAATAGTCAGCCAGGGGGGCTGCCTAGAAGCTGCTACGTGTAGCCAAAAAGAAAAACTGTGGTGTGCTTGCTGCATGGTTCAGCTGTTAAGCGCCTCCTGGTAATCCAGAGTTGATCTTGATTGTTCCTGGTTGGGCGTGCAATGCAGAGGAGCTGCCAAGAAGCTGCTACAAGAAGGAAAACAAAGTGCACTGCTTGTCGTGTTTCTCAATGTTCCCATGTCAAGCAACATGCATCCCTGCGTTGGTTTTCTGTCAAAGTGTGTGATTCTCAGCTTCATCTTAGCAGCTTGCCCGACATTCAGCCTATTCGCTTTCAGCTTGAGTGTTTGACAATGCTTCTATGTCAAGCAATGTACAGCCGTGTGTTGGTTTTCTGTCAAAATTTGCGATCCTCAGCTTTATCTTAGCAGCTTGCCCAACATTCAACTTTTTAGCTCTCAACTCGAGGACTAAATAAACAACCCTCTTGTCGTGTCTCTCAACTTTTGCATGTTCATCAACACACAGTTGTGAGCTGCAGGGCAGTACACAAACAACCCTCTTGCTGTTGATCAACTTTTCCTTATCCATGAACATGAAGTTGTGAGCTACAGGGCAGTACACAAGCCTGCCTCTTGCTGTTTATCAACTTTTCCTTGTCCTCAACATAAAGTTGTGAGCTACAGGGCAGTACACAAGCCTGCCTCTTGCTGTTAATCAACTTTTCCTTGTCCATCAACATACACTTGTGAGATACAGGGCAGTACACAAACAGCCCTTTTGCAATGGCGTTGCAGGCAGCGAGATCAGGACCGAAGGGACAGCCGGCGTGAGGACCCAGGCGCTGGTGGACGGGAGAGGAGGGATCGACGCGATGAGGATGGGGGTTATGGGGGAGGGGGCGCAAGAGAACACCGAGGACGAGATGACAACCACTTTCCTCCAGGTGCAGATGCATTCTTATTTTCAATATGCAAGATCATATGATGAAATAATGATCAAACTTCATCATTAATCGACAAGGACATTCCTCCAGGTGCAGATGCATTCTTATTTTCAATATGCAAGATCATATGATGAAATAATGATCAAACTTCATCATTAATCGACAAGGACATTCCTCCAGGTGCAGATGCATTCTTATTTTCAATATGCAAGATCATATGATGAAATAATGATCAAACTTCATCATTAATCGACAAGGACATTCCTCCAGGTGCAGATGCATTCTTATTTTCAATATGCAAGATCATATGATGAAATAATGATCAAACTTCATCATTAATCGACTAGGACATTCCTCCAGGTGCAGATGCATTCTTATTTTCAATATGCAAGATCATATGATGAAATAATGATCAAACTTCATCATTAATCGACAAGGACATTCCTCCAGGTGCAGATGCATTCTTATTTTCAATATGCAGGATCATATGATGAAATAATGATCAAACTTCATCATTAATCGACAAGGACATTCCTCCAGGTGCAGATGCATTCTTATTTTCAATATGCAAGATCATATGATATGCAAGATCATACAATATGCCAGATGCAAGATCATATGATGAAATAATGATCAAAATCATCATAAATTGACAGCAACAATCCTTCAGGGGCAGGGGCATTCTAATTTTCAATATACTAGATCATACGAGTATGGTAAAATAATGATCACATATCATCATAAACTGGCAGCGACTTCCCTTCAGGTGCACAGGCATTCTTATTTTTCAATATGCAAGATCATATGAAGATGGTAAAATAATGATCGCATTTCATCATAAATTGAGTACAGCCTCTTTTCAGGTGCAGAGGCATTCCCATTTTCAATATGCAAGACCATATGGGGCCTACTACCTTACTAACGTAGGAGTTACTCCACAGATCACATCAAATCAATCCTTGAGTCTAGGGCTAGCCCTTCTTGGCGAAAATCTTTTTTGTAAAAAAGAACTAAAAATAATTGTAAAATATTGATCAATTGTTATCATACATTGACAATGAGTTCCTTCCAGGTGCAGAGCCATTATTCCTAGTATTAAATTCAAAACGGTAGAAGTACTACACAAGTACTCAATTAGTACTTAAATTTATCATTTATAAGGGGTGCTTCAATTATGTTATTTTCAAATGATAGGCTTGTTCAACAGTATAAGTCATCTTCTGAAAATTGCCACGTGTCAACAACCCTCTTAAAGTACTTGGCTGATATTTATGAATATAACAGAAATGAGGGCTCATATTATGCATGTGTCATCATGTGTTGTGAAGCAATGTCTAGGGAGCTGTAAACTAATTCCTCCATTTTCCCCTTTTGGATTGTCAAATGAACACGGGGCATGTCACAAGTACCCTTTATTACACAAGGCACACCAGCCCCAAATGCATTGTTGCCTCCATAGATTTACTTGGGGGGCAGACTGGTAAGCATGTTGTGCTCCTCTGATGCTAGTGCGTGTTGTGGGCACACACATTAAACTAAATGTGTATGGACCCCAGCATGTAGGCCCCTATATCAGCACTTGACCCATTGCATGGAGCCCCATCCTCAATAGTCAGTTCTAATTTGAATGGGTGCCACATGCGCATGCAAGATGAGTCTAGTATACCCACCATGTGAGAAACATCTGTATCCCTCCATGCTCAGACGCGCTGCAGAGGTCCGGAAAGCGCTAAAACGTAAAATAGGTTAGGAGCCTCGCAATACATCTCCCGGGTAAACTTCACTGGACCTGGCTTAGTTATTAGAGAAAGGTTTTACCTAGCACAGTAAGTTTGGACCCCAAACTCCCAGAATGGCACAGTGTGGGTGACGAAATATGTAGAAAGGCTCCAAAGGTTACTTTATTTCGGAAGCAACTGATAATTTTGAACAAACCTACGACAATGGCTTTCCCTCAGATGTGCATGGAGTCTTTGTTATCAACTTTTATGATCTGGGCTGGATTGGGCTAGTATGGTGAGCAATTGTGGAATTTCATGGAACTAGGCTGGAATTTCATGGAACTAGGCTGGAATGTAGTGGAATGGTTGGGACTCACCTCACTTCACCTCGCCCCACCGCATCTCACCTTGCCTCACCTCGCCTCACCTCTACTCAACGCAAGTCAACTCAACTCAGCTCAACTCACCTTACCTCACCTCAAATCACCTTACCTCAACTCAACTCAACTCAACTCACACCTCACACCCCACCCCTCACCTCGCCTCACCTCTCACACCTCTCACCTCACATCTCATCTCACACCTCGCTTTGCCTTGCCTTGCCTCACGTCACCTCACACCCCCCACCCCTCACCTCACCTCTCACACCTCTCACCTCACAACTCACATCTCACAACTCACAACTCATCTCACACTTCACCTCACCTCACCTCATCTCTCACACCTCACAACTCACACCAGGCCTCACACCTCACCCCGCCCACCCACCCACCTCACCCCACCCCACCCCTCACCTAGTCACCTGGTATCCTTTCAACACCACAGCGCTCGAGCCTGAATGCCTGTTTTGATACAGGTGGCCGTGATGGTGGCCGTGATGGTGGACGTGATGAGGGCGGAGGAGAGGATGGGGACATGCCCCCCCCACCAGGCCCCCCCCCTGAGAAGCCGGACATGGGACTGTCTGGAGCGCTAGCTGATGAGACCAACAAGGTCAGAAACTTTCCGAGTGTGGGAAGATTATCCCGTGTTGCCCAGAGGCCCATCTAGGATAAAATACATAAATAAATAGTTTGCCATATTACGAGGCCTGAAGTTGAGGGGGCCAGCCGGTTGCTTCCACTGGGGCCAAACACCAATGGCCAGCCTAGGCTTAGTCCTGGCTTTGATTCCGGGTGCAGTCACTTGGGGGGAGGAGAGAGAGAGAGAGATAGAGAGAGTTCCCACTCCGTCCCGGGATAACACCGTTTGGCTTCAAGCGGGAATCAAACCCCCGCCCCCACGGAACTCTCGCCCACCCCGGCTTACCCAAGCATGCTTATGCACGTATCTTCCAGTCCAGGTGTATGGACGTATGACATAGTCCTTGTGCATGTTTTTACTCAATGTGCAGCTGACGGCTTAGGCAAGGTCTTATCAACACGAGCACCTCAGGAACCACTCAGGACCAGCATATCATGTGATGTTGACCAAAGGCGAGTATGATATCATATGATATCATACAAATTGCATCGTATGATATTGTATATAAATGGTTGTTTCAGCCTAATCAGACTGCCGGGATCATATGATGTCTTATGATGACATGATATCATATTGTCGTTCCCTAATCATAATACTAAGCCCTCATCCCCCCACACTGAGTGCATGTGTCCACCCTAACCCTTGACCCAACCTTAGTTGGAAACTCAGCTGTCCCCCCCCACACAAAGCAACCCATACCCCCTACATGCTTTTATTTAAGGTGCTACTTGTAGCATGAGTGCCACATTAGCCACCTTGGTATTTTTGGGATGCTACATTAGAGACTTTTTGGGTCGCTATGGGGGGTAGAAGAAGTGCTAGTAGCACTCCGAGGGCTACTAAGAAAAACATGGCGCTACGTAAAGACACTGGTTCCTTACCTTCAAAACATTCCTGCCCCCCTGTTTACACAATTTCCGTGCGCAGGTGAACAGTGTAGTGTTGAAACACCAGCCCCCCCACCCCACCCCACCCCACCCCACCCCACCCCAGAAGATGGCACTCACACGAAGTGCTCATGTCCATGGTAACCCTGAGACGCAACTTCTGAGACGCAACTTTAGTTAGAAACTCAGCTCTCACCCACAAACACAAAGCAACCCACCACCCTGTACCCACATCCGTGCGTTGGTGAACGGTGAAGTGTTGAAACACCATCCCCCCCACCCCCCACTGCACCCCCACCCCCACCCAGAAGCTGCCACACACGCTAAGTGCACATGTCCACCCTAACCCTTAAACGCAACCTTAGTTAGAAACTCAGCCCTCGCCCACACTCACAAAGCAATCTGCCCACCCTGTTTACGCACGCGCCATGCGCAGGTGAATGGTGTAGTGTTGAAGCACCAGCCCCCCCCAGAAGCTGCCAAGCCTGACAAAAAGTGGCGCATGTATGTTTGGAAAGATGGAAAGCTGCAGGATGAGCCACTGTACCTGCACAGGTGTGGCATGGGGTGGGTGGGGGTGTTGGTGGTAGTGGGGTGGTGTGGTGAGGTGGGTCTGAGCAAGGGAATTGCAGGCTTGTTATGCCAAGCCATTTTTTTGTCCCCTGCTGTGAAAGGATAGTATGCTGCCGGATGAGCTGCTGTACCTGCAAGTGTGTGGCATGGGGTGGTGGTGTAGAGGTGAGAGAGAAGGAGGGGGGTGGTGTGGATTGCGAGGTCGGGGTGGGGGTGGGGGGATGGTCGTGGTGGGGGTGGGGGTATTTGTTCATCCATCCATTGGCTTTGTTGCCATAACATCCGCCTGTCCCTGCCTCAACCTCACCAGGCAAGGCCACTTCCTGTTTAGACGCAACATCAAGGTGGCAGATGTGATGTTCACCCATCCCTCCATCAGCACATTCCTTTCATACATTATCATGCAAAATATCTAGTTGACAGGTACTGTTGGTGCGTGCATTTTGAATCGGATTAGATTCTTACATGGCTTTTCAGCCAACTCTGGGCTGTAAACCGTCTTCCAGTTCTAATTCCCCCTGTGCGATACCCCCGATAATGTATTAGCGTCAGAGCTATAACACGAACAACGCCTCCTCCTCCCACCCTGCCTCCCGTCCACCAGGCAAGACCACTTCCTGTTTGGACGCGACATCAAGGTGGCAGACGTGATGTTGGCCCATCCCTCCATCAGCAAGCAACATGCGGTGCTTCAATTCAGGCAGACTACCAAGGGGGGGCAGGTGAGGTAACAACTAATCAGATGCAGTGCTTGAATTCAAATATGGGATTCTTTTTGCGCTACAGCGCGCACACCACACCGAGTTCAGTCAGTAGCCTCTAATGCGGTACTTCAACTCAGGCAGACTGCCAAGGGCGGGCAGGTGAGGTTTCGAATGATGAAATACCAGTACCTATTTTATATTATTATATGCAAATTGAATAAGTCAAAGTTCTAAGATGTAATCTAAACCAATGATAATTGTTTCACATAGAGTCAGAGATCCCCCCCCCCCCCCCCCCCCCCCCCCCCCTGCTGTATAAAGCTATTGCTACTTTTTACCCCATTTGGGCAAAAATTGCCGCTATAAAGAATCCAAATCGATGGCCCTTAATGGCCCTAAAACAACATCTTTAAGGACGCTGTCCGTGTAAAAAAACTAAACCCATAAACCTATAAAGCTATAAAACCTAAACCCATAAAGCTATAAAAACCCCACTTTCTGAACTGAAAAAATATCCCTGGTATGAGGAGCATTTATCAGATAAGACTGAAGTCCCCCTTCATTCCGTCAAGCCGCGGGCATATTTGGAGTCCAGTAGGGCACCAGGAAAATGGAATCATCAGCATCAGCATCAGCATCAGCATCATCATCAGCATCATCATCATCAGCATCAGCATCAGATATACGTCTAACTATCCAATAAATCTCACGTATGATTTGATATAAGATAAAATGTTCAATTATGGCTGACCACAAAGGGGGGAAGTTGAGGTTCCAATTTATTAGAACAAAGTCGTGAATGAATTACTTTAATTCGAATAGCGTTATTATTATGGCGCTACAGTGCACATACCTCACTCCTTTCAATAATTATCCTCCAACTCCTCACCCTCTGTTCCCCTAGCTGGGTGTGCATCTCTACGCCATGGACCTTGCATACATCAACACTGACCTAACCCCTCGCCCCCCTCAGCCTCCTCCAACCCCCTACCCTCTTCCCATGTAGCTGGGTGTGCGTCTCTACTTCATGGACCTTGCGTACATCAACACTGACCTTACCCCTCGCCCCACTCACCCTCCTTCACCCCCTCACTCTCCTCCAACCCCTCACCCTCCTCCAACCCCTCACCCTCCTCCAACCTCTCACCCTCTTCACATGTAGCTGGGTGTGCGTCCCTACGTCATGGACCTTGCATCCATCAATGGGACGTTTATCAACAAGGAGAGGGTGGAGCCTCAACGCTTCTACGAGCTGCTTGTCAAGGTTGGTTGCATGCACACACAAGGGATTACTTCATGCATCTTACATTGTAGTTGCAGTTGCAGCAAAGTTACTGTCCAGTTAAAGTGCAATACAGTTACAGTCACAATTAAAGTATTCATCCTTTCCAGGGGGCCATCAAGAATGTTATTTTTGACACCCATGCTATGAAGTTTTGTTTTGCCCTTACCCCCCCCCCCCCCCCCCCCCCCCCCCCATTGGCTTAAAAGGTCAATATCTTCCTCACCAATAATAATTATGTCATGAAAGTTAGGTGTATACTGACCCTCAAGTCGAGCTCTATCAGTTAGTCATCTTAAAAATGTGGTTTGGCTTATGTATAAGCGCCCCTGCCCCCCCCCCCCCCCCCCCCCCCCTCCCCCTCCCACACACCCACACCCACACGAAAGTATCTCCGATTATAAGAGGCAGGCTGCAAAGTGATTTTCATCTGCAGTTACATTTTTGCGAAGTGTAGTTCATAAATAACATCAGTCAGAGGCAGATCAGAGGAGTCTTATGAGATACAACAGTGTGGGGACAAAGGGGCCACAGGCAATGAAACACCCCTCCATCCACCCAACACCCGCATAAAGTAGCTAGTGGGACACCAGGCAGTGGTTTGAAGAACTTAGAGAGGGGGCAAATGCCAGACTTGGACGCCTTGGCTGCCGTGCACTGCTTGCTGGCCTGGTGCGACTTAAGGCTGGCCGTGTTGCTGGGAGGGCACTGAACCACATGCACGGCATTGCAGATGTTGCAAGTTGTCGTCAAGGGCTCGGGTGCGGAAGGCGCCTCGGCTCGAGTTGTGGGCGATTTGGCCTGTGCTGCTCTAGCCTCGGCCTCAGCCCTGGCCTTGACCTTTACATTTATTTTCATCCGTTGCTGTAAACAAGCGCGGATTCCTGCTGCTTGAGCTTCCAACTGCTAAGTCGGGAACTCGTCAGCTCTGGTTGTGAAGTTCTGGTTGGCGTCCAGACAGGATGTACCTTCCAGTACATCCACTTAATTACACCCTGTGTGTAATCAACCAACGACTGCATATTCGTAATGCTTTTGTCGAGGCGTTTTCGATGGTGAGCAGCACGTTCGATTCAGGCCACAGACGGAGAAGTTGATAATAAATTTTGAGATCGGCCTCGACCCCCCCCCCCCCCCCCCCCCCCCCCCCCCCCCCCCCCCCCTTTGGGACCCCCCCATATCTCAGCCCCTAGGCACTTTTTTCAATCCTTTCGGGCTCTACGACCAAATCGGAGATGATTAACAGCTTGTGCCTCCCCACACAAGTTTTGATGGACCCCCGATCCTTTCAATACAAAAATAAAGTAAAAGGGTAGCCAAATACGCTAAAGGGGCTTGCCCAGCCTGGAACGATCATGACCAGCTCTGGATTAACAGGAGGGGTTGATTGATAGTTACACCTGCACAGGTGTGGCATGGGGTAGTGTTGCAGGGGTGGGGGGTGGAGTGGGGTGGGGTGGGAGGTTGGGGGGGGGGAGGGGGGGGCTTATTGACAGATACACTTGGTCTACTGGTCCATGATGGGTTGTATTTGATTGTGGGGATGGGGGGGAGAAAGGTGGGTGAGGGATGGGGGCCAGAATGGAGGTTGGAGTTGAATTCTAATCTTAAAGGTGATTTGAATGGCAGGGGAACTGAGTTTCATATAGATTCACACACATGGTATTAGCTTGAGTATTCAAGGTTGGGCATGTCCCTTTTGCCTAATTGGCTACCCCCCTCGACTGTAACATACCTACAAGGGGTGAACTAGCCCAAGTATTTACTTCTGACCATTCACCTTCCTCTGTTTTGCTGTAACAAGCACTTTGTAACCTTGTCCCCAAGAATGCGACGGAGGACCTGCGATGAAGTACTATTTGAAGTTCAAACCTGCGATCAAGTACTGTTTTGAGTATGCGACAGAGGACATGCGATGATGTACTCTTTTATGTACAACGTTTGATGATTGTGGTTTGTACTGCAAACCAATATCATCACGTTTCATGTAGACTGTGTACCAACATGTCCAGGGCCATATGATCATTCATGTATTGTATTGCATCATTAATTGTATGTGCAGTATTAAATGTATTGTACATATTCATATACTTATACTTTTACTTATATTCGTACCAGGTTCGTGCACACAAGAAATTGTGAAAAAGAAAAAAAAAACTAAAAACTTGTGTGTGTCCTCCTTGTAGGATGTTGTCACCTTCGGGATGAGCAGCCGAGAATACATCATGATGCATGAAGGAGCTCATGATGAGGAGTGAGAAGGAGTGACGAGGATTGATGAACAGGGCTGTTCAAGGGTGCTTCAAAATCTACGTTCCGGGACCTAGCTCTTCTCGAAATTGACGTTTCATGAGCCAAAATCTACATTGGCAACAGAGTGGATCAATATATATGTTATATAGAGATGTGAAACGTACCGTTTGAACCACCCTGGTGATGACTGATGTGTAAGAGAATGGCTTGCCGGCCTCCACAAGCCTCGCAGGCGTGTGTGCCACTGTTTGGGGCTACACGTGGCAGCTTCCAGCCAGCTCCATTACCTAGCCACTGGGTTAAGCCCAAAGCTTTTGGCTGCATTAGAACTCCTGTCATGTAAGCTTTCAGGCAAACTAGCATGTTTGGGGGTTGGCTGGTGGGCCAGAAAAAGAGAGCTATCTAGAAGCTGCCAAGTGTAGCCCCCAAAAGAAATGTATTGCGTGCTGGCATCACAGACCACGTCATCAAGCCCATAGCTTTTCTTTTCAGCTACAAGCAGCAGCTTCTAGGCAGCTCCCCTGACTGGCTATTCAGCTAAACCTGATGCAACCTAGTGCACCTTGAAGCTGACACAACCAGCTTTCCAGTGCTGCTGAGATACTGGTGCCGAGCCCAGTAGCTGGCTCAGGGAGCTGCATAGAAGCTGTTTTGAGGAGCCGAAAAGAAGAGCCATTCTGATCAAGCCATTCTCTTACATGATGCGGGTTGAACTGGTATTGATATACCGGTAAATAGAAGTTGCCCCTGAATGAGAACTCGAAAACTAGAGAGTGTTACAACGAGGAACTTTTTTTCAGCTACCGGCAGGAGCTTCTAGGCAGCTCCCTGAACCAGCCACTGAACAGCAGTACAGGAATGCTGAGTATGCCAGCTTCCATGTGCACTTGGGTGGCGTTCAGACTAGGATTGGATTGGATTGTTACATGTTTTTCCAGCCAACTATGGGCTGCTCAACGCCTTCCAATTCCAAGTCCCCCCGTGCGATACCCACGGATACCAGGGAACATACTGTGTGGATTCGAATCCATTAATGGGATGTGGGTACCATGTACATGCACCACCATGCTCTACCACGACTAGCCAACTGGGTGGTGCATGTTTATTTGGTCAGAGGGTCGGTATCTCCCTAACCCTAAGTGCGCCTACTCATTTGTAGGAGTGGCAACACCATCCGAACTGAATCCTCCGCGTGGCTGGTTTGTGTCGGGACAACAACAAACAAAAGGACTCCTGTCTACCAGCAGCTGCTCGTAGCCGAAAAGACAACGAGAGGTCAACCTTTTTGCTGTCGATCAGGGTCACCACAATCATAACCTGCACTTGAGCTTGTTTTTTTGTTTTGATTACATGGTCTATCAGCCTTCAGGCTTGTCCCCGTCTGCAGCCTGAGTAAAGATGTGTGAAAAAAGACTACTATTACGCAATTGAATTATCATCCCAAATGAGATGATGGTATAATTATACTATATAAGTAAATGATCACTTTAGAACAAGCTCGGGGGCCCTGTCGGTAAAACGTTTGTTTGGGGTTCAGTTTGTCAATGCTCTTTCTTTTTAGCCCTTCCTATCACGTATTCACGTTTGGGCAAGTCCCTTTAGCCTATCTGGCCTAACCCTGGACTATAACACATAAACTACTACACACTCCCGAGTGCAGAATGCAATCACAGGGCTGCAGACAGTTTGAAGAAGTGTCTAGGTCCTGAACTTGATCTTGGTTACACGGATCCAGCCTGTAAGGATTCTTAGTACTCGCCGTCTTCCAACTCCAAGCCCCCATCCCTCACCCCCCACGACCACCCCACCCCCGTGCGATAGGAGCCAGGGTGCATACTCAGCGGATTAGACAGTTCAAAAATATATCCAGGTATATCAGTCTCCAGCCTGTATGACACTATAATATAATGCCAAACGACATATTCAAAATGTTGGTTGGATAGGGTACCGGATTACCGGGCACTCAACCTTTCTCATTGGCGAAATCTTCTGTGGTTTTTGTCTAATGCAAGGAGACTCATCCTTTGGGATGAAAATAATTAAAGCAGGGGGCAGGCTGGGGGTATTACATTACATTACATTTCATGTTAAAGTCTACTTTACACCGCGGGGGTGTATGAGACTCAGTGCTTTAAACAAAAAAGAAAAGGCACCCACAAAGCAAAAAAACCCATTACATCAAGAGTGTGTCGAGGAAAAACAAACCAAACTCCCAACCACCGTTTTGGTGGCGTAGGTATTGAACCCCTAGAGCAGGACCCAGATCTCAATCACGAACAGTGCCGGAGGTAAGAAGCTAACAAATGAGAAGTCACAAGAAAAAATGGGGAATAATTACGGTGCCACTAAGCAGACCTGGGCTTCCTGTCTTGCTCTTCTACAAGTAGAAAGATACTCGGCTAGGTTGCTCCAAAAAGTCTCAGTGACATTTCCATTCATAAAGGTTCTGAATGTGGAATCGCAGAGTTCCACATTCCAAACGGTTAAGTCGGTATCCTCATGGACATGCCTATAAATGTCTGTAAACGGATTCTGGTAGCGGAGGCAAATGTCATTTTAAAAATGGCACTCAAACATATGCATTTCATCCTCAGTTTTTTGGAACCCACCCAGTTGACAGTGTAATAAAGGATAATAAAAGCCAGGGGAGCTGCCAAGGGGCTGCTGCTCGTAGCCGAAAATAAATAAGTGGTATGTGAGGCCCAGCGTGGCTTGGCCTGCCGCTTGCTGCCTTACTTTAGCTCTGGTAATCTGGATGGTATTTTAGTTTTTGTGATCCGCTCTCTAGAACACAGATGTAACCAGTTGATCCTTGAGTGAGTTCTCTGATAGTCTGATCACGTATCTCTCTATCTGTTTCTGGCACTGCCTCCTACGTAGACAGGGAGCCTTAACCGGGGTCCTAAACAGCAAATACAGCCAACACTGACAAAGTTGCAGAAATGATAATGATGATGTTTACATTATCACGGTGCCCCAGTGGACACCAATTGTGTCCTCGGCTTGACGGTATCAAAAATATTTCATTGACCTGTTTACCTGTGTGCAAACATGATGTATTGCACTACGAACAACAGTTAAATGAAGTGAAGACCCGGCCCATAAATCTTCATATGGATGGCATTTGTATGCCCCAGCCCGCCATGTATGGGAGCATAGCTTTCCTTTTATTTCGGCTACCAGCAGCTGCAGCTGCATCTCTTTTATTGTTCAAGGTTCGGCAAAATCCAATTAGCCTATTTGGCTATCCCTCATCTGGACTGTATCATACATAAATATAAATAGGCTTAATAGACTTGCCCAACCACAATACCGGTTTTGGAAAGAGCTGTTTACAAAACAAGCACTGGTGAACTGATGCTCAACAAATTCTAAACAACAGGAGCTCAGAGTTAGTCTTCAATCTTCAAGTCACTCATTAAGAATTACTATTTCAAATATATTGATGCATATGCCAGATATCCTCATCATACCAACTCTTCAACGATTAGCATGTGCTTACTTTGTTCAACCGGTACGACTCTGCACCGAGACATGTGCACTAGAAATCCCTGGTTTCTGTGGTTCTCGCACGGGGGGCAATTGTTCGCTGCAATGTGCAGATGGTTAGACGCCAGACCTGGCTTATAGAAACTTGCAACAATTATTATTTGTTCAACTGTGTCATATGGAATCACCATCCGTAAAACTGCTTCTAATTATCAACTCTATTTCCAAAACAGTGGCGTCTCTAAAAGTTCCGAATTTGTCTGATCTTTGAGATATAACTGTTCTCCAAATTGACAGTTCATGAGCCAACATCTATGTATCATGGGCCAAATCCTCGTTTCATGAGTCGCGAGTTCATCACCAAAAATATAGGTATCATGCTGGGATGTCTTACCCCTGGTCCACCCTGGTTCACACCCTGAATGGAAATAATGGAGCTTTTACTCCGGGTGCCTTTTCGGGGGTCGAGATCTCCCCCACCCCGAAAGTCGATTTCGATTTCTAGGCCGGCACTATCAGATGTGAGGGGGGGCGGGGGGGCGGGGGGGGGGGGGGGCTGTTTACACCCCTGGGTAGCTGAAAGCTGAAGGGGTCAGTGCTAAGCGTAGGCCAGTTGCGACTTGCACGGTAGCGCCAATCACTCCTCACTACTCAAGAATCGCATGCTCCAACACCTGAGCGCGGCAAATGGGGCATTTGGATGACTTCGCCAGCACCTCATCCCAGCAGCGTGAGCACAGGATAACATGCCCGCAGGGCTGCAAGAATACATCCCTCTCTCTCTCCATACACACAACACACATAAACTCATCATCATCCACCCAATTTGGCTCCACACCACCACCACCACCACCACCCTCCCATGTAGGTTGCTGCTGCGTCACATGCTTCTCTTCATCCTCGTCTCCACCCTCTGACTCCTGACCAGCTTCTACCTGCTCTTCTTTGCTCTTCCCCTTCTTCTTCTTCTCCTTCTGCCTCTGCTTCTTCTCCTTCTTGCTTTTAGCCTTGGTCTCCTTCACAGCTTTCTCCCTCTCCTCCTCTTCCAACAATTCCTGGGGTGAAAATATGAGTGGACAAGTTTACTTGTTCATTCCTCTGTACATTTGCATTCTTCCTGTTCCAAAAATCCTGGGATGTAAACATGAGCGGACAAGTTCACTTATTCCTTCCTCTCTGTATGTGTGCATCTGTATCCTTTGCTTTGCTTTGCTTTAATTACATGGTATATCAGCCGTCAGGATGCTGTCGTCTGCGGGCAGAGTAATCACAGGCCGTATAAACGTTATCACACCACACACTAGAGGACAGAATATAATTATGTAGGTATCCCTCGGCAAGGCTATCCTACACCATAACAGGGAAGTTCCTTGTTTGTGATATCAACAGGATCAGCGCCGGACAAAGGAGTTCATCATCTCCGGCATTCCCGACAGTTGGAACAGTTGAACACTAGAACATCAAACAGCATTGAACATGCCTCCTCATTGCTATTTTCCTGGCTACAAGCAGTAGCTTCTAGGCAGCTCCTTGATCCAACACAAATATTTTAGCAGTCCTGGACAGCTGATTGTGTCCGCTTCAAGGTGCACTAGTTTGCATTTCGTTTAACTTAATAGCCATGCAAGGGAGCTGCCTATAAGCTGTTGCTTGTAGGTGGAACGAAAAGCTATGGGACACTAGAACACCAAACAGCATTGACCATGTATTTTCTAACTGTTTCTAGCTATCCGTGGACTCCATTTCTCATAAAAATCATCCTCGGACGTGTCTGCATTGATGTACAACTGTTAGAAACAATCGTGTTGCCGGCATTCCCGCCACCATTACCATTCTCGCCTTTTACGTTAACATGTTGCCATCACCATGGCCACCAACATCTACACCCTCACCGCCACCACCACTATCATACCTGTCCATGTCACCCCCATCCCCACAGCAATTATTACCATGCTACCATGCTACCACGAGCTCTTACCTGCATAAGCTTATCTGGGTCCACTGGCTCCACAACAGAGGGCACGGTCCCGGCATGCCCAAGGACAGACGATGAACTGGCCTCATGTGCAGTCCGTCCGTTGAGATGCTTTTGATTAGATACACACTCCCGGCAGGTGCATACATCTGACAACACTCGGTGCAGAGCTGATATCATATTCTTCACCCTTGGTGGGGTGCTCCTATCAGCCCGGACTTTCATGAGAGGAGGAATGACACCAGCAGCAGCCAGCTCTCTCCGGATGCTAGGACTAATAGAAGCTACTTGATAAAAAGTCCTTGCTGCCCCGAGCATCACATCTTCTGAAGCATTGACGTGCAGCAATGTCACTAAGGGCAGGAAGGGACCCGCAGATGTAAATGAAACACTGACTAGAGGATCAGCAAGTAGAGAACCCACAGTGCTATACGCCATTGTAAATGTAAGCTCTGTAGTCCCAGGATCACACATCAATCCCACCAAGGGAGTGATGGCACTGGCAGCAGCCACCATTTTTCTGGTTTGGGTACTGCAGCCTGCTATGTGCATGAGAGATGCCAATCCCTGCTCCTGCACATGCGCTGAAGCGCTGGAGGACAACAATGCCACCAAGGGCGGAACCGCACATGCAGATGCTACCTTGCCCTGATTGCAAGGATTGCCGGCACATAGACTTGCAACAGCTCGCACTGCCTGCTCCTGCACATGCACTGGAGTGCAGGCGGACAGCAATGCCACCAATGGGGGAATAGCACCGGCAGATGCCACCTTGCCCTGCACGTCAGAATTGGCTGCAACCAAATTCCCAAGGGCATATGCTATTTCCTCCTGCACACCTCCTGGAGTGCTGGCGGACAACAATGCCACCATGGGTGGAATCGCACCAGCAGATGCCACCTTGCTCTGGTTGCAAGGATGGCCGGCACATAGATTTGAAAGAGCAGTTGCTGCCCGCACCTGCACATCTCCTGAAGTGCTTGCAGACAACAATTCCACCAAGGGGGGAATGGCACTGGCAGAAGCCACCTTCGTCTGGTTATCAGGATTGTTGGCAACAAGGTTTGCAAGGGCAGTTGCTGCCTGCTCCTGCACGGCTGGAGTGCTTGAGGACAACAATGCCACCAAGGGAGGGATGGCACCAGCATCTGCCACTTTGCCCTGGTTGCTAGGATTGCTGCACACTAGACGTGAAAGGGCACGTGCTGCCCCGTCCTGCATACTAGGTGGAGTGCTGGTAGGCAACTAGGCCACCAAGGTCTGAGAGGTGGGTTGTCTATGAATCATGGAAGTAGGGAAAGCAGGGGATCCGCGAAGAGAAGTGAGCAGTGGATAACTGGATACGGTGAGGCTACGCTACCTCGCAACGTCACAGTCCTGGTCTCCTCACTAAGAGTTCGACCCTAGTGGGTGGAACGCTTTGTCAGTGACACTGGATCGCCAGTCGGGAACTTGTAAACAAAAGAGAAGAACGCACTGCGGCGTTGTTGGGTGAAAAAATCGGACGATCCGGCGAGTAGTACATACTTGAAACCACAGTCCCCGTTGCGGCCGTACTTTTGGCTGTACTGTATCTGGCAACGGTGGGATCATGGCTATGAATCTGTACTGTACTGTATCTCATAGCCTGGCCCGATCGGCAAAATTTTAGATTAGCCGAGCCGAGCTTCAGGTATACACAAATCTTCATAAACCTCTCCCCAAATGTTGGCGCGTTGTATTATAGCCATCTCTCCGAACTGCACAGTGTTTGGCGTTCTGAATTGTTCATATGTGGTTGATGAATAGTCGAACACGTCGACGTGAAACCTGACGCGAAGTGTGCGGCCAGATATTGATGAGCAACGCAGGTGTTAGGTTATGAAAGCACCCCATAAACGTGAATTATGTGAAGTTTGGCGCGTTGAATCATAGCCATCACATCGGACTGCACAATGTTTGGCGCTCTGAATTGTTCACATGTGGTAGATGAACAGGAAAACATGTTAACTGAAACCTGATTCGAAGTGACGAAGTGTAAGTTGTTAATGAGCAGAGTAGGTGTTTGGTGACGATAGCATCATAGCACCCCATAAACGTGAATTATAGAAATGTGTAAGAGCATTTGCGGTCTCCTGTATATTTAGTCGGTAGTTGCAACTAGAAGCATGTTTTTTTATTTTTTCGTTTTCACATTTTTCATGGTAAATTTATGTTTACTGCCAAAGACGGCAAGTAGTCAAATTTCTGGCTGGAGCCATGTACGTAAGTTCAACTTAAAGTTATTGTGGTAACTACAGAACAGACAACAATGTTTCTTCTCGTGTGCTCTAGATTCTCTCCCTGCCTTGATGCTTTTTTTAAGTTGTGAAAGGTATTTCCCCGAAGGAGGTGGAAAATTGATTTGTGATTGGCTGCTTCCACAATCTGTTAGTTTCTTTGCATCCTTTTCCTTCCTAAAGGTTACATACCAGTATGCATCTGGACACTGTTTAATAATTGTTTAGCTACGCGTAGCAGCTTCTAGGCAGCTCCATTTCCCTGTCCTGAATTCATCTGAAATCACCACATCATCCAGATTTGTCAAGATACGTCTGCAGCATTTCTGATTAGTTTCTTCGTTTTTGTGTGTAGCAGACATTCGGTACCTATAACTAGGGACCAGCATATCATATGATGTTGTCCACAGGCGAGTATGATCGCATTCAAACTGCACCTTATAATATTGTATATAAATGATAACTTTAGCCTAGTCATACTGCCAGCACCATATGATATCATGTTGCCATTCCCTACCTTTGAGGCTATGACCAACACATACACAACAGGAATGCACTGCTTCTATTGGGGGCTACGCGTGGCAGCTTCCATCCAGCTCCAAAATCTGCTGGGTCAAGCAAAAAGATTTCAGCCACACTGACAAATTTGACATACCTGTCATTTTGTGTGTGTGTTTTGAAAGTAATTTCACCCCAAGAGCTGGGTATCCTGACATAAACCAGCGGCACCGAGGATTGATGTCAGCATTCGGACACACTGGATAGCTTTATGTTCGGAACTTTGGACCAAGGATGGGGAATCGGAGCTGCCTAGATGCTGCTACGCATTGCCCAGAAGTGAAACAGTGCACCCAAAAAGAAATATAGCATTGGCTACCCCTGGACTGTAACAACAACGTCGAACAACATTTACAGTGCAATAATAATGGGGCAAGGGCACACCATAGGAAGTAAAGAGATGAGTTTGTGTAATAGCACGGGGTAAAAAAAACTTTGACATGCACAGTGAGTGAATACATGCCCATGGATAAAAAAGTGTAAAAAAAGGTGAAGATGCAAATTGAAAAAGCAAGTTGCAGGCAAGGCAAGGCAAATGTGACATGCACCTAATATAGCAGTATGCACCTAAGATGATTACGTCTGTAATACCTGGCCTACATGCATAATACAAATGCAAGTCACACTACCCGAGCTGTGAACTGCAGTACAGCACGCTCTTTCCCCTTCCCCCACAATTCAGGGGTAGCCAAGTTGGTCACCCCTGGACTGTACCATACAGACACACATGCTGACATGAACCTGTGATCAAGTCGGCAAGACCCGGCCTAAGTGCAAAATTCAAGTGTAAGTCACACTAAACGAGCTATGAACAACACTCAAGGACTAAGGAAAGGAGCTATCTAAAAGCTGCTATGCTTAGCAAAAACAGAAACAGAGATCGTTTTGTCTCTTCCAGCCCCGTAGCTAGGAATCTGAAAATCTGTGCGGACACGTTGATACAAAAAGGAATAGTTGATGATTTCAGGACATAAAGGCTTCAGTGGAAGTTACGGTCAGCAAAGTAGCTAGGGATATTTGTTGGGCACAACCTAATCCTCCTGCAAACCCTAGATCAACCAAGCTTGTAGTTTCCCTTTTCTCCATCTTCTTTGGTTGGGCCAGACAAGGGTACACAGGTAGCTGACAAGCTACGTACAGTGGTAGCTAATTAGCTACAAACAGTGTTAGCAGACAACAATGGGGGATACATGCAGTGGTAGCTAGATTCAGTAGTAGGATAGCTACACCCAGTTGTAGCTATCTACCTACGCAGTGATGTGGCCATCACACAACTGCCGTCAAGTTTTTGTTGCTGCTGCCTACAGCGAAAATTAGAACATTTGGTGCTGCAGAACTATAATTATATGAGGAATTTGACATCCCCCTTAACACGCACAGTTGTTGGGGGGTCAACAGGCTGGCCCGGGAAGAGACACAATAAGCTTAGCAAGTTGGAAGCTGTTGCTAACAGCTGAAATCAGAACCCATGATGCTACAAGAAGAGGCCAGGAGGGGACCGAGAGCTGGCTAGAAGCTGCTGCTCACAGATGAAATCAGCACCCCAGTCTAAGCAGGGCAAGACTAGGATTACTATAGGAAGTTGATTGGTTGACCTCACCCTCAACAGACGCAGGTGTGGGGGTATCAACAGGCTGGCCCAGGAAGAAGCATGCTAAGCTTAGCAGGGTGCCCGGGGGCTCCTAATGGTTGGCCCTCATAGATGCATGGTGAGCCTTCAGGGGTGTTGGAACGCGCGCATAATTCTTCATTGAGTGCGATACAATACAGCCAAAAATTACCGCATGGATCCCTAACTAAAACCCAACTAAGATTCAATGTGCCAACCAGGCGGCGGAACTAGAGGCTAATGTATAGTTTCTCACTTTTGGCAATAGTGAGTGTAGTTTGATAGGTGGCTGAGGTTTCTCCGACAACTCGAAAAGGAAAAAAGACGCTTCCGGGGATGACACGACACTTCCCCAGGACAACCAAAACCTGCAGGTGGCGATGCATATGTAGGCTTGGCCTACGGCCGAGGGACTACCAACTCGAATTACAA
Organism: Chlamydomonas sp. ICE-L; assembly: GCA_013435795.1. Lineage (NCBI taxonomy): Eukaryota > Viridiplantae > Chlorophyta > Chlorophyceae > Chlamydomonadales > Chlamydomonadaceae > Chlamydomonas > Chlamydomonas sp. ICE-L. The sequence continues at coordinate 3,058,700 of JACBWV010000223.1, read as the reverse complement.
GAGTAAGTTAACCTCCCCCTCAACAGGCGCAGGTGTGGGGATACCAACAGGCTGGCCCAGGAAGAGGCACACTCAGCTTAGCAGGCTGGAAGCTGTTGCTTAAAGCTGAAATCAGAACCCATGGTGCTGAAAGAAGAGGCCAGGAAGTGATTGAGAGCTGGCTAGAAGCTGCTGCTCATAGATGAAATCAGCAGGGCAAGCCTAGGATTACAGGAGGAAGTTGCCCTCCCCCTCATCGAACGCATCAGATGCGAGGATGTCTAGTGGAAGGTTGAGCAAGTCCTCTTCAGCACCGTCCAAGATGGACGTCCACAACTCGTCATCCACTGGGAGAGGGATATCGGCAGAGCCTGTGACGGGAGGGGGGAATACATGTATTTTTTATCCTTATATTGCTCCAGGATTGGCAGGAGTAAAATCATTGATTAATTAACGGCATAATAAACAGCAAACATGGAGAAGTGTTGTCCATATTTCTTTTCAGCTACGAGCAGCTGCTTCTAGGCAGCTCCCTGGGCTATCTCTTCATCCAAACCTTAATCAACCAAGGCACCTGGAAGCTGATATCGTCAGCTTTTCAGTGCTCCTGGAATCTTTGGGTTTGGCCCAGCGGCAGTCTTCTAGGCAGCTGCTTGGGCCGGCCACTGGGCTGAGCCCCAAGATTTCAGCAGTGCTGGAGAGCTGACGATGCATGATGCTGTAAGGTGCACTAGATTGCTTTATGCTTGGTTGGATAGACAGACAAGGGAGCTGCCTAGAAGCTACTGGTCAGAGCCCCCAATAATATATATGCTGTGTATCTGCAGAAGTATGAAAGACTCAGACTTGTCTAGCCTTGTAAGTATCAAAATAAATAAGTAATTGATTGATTGATTGATTGATTGATAGATAGATCTTTCCTGGTGCCCTACTAATGAATACGGGTAGTTCATATCTCATGCAGAATAAATAAATTTCTGGTGCCCTAATAATGAATAGTGCGTATCTTGTGCATACCTCCTGCCCCATCTCACCCCCATAATGCTCAAACTACTCACGTTTAGCACCCAGGTCAAAGCCCAGGTCCATCTCCAGGTCGAGCAGAGGTAGGGATGGAGATAGAGGAAGGGATAGGGCTTCAGCTGGAGACACTTGGGGTGCTGCTGCCGCACCAGTGCTTCCCATCTGCGTGTGGGGAAGTGGGGATGGTCATTGAGTAGGTTCTTGATGTATGGGCATGTCTGTCTGTCTGTGTTTGCCTGTCTGTATGTCTGTCTGGTCAGGTAGGGATGGGACTTCACCTAGAGACACTTGGGGTGCTGCTGCCACACCACTGTTTCCCTTCTGCACATGGGGGAGTGGGGGATGGACATTGAAAAGATTCTTGATGTACGTGCATGTCTGCGTGTCTGTCTGTGTGTCTTTATTTTTATGTGTGCTTCCTTTTTGTTTGGAGGAAGGTGGGGGAGGGGCATTGAGTCGGCTGTTTCTGTGCACATATGTGTTTGCATGTCTGTCAGTCTGTCTGTATTTTACATTCTAGGGGTACTCACTTGGAGTACAAGAAAACTCCCAACCTCAAACAATCAAGATTAATGATTTCATGCACAACCTGTGTGTAGACTGGTTCAGAGTAAAATCTCTCTACCTACCTACCTCGGGCATTGGGCAGATTAGAGGATGGGCAGCACAGTCTCCTCGAGCTTCACAATCTCCCAAGGTTATCGCTTTCCTTCTTGCCTTTCCCTTCCTTTCCCTCCCTTTCCCTTCCTCCTTTCTCTGTTCTAGAAAGACGTACTGACTATTTTTACACCAACCTCAGCATTGGGGACATAAGAGGATGAGCAGCGTAGTGTCCTCGAGCTTTACTGAGGTCCCAAGGTTGCCACCCTTGCTTCCCTTCCTGCCTTTCCCTCCCTTTCCCTTCCTCCTTTCCTCTGTTCTAGTAAGAAGTACTGCCTCTGTCTAAACCTACCTCAGCTGTCTATAGATTTAAGGATGAGCAGCGTGGCGTCCTCAAGCTTCCTGAGGTCCCAAGGTTATCGACCTTGCTCTCCTTCCTGCTTTTCCCTCCCTTTCTCCGTTTCTCTGTTCTAGGAGGACCTACTGACTCTGTTTTCACCTACCTCGGTCGTTTGTAGATTAGAGGATGAGCAGGGTAGTGTCCTCAAGCTTCCTAAAGTCCCAAGGTTATCAACCTTGCTCTCCTTCCTCACGGGATTGCTCCATTGGGAACCTATTTGGGAGCATATTTTTGTTTGATTTAGTAATGAAAGGAATTTCACCCCAGGAGGTGGGTCTCCCGACACAATCCAGCGGCACCGAGGATTCAGTTTGCAAGGTGTTTCCACTCCTAGAAAAGATTAGGTGCACTTTGGATCGGCGGGAGATACCGACCATAAGAAGTCTGTTGGGCAAAGTAGGGTTTGTTGAGGACAAGATCGTGAAGCGCTTGTTATAGCAATTTTGGCGGATTATTTGGAATTCGCTATTTTGAAAAAGGTTGTAGGTCATACTTAGTGCCTCACATTTTGCCTCAAATTCCAAGATTTTTGATAATTAGGGGAGAAATGCTGTACATTTGGCCTGAAAAGTGAAGGTACGATGTACAGCCTACGCCTGCCGATTCCAAATCATCAGCTGAATTTCTATAATCAGTGACAGTCTAGAGTAATCATGCTTACTCCACCTTTGGCAAGTCTCTAATTGTCTACCCCTGGTTTGTAACATGCACACGTTCAGTGTGTGTGTGTATATACATATAACATGTACATGCGTATGCATGTGCATGTATGCCAACACACGAGAGTCAATTGGGTTCCGTGATTCCCTAAAAAACTCATAAAATCATTCAATCAATGAACCAACCAACCAGCCAGCCAACCAATCAATCAATCACAGTCATCTGCACAGCACCTGAGCTTGATGCAGTGGAGAAAGAACTCGTACTTTTATCAATCACAATCTCTATCATCATCACAATCATAACATGATCACAATCATTAACATACTCATGTGGGTAGCCCCTGGGCTTGATGCAGCAGAGAAAAAACTCATACTTTCATCCGGGCTTTCATCAATCACCATCACTATCATCATAACAATCATAATCATAGCCGCATTCTCCAGGCAAATCTCAGAGATGGCATAGATGGAGGGTTGTCCAAATGTACGGGTATCAATATATGCTCAGTGCACATTAGTGTGGAGACGGGTGTTGTTATTTCCTCAAAGAACTCATAAATCATAGTAATGATAATCATCATAAAATCACTATCGTAACCATAAGCAGAAGCAGAAGCTTTGTCATTATCATTATCATGCCCGAGCTCATACTGGTTACCATGCAGTGATGCAGGGCAGTGAGGGAACACCCGATTTTGAAGCCGTCAAGAAAGAAATCAGAATTTCATCAATCACAATCACTATCATCACCACAATCACATCATAATCGATCAATCATGCAGGTCACACCTGAGTTTGATGCAGTTGAGAAAGAGGCCACATTCTCCAGGTCAAACCCAGGGGTGGGATCCATGGCAGGTTGGGCTGTTCGGCCTGAGCCTGTCAGACAGGCAGAGAGAGGGGATCTATATAAGTTGTTTTCTAGCTGGCTAGCTGGCTGGTTGTTTCTCAGTTCTGAATCAAGGTTTTTATATGTAATATGCGGCTGGACCGCAACTTGATTATACAACACCGTGTGCCATATGGAGAAGGGTGCGGTAGGCGCCTAATTAGCATACAAGTAAAGGTAAATTTAATTATATCTCGTTACCACTGGGACTCGGGTCCTCCATCGTATGCCTTTGTTCGACAACGGTGAGTTGGCGTGAGAGCACATACAATTATAATGTATTAAGTATAAAATGAATACCGGTAAGAGCAGCTTGAGTAGCGGTATACAAATAATTTACACAAATATCACAATATCTTAATACCACTGGAACTCAGGTCCTCCATCGAATGACGCTGCTTTACAAGTCATTGGGGATCAGCTCATTACTTTTGGTAGATTCAATTAGCCCCCCTGGTCAATCTATACACATTTCTTGATTTGTCTAGGTCCCCTCGAGCCCGTGTGTGTGTGTGTGTGTGTGTATGTATGTGTGAGCGAGAGCGAGAGCGAGAGAGAGAGCGAGAGAGAGAGAGAGAGAGAGAGGGGGGGATGTAGATAGCGACTACTTAGCATGCCAATCCAAAGGAGGGATTTTGGTGCATAGCTTGCTCCACTTCAAGTTTTGCACTCAAAGGAGGGACGTTGGTGCATGTACGGTTCCTTCAACTAAATTTTTGGCATAACGTACAAGTTTGGCATAACGTACAAGTTTGGCATACCGTACCAAGAGCAGAACCATCTACCCTTCCACCCACACCCGCCCACCCACACCCAACCCATGCCTTCCAAGCTGGCTGGCTGGGTCTGCTGACAGGTCTGGCGATGCCGTTTGGTCCTAATGCACCCTCGCATGCGGTGCCAAGTCCTGATTATGGAGTGCACCCAAGTGCGGACCCACCTACTCTTCCACCCTACCACCCACAAACCCACCCACACCCTCACCTTCCGAGCTAGCAGGGTCCACAGACAGGTCTGGCGACGATGTTTGGTCCTCATGCACCCTCACATTTGGTGTCAGGCCCTGATAATGGTGCGAGCCCAAGTGCAGACCCTCAAACACGTTCTCGAACGCGATGCAATCATGGTTGTCGGGTCCCCCTCGGGATGCGTGTGTGTGGTCGACGTGAGTGTTCAAGCTGTCGCAGTCCCCAGCCCCCTTTTGCCGTGCCGCGACAGACATCAGGATGTCGGCAAGGTCGCAACTGGACTGTGGGGAGTTCCCCTGTGCTGGATCTGGCAGCAGTCTGATGCTCTCAGTGCTTGATGACTTGGCAGGCTCCTGCAAGAGAGTGGGATGCGCTTGTTGTTGGGGGTTGTAGAAATATTGAATTGGGACGTTGTTGTTTTGTTAAGATATATATGAGTCGGTGAGGTCGCCACTAGACTGTGGGGAGTTCCCTTGTGCTGGTCCTGGCTGCAGCCTGGTACTCTCAGTGCTTGATGACTTGGCAGGCTCCTGCAAGGGAGTGGGATGTGCTTGTTGTTGGAGTTTGCAGAAATTATGAATTGGGACGTTGTTGTTTTGTTAAGATATATATGAGTCGGTGAGGTCGCCACTAGACTGTGGGGAGTTCCCTTGTGCTGGTCCTGGCTGCAGCCTGGTACTCTCAGTGCTTGATGACTTGGCAGGCTCCTGCAAGGGAGTGGGATGTGCTTGTTGTTGGAGTTTGCAGAATTTATGAATTGGGATGTTGTTGTTTGGTTAAGATTATATATGAGCCGGTGAGGTTGCTCTTCTTCGTTTTGATGTTATGGAATCTAGTTGTAATGAATCGGGATGCTGTTAGTCATGTTGTGGAATCTAGTTGTTATAATTTGGGACACTGTTACTTGTAGGGTTGGGTTTTTGGTTCCGCAGACTGCTCCTGCGCCTGAGCATGGACTGCCGCGGGACAGCACGGAAGGAAGTTCTCTACCTCTTCCAAGGCGGCAAGTCTTTCTTTTTCACCTAGCTTACCGCACAGATTGACAGAGCCATGAGTTACCTGCATTATGTATCCACTGAGGTTTTCTATCGCTGGATCTAGGTCCAGGTCAAGATTTAAGTCCGCTGTGATATCAGGGATCAGGTTGCTGTCAGAAGCGCCAGCAGCACTCCCACCAGGGAGTATATTCATAATCTCGTGTTGGCCCTGTCTGGAGTTGTGCACTGGTCCATTCATAACGGCTGAGCCGTCTACCGTGGGAGTGTCGTCAGGATGAGCTCGTCGCTTCTTGCATCCTGTGGAAAGATGGAGAGGGGGAGATGCGGAGAGATGGAGAGGTGGGGAGGGGGAGAGGTGGAGAGGGGGGGAGGGGGGGAGGTGGAAAGGTGGAGAGGTGGGCTAATATTTAGGTAGAAATATGGACAGGCATCAATGTTGACAGGAGGAGACATGGTGAGGTGGGAAGGTGGACAAGAAGGGAGGTAGAGAGATGGAGAGGTGGAGAGATAGAGCGGTGGAGAGGTGGGATAATGTTTAGGTTGAACGATGGACATGCGTAAATGTGGACAGGAGGAAACATGGTGAGGTGGGAAGGTGGACAACAGGGGAAGTGGTTAGGTGGATACAGAGTGAGGTGGAGACTGGCGAGGTGGGCTGGGGAGGAGGTGGGGAGGTGAGAAAGTGGATACAGGTTGAGGTGCGAAGGTGAAAATGATGGGAGGTGGAGAATTAGGGTGGTAGATAGGCGGAGAAATCGCAAGGTGGGGAAGTGGGAAGGTGAGTCATTGGGAGTCATTAGGAGTCATTAGGAGCCGTTAGGAGTCATTAGGAGTCATTAGAAGTCATTAGGAGGTGGAGAGGTAGAGAGGTCTTCAAGCGAATAGCAGAACAAACAATGAAGTAAATCAGCGCCCGCCTTTCCTCACCTGTCATTTTGCCAGGTCCAATCCGTTTAACTCCTCCATTGTTGAACTTAGCAAATATTTGTTGGAGCATGCCAGGATTGTTGAATGCACTGTAAGAAGGAGTTGGGAAAGTGGGTCAGTGTTTAAAGGGGACGGGTACAGGGATTTTTCCCCCGCTGTATATAGCGATCACTATGTTTGACCCCGTTTTGACCCCCATTGCCGCTATAAAAATTATATATATTTTTCAAATGCCCTAAATGGCCCTAAAAAGCTATAATAACGCTGCCCCTGGAGGAGGCCTAAAACAATTAAGCTAGGAAAAACAATTTCAGAGTTAGGACAGTGCTTGAGGGAGACGAGTATATTTTTAAGCTGAATGAGTCGGCATTGGAAGTTGGTGTTGCTGGTGTTGGTGCTGGCGGTGGTGGTGGTGCTGCTGCTGGTGGTGAGGCAAGTAGGCAGGATTGTGGCACAGCATGAAATAAAGTATTTTTGTGAATCGCAACTCACCTGGTAAAGAAATGAATGATGGTCTGTTGCTGCTGCTCTGTTGCCTCTAGCCGCTTCTGCATGGCGCAAATCTTCTGGTCTGATGCCTGGGGAGCATTGGATAGATGCGGGGGGTGAGGTTGTGAATCCAGTGTTTTTTGCATGGTTGCATTGCATAGATACGGGTTGTGTGGGTATAAATACAGTGCTGTTGCTATAGTAGCAGTGCAGAGAAGTGTGGGCGGCTGTGGTTGTGTGTGGGTTGTGCGTGTATGTGGGTGTGTGGGTGTATGTATGGGTGGGTATGTGAGGAGGGGCGGTGGGGTGGAGGTGGGGGTGGGTGGGTGGGGGGGGGGCTATGCATTAATAATATTATATATTCTAGGGTAAATTCACCGCTTGGGGTTCTTAGTCTGTATCATAATGGCATGTCATCATGAACACGGAATGCTGGATCCTGCCTCAGTCTGCTTACTCGTTGCAGATGATCATGTACACCCGAGCATGTACAGCTTATTAATCCAGCGCCTCCAGAGAGTCTTCATTTCTTGAATGATCATACTGATTTATTAAATGATCATAGAATTCATAATGATTTATTGACTGATCATAATGATTTATTGACTGATCATAATGATTTATTGAATGATCATGAGCTAATTCGCCGTTTGGCAAGTCCCTGAAGCCTACTTGGCCACCCCTGGAGAGAACCATACCACTGTTGTTCTTTTCTGCTACCAGCATCAGCTTCTATGCAGCTCCCTGAGACTGCCTCTGTGCCACCCCCAAAGATTTCAGGAGCACTGGCAAGCTGGCCACATCAGCTTCTATCTTTCTAGCTCTTTCACTCAGGACTGCTTAAGGTTTGAATGAAGAGAGAGCCCTTGGAGCTTGTTAGAAGCTGCTGCTCGTAGCTGAAAAGAACTAAGCTATGGTTGAACTGATTAATAGAAGCAGCCCCAGAATGTAAACTAGAAAACTTGAAAGTATTTCAACAAGGAGCTTCGTTTTATATTTGACGCTACCTGCAGCAGCTTCTAGGCAGCTCCCCAACCAGCCACTGAGATAAGGTCAAAGATTTTAGCAGTGCTAGAAAGCTGATAATGCCAGCTTCCAGGTGCATTAAGTTGCTTTCAAGCTAGGATTGGATAGTATTTTTTCATGTTTTCCAACTCAGCTTTGGACACTACATGCAACAGACACACTTACTGCTTGGGCCTGCCTCAGCCTGACCAGCTCTGTCATGAGAATATTCTTGTCCCGCCTCAGGCACTCCAACTGCTCTCTCACTCCACCAAAGTTTCCAATCTGCATTTGACGTGGACATGTTCTGAGATGTATGTATTTATGTACATATTTATGCATTACTCTTGTATGCTTGCCCACTTACTTAAATATCCCCAAGGCAGTGTGCTGTTAAATGCTGTGAGATGTCTATGCTCAGGTTTACTATGTATTGTAACCGCGTTCATCTAGCCCTGTTACTAGCTGCTTCCGTTTTTTTATGGTGATGATGCTGGTCACATTATCCTGGTGCCCTCGTCCAAATGTACACACAACCTGATGGACTGTTTGCTATTACTGTTACTTTTAATGTTAGTGTTTATGTCAGTGCTTATGTTAGCGTTACTGCTACTGTTACTGTTGCTGTTACAGCTACTGTTAAATTCCACTACATTGTCAGCGACAGGCCATTGATGGCCCAAGGCAAGCCCGCTCCACAACATCAGGAAAGGGACTTCCAACAAATCTTCTGAAAAAGAAAGGCAATATTGCAGCAAGCAGGCATTATACAGGAGATACTGATACTTATCATTTGCCAATCGGTGCCCAACACTTTCACAGGTGCAGAGCCTACCTCGATTGCTCCTCTTTCTGCCCCCAACACATTGGCTGGTGCATTGTCCGGAGCGGTGAGAGTGGCTGGAGCTGGACCCGTTGACTTACGCCTGTGGATCTCACGCAACAGGTGCTTCCTCCCTCGGATGAAGTTGTCGTTTGCAAATTTCCAGGTGGATGCGTCAACTTTCCGGAAGCCCTGATGCAAACAAGGTGAACGATAAATAAATAAATAAGTAAATAGTGTGCCTTATTAAGAGGCGTGAGGTCGAGGGGGCCACCCCGTTTTCTTGTACTGGGGGCAACCACCCAAAGGTGAAGAATGAATCAATAAATAATGTGCCTTATTAGGAGGCCTGGGGTTGAGGAGGCCAGCCCGTTTTCTTGCACTGGGGCCAAACACCAAAAGGTGAAGAAGATGACTTTTTGTATGTTTGCTATGCCTGCTCTGACCTCTTCACCCAATCAATGTCATCTGGGTGGATGTCCTCCCGTGCGATACGCAGAAAACAGGGAGCGCGATACAAGCAGATTCGAACCCATGACTCGGGGAAGGAGAAGAATAAGGGGATAAGATGAGGGAAGAAGAAGATAGCAGGCGCGGATACCATGTCAGGGTCAGGATGGGATGAGGCAGTCTGCAATGCCATGCAATGCAATGCATTGCAGACAGCACCAGGGTTAAACCAACCAGCTGGGGAGTCTGAGACTCGGCATGCGCCAAAACATGGGCCAAGCAAAAAGCAGTTTAGTTCATGTCGCCGTGAAACGATCATATGCAATTTTCAATTAGTACCCTATAATTATCGCTTGAGTTACAATTTAGTTTACAATTTTTTCCATGTTGGCGGAGATTTTGATAAGAGCATGCTTCTTCGTAGCTCTGCGGGAGCTAAAAGCTAATGGTTCATTGGTACTGGCCAGACAGCGCAGCAGACAAGTCCTAAGCGCGTGTCACGGGCAGGGCAGGGGGCGAATATTTATGAAACTTGGTCTGCAGACTGAGAGAAAGGGCGAGGAGCAGGTCACTGGCAAGGAGGGAGGCTGGGAGTTTCTAAAGTAGTAGAGTAAGTAGCTACTCGTAGCGGAATAAGCTACTTAACATATAAAAACTTTTGAGAAGGATCTTGGCCGCTGCGATGCTGGCAACTCTAGTCATGTGCACTCAAACTATGAGCCAAATGTTTGGGTGAGGAGGTGGCCGAAATCGTTCAAACGGCTGAGAGACGGAGGCAAGGAGGCAAGGGTGGAACTTCGGGCTTCAGCCCCGGGACCCTGGCCCAGTGGGGGGTCCAGAGGGGGCTCCGCCAAAAACTGGACTTTGTTGGAAAGCCGGAGTGGTGGTGGCGAGGACTGTGCAAGTTGATGGGAGGCACTTACGTAGGTATTGAGCTGTCTGACGAAGGACGAGAAGTTGTTGTGCTTGAAGTGCTTGGGCAGAAGTTGCTGCACGAACTCAGCTTGCTACAAGGGGTGACAGGGAAGCAGTGCGCAAGGGGGTGAGAAAGGGCGGTGAAACACACAGCATCAGCACCGCAGCAAAATAATAATTTGTACATTCTTCTGTCTGCCTTCAGGCGACCGTCTATAGTATAACGGCCTTCAGAAAACAACGCGTCCCCCCAAGCAATAACCAGGGAAAACAGGGCGTGCAACCATGATTCCAGCCAACCCATCAGCGCAGCAAGGAGCGGATATCTTTGAGCAAGCAGCAAGTCAGTTCTTCCCCTCGAAGTCGGACATAGCTGAGCAATCAGCAAGACCATTCCAGGTAGAGGTTGGTTATTTCTGGCAAGTTGAAGAATCCATTTTACTGCTTCAACCCAGCGCATAACATCCACCCCAGTGGGAAGTCACCTTGTGGACGATGAAGGACGCGCCCTGATCCCCCCAAGAAACAATATCGTCTGTGCTTGGATCTTCCACAATATCATAACTGCACATCGCAAGGAATAAGAATAGTTGAGCGGGATTCGGGAATTGTTAATCAGCTTTCAAGTATTTTGCTCATGCAGTCGGCATCAGAAGGTGAGATGGTACGACGCATTCGGCCTCGTGCGAGATGCTCACGTCTTCTGGAGGAACGGGGGTGCTGGGTTTGGCACAGCCTGCGAGGGCATCTCGGTCTGGCTTCAATTCAACGAGCGGAAGCGATTCAGAGGCTTGAGAAGGGAGGGTGTGGTGTCGAAAGCCAGCGGCTAATGTTCTGAGTCGGAGGTAGGGATTTCGTAACCTTGAATTCTGTGGTGTCAAAAAATAAAAACACTCATTTCTGGGGCAGTAGTCATGCTTGGGGCATTGCTTCTAAAACCCGAAACCACCAAAGCTTCGAATGAGGCTAGATTTAACCCATCAGTGCCACGGCATAATTCCATTCTGGTATTGTGCGATGTCTGGATGACAGCGAGGAAGGCGATAAATCTTCTGATTCGAATATCCCGGGAGCTCCTGCGGAGATGGAGGGAATGAATATCTTCCCCCTTCATCTCCCGGGAAGTTCGAAGCTCTTAGTACGTAACTTCAGTATGTCGCGATTTATCCATCTCGCCAGCGGGCCTGCTCCAGGCATAATTATATGGCTGATTTGCTCACTGGATATCTTGCCTGTTTGCCACACACAACCACTACATTAAATAATTACAGTGTCACCGACAGGCCATTGTAAAATCGATGCGTTCTGATGCCCAGAGACAGCACCTAATCCGCCCCTGATCTAATCCGCCTCGGGTCTTGCCCCTCAGCCCAACATGCCCTCACATCCACAGTGCTGGCAGTCAACGTTCACCGCAGTATGATTCTGCTTTCGGGCAGGGACAGCAGTCGTATGGCACGCTAGCTTGACTCCTCCGGGTTGGAGTGGCAACGACTGTTGTCATTCTGCGCAGGCGACTAAGCTAGGTGGCAGTAGCAGAATGAAAGAGAGTAATAGAGCAGAAAGTAGGTTACATGGGGGAGGGATCGGGTCGCGCGTTCTTGGATTCCCATCTTGACACAAAAATCCACCACGCGTTGTCGCGTACCCTCCACCAATCTTGAACACGGGACAAGAATGTCCGAAGCGGACAGCTCAGTCTTCAGTCGGCCCTGCTTGCTTCTCGCTCTCGTGTAGTAGTTGGTTACGGCGAGAAGCGGGAACAAAGGCGGTACTGGGCAATACTCTGACTAGACCAACTGGAAAGAGGAAAAGGATCTATGGGATACGCTTATCACTGGGTTTTCTGAGAAATTGGGAATCGATAGATTAACGGTAGTTGTCAATGAATATAATATATGATTTTGTATGTATGATGTTAAATATAATAGACTAGCACACAGACCGTGCCCCCCCTCATTTTTCAGTCTACCCAGTTACTTGTGTTGGTGCTCCCAAACCGGGGTGAAAAACCCCCGTAGTACGGAACACTGGCATAATGTGGCCAACGGTGCTTGCATCGGCGGTGAACCTTTTCAATGTGGTGGTCCTACGGTGACTATAGCTAGCTCCGGCTTACGCTAAGGTGTCCTTAACTTCACGTCCTGTGAGTAACTGTATTACACGGTATCAGCTATTAAGCACTACTAAGAGTGGACAGAGATGTATGCAGCGGAGACAGACGCGCCAATCTATACACAGAGACGAGAATAACGTTACAAGCAAGGACGTACACTAAAGGACACCAGCGGTGGGCGAAGTGGATGCCTGTAACCTGAATAGACCCTAAGCCCGGATCTTGTCACCCTGACACCGTTTAACACAGGACATGTCAGGGAGAGACCGATAAGACACAGAGAGACAGGCAGTCAATAGGAAGCTGACACTGAGTCACTACAGGATGACTCAGTTCTACGGGAAGCTATCACTATGGGAAGCTATCAGGGCCGATAGTTCTAAGGGAGTACATAAGTAGTCACCAAGTCATAAAACGCTTGAGAGCACCGCAATTCATGCTGACACTCCACCTATGACACAGGTGACATACAATTCTACTACTCCACCTATGGCACTGGGGACATAGAACTATATGTAACAGATTAAAAAAAAAAAATTAAAGAACTCCGAAAAAACGAGAGAACTTCAAATGTAACCCAAAGGGTGTAAATGAAGGAATGGACCAAGGCAAAACTCAAAAGAGTGCCAAGGGAGAAAAGAGGATAACCGAATATCAATGACGGGTAACAACGGTATAGAAAACCCGATCCGGGAATAGGAACCTAATGCCATACAATGATAACCAAAAAACCAGAAAAATGACCCTAAGAAGTAGCGGTCATTCCAAGCATACGGACAAACCGCCAGAACACAGCAGGATCAAGGGGCTTGGTGAAGGGGTCAGCACAGTTATCCACAGTGTTAACATAGGCAACAGCCAGTTGGCCATCCTCCACCAGCTCCTTGATGTAGTGATGAATAACATCAATGTGCTTGCTGCGAGGCAGAAGCTGCCAGTCAGTGGCCCAACTCAGGGAACCTAAGTTGTCACCCTGAATTGTAACCAAAGCACAAGGCAGACCCAGATCCACCCTCAATTTCTTCAACCATTGGACCTCCCTGGCAGCCTGGGACAGGGCCTGATACTCAGCCTCACTAGAGCTAATAGCAACAGTAGGCTGTCGCTTGCTCATCCAGTTAACAATGCACCCACCAGCTAGAACTGCAAAGCCAGTCTGAGATCTCCTGTCAGACCCATCATCAGCATAAGATGAGTCACTAAAGACAGTAAAAGTGAAATCAGGGCTGTGGGTGTAAGTGAGACCCAGGTGAGAATGTGTTCTCAAATACAAGAGTAACCGTTTGGCAGCCCCCCAGAGAGGGACTGTAGGGTGAGCAGAGAACCTGGATAAATAGCTAACAGCAAAGGAAATATCAGGCCTGGTGCAAGTGGCCAGGTATAGCAAAGCACCTACAAGAGAGAGGTACTGGCTATTAGACGGCAGGGGCTCTCCAGGGGCGTCAGAAACAGTGGATTTGGCCATGGGAGCAGCAAACTTGGGTGGGGCAGCAGCAGTAAGACCAAACTGCTCCACCAGATCAACAATGTAGGTGTGCTGAGAGAGATTGATCTGAACACACCTGCCTTCAGAGTCAAGGGTAACATCCATGTCCAAAGAGAGGAACTGAATTGGAACACCCATCTCTTTGACCTCCCAGCCAGCTGCTTCCATTGCCTGGATCAGCAACACATACCTATCCAGCTCACTAAAAGCACAGATAAAGTCATCAACATAGGTCAGGACATAGCTCCACCCACCATCAGAATCCTTCCTAAAGTACAGAGCAGGTTCTGCCTTGCACATAGTAAAGCCATGAGCAACCAGAACCCGCTTGACATCCCTACTCCAAGCTCTGGGTGCCTGCTTTAATCCATAAAGGGACTTGATCAGTTTGCAGACAAGTGGAACACCGTTAGGACCAAGGTGCCTAAAGCCCTCAGGCTGGTGGCAGTACAGGTCCAGACCAGGCTCCAGCTTGGCATTTAGGAATGCAGTCTTGATGTCTAGCTGCCGAACAAACATCTTCCTATGAGTGATGGCAGCCAGGAGCACCCTAAGACCTGCTTTGGAGGAGACAGGGGCATATACATCATGAAAATCCAGCCCAGGACGCTGCAGAAAACCACGGACCACAAAACGTGCCTTGAAGCGTATAGTACCATCAACACCAATCTTCTTCACAAATAACCACCTGCCAGACAGGATCTTCTGCTTACGAGGCTGTGGAGTGAGAACCCATGTACCATGGGCATGAAGGGAAGCCATCTCATCCTTCATGGCAAGAAGCCATTGATCCCTGTCAGGGTTGGTATGCAACATGGCAGCTTTGTAGGTCAGTTCAGTGGTGGATGCAACAGATGCTCCCACGTACAAGCAGTTTACTTGTACATGGGCAGCGGGGGTATCAGCAGTATCAGCAGTAACCATTAGTAAAGCCCCCAGTGCAGAACTACTGCCTGGTTGAACAGGGCCGGCCTTCTTTGCCTCTAAATCAACGAAGCCTGGGTCGACCGGAACACCCCAGCCATACGCAGTATCGGAGCCTGACCACGGTTCAAGATCATCACTTGCATCATCTGCAACGGCTACATCATCACCCGGACTCCTGAGTAATCTATCAGAGACGGCAGGAGGTGAAGCGTTCACCAACTCCATCGAGCTATCAGTGATGATGGGAGTATGATGACTAGTAGGCAATGGATCTAACAAAGGATCCACTATGGTCTGAGTTGGTGTAAATCCAACGACTTCACCGACGGAATGTGACGCAGAGGAGGGCCTGGCGACCCCCTGAGATTCGGCTAAGATTTTGTCCGTAGGAGCCGCAGAAACTCGCCCGCCCAGTGTGTTCTCACGCAAAACAGTACCACTGGCCCTCGACCTAGGTCGCAGAGTCATCCTATGGCCAGGACAGTGGTCAACAATTGGGGAAGACAAAGGGTCTAGGGAATCAACCGCAACCTCAGGCATGTGTCCGTTGATGGCGGCAGGGATGCTAGAGACATATGGCGACCCATCATAGGGAGTTAGCCCAGGAATGCAGTTATGATCAAACTGCTCATAGAAGAGTACATCACGACTCTCTACTACCTGGCGCAACTTAGGAACCCAAACAAAATAACCCTTACTCACCAGAGAATACCCAACCAGTCTACCAGATAACGCCCTTTCGTCTAGCTTATTACGTTTCTTCCCATTGACTAGAGTAACATAGCAGGGGCATCCAAACACACGTAATAACGACACATCAGGTTTCACCCCATAAAACAACTCAAAGGGTGTCTTGCGTCCCTGGTTAGGCAGACGGTTTCTAAGGTAACAAGCAGCCAGGAAGGCATAGGGCCAAAAGGACTTAGTAAGCTTAGACTCCAAGTGGATACTCCTAGCTATATTCTGAAGGACCCCATTATACCTTTCCACAGTTGCATTCTGCTGTGCAGTGTATGCCAAAGACAACTCATGTACTGCCCCAACCGATTCTAACCAATCCTCGAACCATTTAACTATAAACTCTTTAGCCCTGTCAGATCTCAGACACTTAAAGGCAAACCCCTGCAGCTGATTTGACCATCTGAGGATGATAGTCTGGACTGCTAAGGGAGCTTCATCCTTGGTCCTCAAGCACAATACCTCAGCATAGCCAGAGAATTGGTCTACAAGGCACAAGATATAAAACTCCCCACGAAGACCCCTAATATGAACCGGTCCCATGATATCCAAGTGAAGGCGTTGGAGGGGTGCAAGGACCTCAGTCATGCTTTCTTTAGGAAAAGGGAGACGCTTTCCCTTTGTAACAATTTCAATTAAATATAATATATGATATTGCGAGGGGGGGGGGGGGGGGGGGGGGGGGGGGGGGGGGGGGGGGGTGGTGGGGTGGTGGGGGGGGGGGGGGGGGGGGGGGGGGGGGGGGGGGGTGGGGGGGGGGGGGGGGGGGGGGGGGGGGGGGGGGGGGTTGTGTTTGGGGGTGTGGTGTGGGTTGGGGGGGGGGGGGGGGGGGGTGTTGGGGGTGTGTGTGTGGGTGGTGGTGGGGTGTGGGTTGGGGGTGGGGGTGTGGGTTTTTTTGTGGTTGTGTTGGTTTGTTTGGTGTGTGTTTTTTTGTGTGGGGTGGGTGAGGGGGGGGGGGGGGGGGGGGTGGTGTTGGGGGGGGGCAAGGAGCTTCTTGCCTTGACTCCGTGAATATGGTAGATATAATACTGTTAATGAACCCTGACTCATTCAGAGGATGGAAACATCTTGTTACCGTACATTTACTAATAAATCTGACAAGACAGCTTATGTTTAATTGTCTGCACTCTGCGTAGCACGAATTCTCGGGGTCCAGTTGTTTACGATTTGGTGGGAGTCTGTTCACTAGGTCTTTTTTTTAACTGCCTTTCCTGTTTTTAAGGCTGAGCAATTCGCCAAGTCCCTTTAGTCTATTAGGCTACGCCTGAAATGTACAAATAAATACTCACTATAATTCGTCTGCAGTTATCTATGCTGTTCTTTAGTTCTTGCCTCGCGTCCTCGCTATAAAACCTTGTATTATTAACCCGACGCCCTGGTTTCGCTCTCTTGTGGAGTCTGTTATTGACTGATTTATATATCAGTCTCTGAGTCGGCATAATGCACACCGGTACCTTTCCCTCCTGGTACCGTGTTGCCTGCCGCCAGGCCACAGGCTAGCTGTGGCCTGCACGTGACTGCAGTACCCTGCAGTACACATCTCTATTCTATATGATTGCGCCTGTTGCGCTTAATAGCATCTTCTCCTCTATCGAGCCTATGCCGTTGTAACAATCTTACATTCACAGGTTATGTGCGCCATCTTTAGACGCTAACGAAGAACAGCCGCTGATTTCCGCGTTCGGATTCAGTTCCCCTCTGACTTGTCGAAGGCCCGAGTTTTAACTAAGCACCTGGACTCCCTGTGCGGATCCTACTTCCCGCTGCTCCGCCTGCCGCTTCCTACCAAGACTCCTTGGATCTGCCACTGCGTCCTACGACTGGAGCAAGCAAGAGCGACCACAAGTCACCGAAATCTATGAAGTGAGTATAGGACGACGCCCTCACCGAGACCCACACCGTGCTGTATTGATTTCAGACGATCAATTTATCTACGACCCCAGCTTAAGAGAGGCTTCTGTCGTTGAACATTGCCGCTTGGCAACGTTCACCCCCCGGTAATCCGCTGGATCCCTTTGGATCGCCGATTCCCACACACACTCCATCCCCTCTTCCCCTGCCCCGCCCTCGTATCTTCCCCTTTCCCAACACTCCGACCTATAACGCCAAGACTCCTACACAGAAGACCTCACCATGCAACCTCCCCGTATATTCACCAGTAACAACCTCTACAACTGGCGCTGCGCCAGGCAGAATATACTCCTCGCCCTCAAATCAGATAGGGATACCATTGCCATTGCTTTCGACTGCCAACAGGCGGTGGTCGCTGGCGAGCCTGCTGCCGACTCTGATGGTTACCCTGCTGATGACATTACTTACCCTGTTGTTGCGGCTGCTGATCCGGCTGTTCCGGCTGCTCCGGCTCGTGGTGTCCCCAACAGGATCTCCACCTGGAAGAACAACAAGGCCTTCAAAATCATCATAGATCATGTCTCAGATCCAATCCAGCAGGCCATTCATGCTAACACAGATATGGCCACTAGAGCCTTCAGGTTTCTAGATGCCCTGTACTCTGAGGAAGGCAGCAGGCTAGAGCATACCACCCTGACTGCCATAATGGGATTACGTATGACTTCCACTGAATCCCTGCAGACATACCTCTCTAGGGCAGCTGATATGTACTCCCAGATTCCCAAGATTCAAGGCACCCACATCGTCTCTACCAGCACCTTCCTAAACCTTATTGTCAAGGGACTGAACCCCCGCCCTGAATATGATGGGTATATCAATCAGTTCAACCCCACTGCTGTCACCACCTTTGCTATGCTCCAAAGTGCCCTCTTCAACTGGTGCTTAGTGAAGCAAGTTGACCCTGCACCATCTGCTGAAGAGGCTGAGATGGCAGCTGCAGCTTACAGGGCCAGGAAGCCATTCAACAGCAAGCACCTCCCATTCAGAGACAGGACCATCTCCTACAAGAAGATGACCTGCTGGAACTGTGGGGGAATAGGCCATAGCTCCAGAGACTGCACCAGTGAGGACACTGATCTGGCTTTCAGGCCAGCTGACTCAGATGAAGCTGACCATGGATCTAAGTCACCTCCCAAGAACAGATCAGGAGATGACAAGGATCCTGACGACAAGAAGACTCCCAAGAAGACCGGTCCAGACAGGAGGCGTCTAAGAAGATACCCAAGCAGGGGACGCCATGCCCATGTTGCTGATGGTGATCAGTCCACCTCCAACTCTGACAGTGAGGGTGAAGAACACAACTTCCTGTCCCTGGCACTGGATGAGGACAACCTCCAGCCCATGAGATTTGCTACACCAACCAGAGGCAAGTCTGTTTCATTTGCCTTGCCACCTGACCCCCTGGCTAATACAGCATTCTTTGGACAAATAAGTGCTGATGATGAATGCACTATAGAAGATGGAGAAGTTTTCCAGGCAGCACTGCAGACAGAATGGATCATAGATACTGCAGCACACTCTCATGCAACCAGTAACATCTCCCATCTGCATGACATTCAGGACCTCCCACAGCCTATTAGGCTGCAGCTGGCAGATCAAGACTCTCCACCTATCCTCTGCAAGCAGATAGGGAAGGCCAAGATTAAGGGCCATGGCAGGACTCTGATCATCCTGAACAATGTCCTTCTTGCTGACTGCAACATGCCCAACATCATTAGCATTCATGCAGCCACCAGCCTGTGCCCAGACCTCCAAGTTCACCTGTCCAAGACTCAAGCCACACTCTCCATCCCAAGACCATCTGGTACCAAACTGCTCCTCTCATGCCCCAAAAGGCATGGACTCTACCTTACCCAAACTTCACCAGTCACTGCCAGTAATCCCTCTATCCCTGCGGGCCCTACCATTGCCTACATCATGATGGTTACCAAGCCTCCATCAACTCACACTGACTCTGAGACAGGGCAGTACCCACCCACTCATGAGACCTCCCCCAGTAGAGCTGATCAAGACTGCCAGGATCCCCCCTCTACTTCTGCTCCATCTGCACCCCACACTGCTCCTGAGATAGGGCAGTACCCACCCACTCATGTGGAGGCAGACCAAGACCTCCAGGGCTTCCCCTCTACTTCTGCTCCATCTGCACCCCACACTGCCTCTGAGATAGGGCAGTACCCACCCACTCATGTGGAGGCAGACCAAGACCTCCAGGACTTCCCCCCTACTTCTGCCCCATCTGCACCCCACACTGATTCTGAGAATGGGAAGTACCCACCCACTCATGTGGAGGCAGACCAAGACCTCCAGGACCATCCTCCACCTATCTGCCAGTACCATTCCCCTTCCACTGCAGGCAATCTGGAAGACTCTGCTGCTGATACTGACAGTGATGATCTGCCAGAGCTCATCCATCCGGAGGTACACAAGCCCCAGGATGACCCTGGACTAGGAGTAGATGACCCTCCAGAAACCACTCCAGCCCTCCAACAACATCTGGACAACCTTGGCCTACAACGAGCCAGAGCAGAGATGGAACTCCTCAGTGACCAGATCAGGACCAACTATGAGGAATATGATGGCCCCATAGATGGGGATGGGCCACTCAAGCCATCTGATCTGGACACAGCAACTACCTGGGACCAATGGATACTGGTCAACAGGTCACCAGACATTGGACTGCCACTGGGAGAAGTTAATCAGAATATCAACCACATCCACTTCTCCAACAACTCCAGCCTTAGTCTCACACGATTTGGATGCACCTTACACCATCTGAACAGCAGGCCTGCCTCACCAGCTTTCAACATCAAGCCCAGGCCTCCACTGTCCAAGCTCATCACAGCATTCACCAGCAAGTTCCCTACCCTGCTGGCTTCTGAAAAGGAACAATTCCCAAACAGGTCAATGCACAGGGAGCCATCTGATGCCTACAGCCCTATCATCAAGCACAATAGCAGACTCCAGCAAATGGTGCAAGCCTACCCCACTGTTTCTACCACAGCCAGACCCACTCTACAGTGGGCCATCTGCCTTCAAGCTGCCATGGTCAATGCACATGCCCACACACTCTCATTCAGACCAAAGATGATCATAGACCCCAGGAGCTGTGCCCATCCTGGAGGCAAAGTGCTATGTGTTAACCACCTCAGCATGAACTGGAGCCCCATGGACTTCGCCTTTATCAACATCCTTACCCCCCCCAGCCTAGCTCCCAAGTCATTTGACCAGTTATTTGCCCAGATCTGCCAGCAACTTGACCTTGATGGCTTCCCCAGCAAGCCAGGCACTTAATTCAGTTACAAACTTTGCTCTTCATCTGTTGGAATAGAATTGAACACTCTAGTTTTTTATTTTTAGATTACCTGCCTACTGTACTGCCCCATGTACTTCCACAGGCAGCACCCCTTCTGAAATTAGAATTCCTGTAGTCTCCTTTTGATGTCTATGCTTTAATTTAGGATCTACTTATTGTAGCTTACCCAAATTATGGGGGGATTAGTCCAGACATCATGTCTAAAGACAAATCCTTTAGTCTCGAATCATGCCACTTCTCGTAGCCAAGGATACCTTCACAAGCCTTCATCAAGCCTGGACTTTCCTTCCCCAGCTTCCCAACAGTCTCCCTGCAGCCTATCTGCTCTAGCCTGCAGCCTACCTGCAGTTTCCTTACACCTTCTCAGCAGCCTCTCTGCTACCTAGCCTGCAGCTTACCTGCAGTTTCCTTGCACCTTCTCAGCAGCCTTTCTGCTACTTAGCCTGCAGCCTACCTGCAGTGTCTCTTACCTAGCCAGCTACCCCAGAAGACTGACATTTCTTTGAAAATCCCTGCTAAAGTGATTTCTCCCTTTCAGCTACTAGAAATTCCCAAAGTCTCCCTAGCTTTTAATATTTTAATTTTCTTATGCCCCTCAGTTAATTCCAGGAATTCTTGAGCTCAAGAATACCTTGAATTGGGGGGGATGTTATTGACTGATTTATATATCAGTCTCTGAGTCGGCATAATGCACACCGGTACCTTTCCCTCCTGGTACCGTGTTGCCTGCCGCCAGGCCACAGGCTAGCTGTGGCCTGCACGTGACTGCAGTACCCTGCAGTACACATCTCTATTCTATATGATTGCGCCTGTTGCGCTTAATAGCATCTTCTCCTCTATCGAGCCTATGCCGTTGTAACAATCTTACATTCACAGAGTCTTGCTGAGGTAGCTGCCTCAATAATTGTTTCAAGATCGGAATGCCCTCGTCCCCTAAGCTTCTGTTCTTCCCATCGGCTTTCACTGGGCTTCACTTCATCCGGTTGCTGAAAGGCTGAGCACCAGTTACGACATTTTAGATACTCATGGAGTCCAAATTTATTGGAAACGCAGCGTTCTGAACTTTTGAAGTCCCCTTACATTACATTACATTACATTACATGTTAAAGTCTACTTCGTCTACCCTAAACTCCTTGAAGGCCTCATACAATTTAGGGGTGACAGTCGAGGAATGAAGGAGCCCCGGGACGAGTCTTAAAACTGCCAAATACTCTGAACCCCTGGTTTTAGTATGCTCCCTGATATTAGTGGGGACATGGAATTGGAAGAAGGTGAGCAGTTCAGATAGAGTTGGCTAAAAAAGCATCTAGCAAATAGATTCAATTGCCGTTCCTGTTCTGGTACCGCAGCCATAAGCAGAAAAGGACGCCCACAACAACTTCAGAATTCCCAATTTCATGAATTTCTTACAAACCTTGAAATGGTAAGTAGATAAACACTTGGAGATGAGATGCATTATAAATGTACACATGGGAACCTGGCAGATAGCAGTGCCAAGGTCCGAGGGCCCGAGGTTCCCCGTAGTGGTAGAGCGGGTAAATAAATGGTCTCCACATCCCAGTCATGGGTTCGAATCCGCTCAGTGTGCTGCCTGTTTTTCTTAGGTATCGCACTTGGAATTGAAAAACAGTGAGCACTGAGCAGCCCAGAGTTGGCTGAAAACCCATGTAACCGCTCAATTCAATTCAAGGGCCCAAGGCTGGTTGCCTCCAAGGCAGGTAGAGTTGATCATGTAAATATCAGATATGGTTCATGTATGAATCCATACGGAAGCAAATAATTAAGAGATAACAATTGTAATGACTGATGAGAAATACCACTTTAAATCGTCTAATTGACACTTCGACTAAATTGTTCCTTCTTCGTTTGCACGTTGATTTTTCGGAGATCAGTTTATTGAGTGTTTGCCATTATATTGAGGTATTTAGTGTCGGCACAGCAGGCTATCTTCATACCATACATGGGTGCGAAGCTAACCTTTTCAAGGGTGATTAAGTCCCTATTTCAGGCTGAGCAAATCCTGAGTGTAGCGGAACATAGTCACACTCAACTTTACCTGAGCTAATACATGCTAATGGGGTAGGGTGAGGATGGGGATGGGCATGGGCACGGGAATTCCCTGGTATGAGAAGGCCTACACCTGAAGGGGAGGTGGAAGGGAGGAAAGAGGGGAAGGGGGGGGGACAGGATCGGGCCTGGCATTGGCGGTGGATTCGATACAGTCGTTCACATTAAAGAAAAAAGCCCATGGAGGGTGCAATGCCATTGATGTGTGTGGGTGTGTGCGTGTGTGTGTGTGTGGGGGGGGGTGGGTGGGTGGGGGGGAGGGATGCCTAAGCTGGGTATGGGCTGAGGGGCAATTCCATGGCTTTGTGGCTAGTGGGGAGGGGGGGCAATGTTGAGTCTGGATCACTTCAGTCTGAGTCTTGCAGTCTTGCAGCTCCTTGGACAGACTCTCAGCCATCTCTGGTGGTAGCTGGAAGTTGCCAACGTCATTAGGGTCCATTTACTCACCAAGGCCATGCATGCCATCAGACTGAGAGGCGATTCTTTCTGTGGAGGTCGATTTGTCTCTGAACAGCACTGCTATGGTGATAATTGGAAGTTGCCATTTTCATTAGGGTCAATGTCCTCGCCAAGGCCAGGCATGCCTGCTGCTGCTCTATCTCGTATCCATACTCTTGTTCACAGTCAAGAACAAAGGCCCGTGCTGTAGACTCTGGGTCCCTGCATCTTGCAGTCTTGCAACTCTTTGGGCAGATTCTCGGCCATCTCTGGCGGTAACTAAAAGCTGTCAACATCATCAGGGTCCATGTCCTCATCAAGGCCAGACATGCGTGTTGCAGCATGCCTGCTCCACTGTTTTTCACAGGCAGCAACCACAGCCCGTGCTGTAGACTCACTGCATCTTGCAGTCTTGCAGCTCCTTGGGCAGATTCTCAGCCATCTATGGTGGTAATTGGAAGTTGCCAATAGGGGAAATTGTCCTCATCAAGGCCAGGCATGCACGCTGCTGCCCCATCTCGGCTCCATGCTCTTGATCACAGTCAAGTACCCATGCTGTAGACTCTGGGTTCCTGCATCTTGCACTATTGCAACAGTGGGCAGATTGTAAGCCATCTCTGGCGGTTATTGAAAGTTACCAATATATCAAGGCCATGCATGCCTCCTCCTGCTTTTCAATCTCGGCTTGGCGCTGCCGTTCACAGTCAAGAACCACGGCCCACAGTGCAGACTCTGTCTCACTGCATCTTGCATTCTTGTAACTCCTTGGGTAGATTCTCAGCCATCTCTGGTGGTTACCAAATGTTGTCAACATCATCAGGGTCCATGTCCTCATCAAGGCCGGGCATGCCTGCTGCTGCCCCATCTCGGCTCCATGCTGTCGTTCACAGTTAAGGACCAAAGCCCAGGCTGCAGACTCTGTCTCACTGCACCTTGCAGTCTTGCAGCTCTTTGGGCAGATTCTCAGCCATCTCTGGCGGTAACTAAAAGTTGTCAACATCATCAGGGTCCATGTCCTCATCAAGGCCAAGCATGCCTGCTCCGCTCTTGTTCACAGTCAAGAACCAAAGCCCACACTGTAGACTCTGCCTCATTGCATCTTGCAGTCTTGCAGCTCCTTGGGCAGATTCTCAGCCATCTCTGGTGGTAGTTGGAAGTTGCCAATATCGGCAGGATCCATGTCCTCGTCAAGGTCAGGCATGCCTCCTGCTGCCGCCCCATCTCGGCTGGCACCAGTGCCGCCTGCACCTCCACCGAGGATACCATCCAGGCCCCCAGACATCTCATCCACAATTTCAGCAGGGGGGTCTCCGTATGATTGCATCTACATGGGTGGTAAGAGGTACATTAAGAGCCATGCATCAAAACAAAACAAAACAGTATCTTGAAAGTATCGTGAAGTATCGTGAAGTATCATGCAAGTATCGTGCAAGTATCCACGAATTGCCTGTCTTATCTTTTTCTCATACAGTTTATGACCCTGCTCCAATCAATCCTTTTTCTTTTTAGCCCTTCCTGTCACTGTTGGGCAACTCCCTATAGCCTATTTGTCTCACCCCTGGACTGAAACATTCATTTGAATATGCAGAACAATACACTGACTGTAACATCCTTACACAGTTTACGACCCTGTGCTGGTACAGTATCCTTGACCTTCAAAATCTGGGGCGCTAACACCACTCACAAATTAGTAAATGACATGAAAAAGTGAGGTACTGTTGCTTTGACCTTACAAATCTTGAGGGGGAACACAACACAAAATCTTGCTAGTCAAGGCATCAGTACTTCTATTGACTAGGGAACGGCAATATGATATCATATGATGCCGGCAGTCTGATTAGGCTAACATTACCATCCATATGATATCTTACTCACTTTCGGTCAACATCAAATGATGTGCCGGTCCCTACCTATGACTGGGTTAAAGCAGATCAGTGTTCCTTCTTGGGCCCACTTGGGCTCCACTAGCTAGCCACTGGGTCAAGCCCAAAGCTGAAAGTTCCATTACAACGCCAGCAATGCCAGCTTAAGTAGTTAAGTAGCACCTTGACTGAAAACAGCATGGCTTCAATTAAGGTGCAACTTGTAGCGCAAGTGCTAAATTACATACCTAAGTGCTCTGGGGCTGCTACGTAAGAGCCTTTTGGGGGTTCTATTCGGATTCCCAAAAGATACTAGAAGCACCTCGAAGAATACGTGGAGCACCATGGTGCTATGTAAAAGACACTGGTTCCATTTCTTCAAATAATCCCTGGATAAGAGGCCACCCATGACAAACTCACCATTGATTGTAGATATTCCGTGTAAACAGTTTCAGGTTAACGTTTCAAACTATCCACGATGTTTTGGTGAGGCATGAAAAATAATCTGAAATATTTTTTAAATCTTGTTTAAATATTCACCTGCTGTATAAGCTCCACAATTTTCTTGAAGTTGGAGGGATCTGTCTCGTATTGCAGGCAAACAGCTTGAATGCTGCCGTATTGTTGCTCGTAGCGCTTGCAGTCTTCTTCGGGCAGGGTTGCTTTGTTCTTCTCTAACCAGGGGGGGTACTTCTCACAGATGTCCTGCATATGAGGGCGGGTGGGTATGGTCAGGGGATGAATATCTTTAAGGGTGAATTTCGTCTGGGGATGAATATGTTTGAGGGTGAGTATCGTCAGGGGATGAATATCTTTGATGGTGAATATCATCAGGGCAGAAGATCTTCGGGGATGAGTATCTTCGAGGGTGAATATCGTTAGGGGATGATTATCTTTGAGGGTGACTTTCATCAGGGGATGAATATCTTTGAGGGTGAATATCGTCAGGGCAGAAGATCTTTGGGGATGAGTATCTTTGAGAGTGAATATCGTCAGGGGATGAATATCTTTGAGGGTGAATTTCGTCAGGGGATGAATATCTTTGAGGGTGAACATCGTCAGGGCAGCAGATCTTCAGGGATGAATATCTTTGATGGTGAATATCATCAGGGCAGAAGATCTTCAGGGATGAGTATCTTTGAGAGTGAATATTGTCAGGGGATGAATATCTTTGGGGATGAATATCTTTGAGGGTGA
The DNA here is from genome assembly GCA_013435795.1 of Chlamydomonas sp. ICE-L. NCBI lineage: Eukaryota > Viridiplantae > Chlorophyta > Chlorophyceae > Chlamydomonadales > Chlamydomonadaceae > Chlamydomonas > Chlamydomonas sp. ICE-L. Next base: position 3,032,517 of record JACBWV010000223.1, on the reverse strand, counting down.
ATATCGTCAAAGGAGAATATCTTTAGGAATGGATATCTTTGAGGGTGAATATCGTCAGGGGAGAATATCTTCAAGGATGGATATCTTTGATGGTGAATATCTTCAAGGGTGAATATCATCCTTGGGTGTTCTATGATTTGTTGTCAACTCACTTCTGCATGTATTCGACCGAAATCTAAATGCAAGGTAGATGGGTATTTGTGTTTTCAAATGGCAGTTGTGAGTGGCTTGTTTGTGTGCAGTGCTTGAAGTCTTCTTTGGGCAGGGTTGCTTTGTTATTCTCTAGCCAAGGGGGGTACTACTCCAGGGGGGGTAGTCCTCACAAATATCTTGCATATGAGGAGGGCAGGGTGAATTTATTTGGGGTGAATGAATACCTTTGTCTGGTGCTCTATGATGTGTTGTGAACTCACTATTGAATGACTTCGCTCGAAGGCAGATTTTATGTGTTTTTCAGGCGGCAGTCGTGATTAGCTGTTGTGTGCAGTGCTCTAATCTTGATCGGGCTGGGTTGCTTTGTTCATCTCCAACCAAGGGAAATAGTTCTCACAGATATACTGCATATGAGCTTGTGCTTTTCTTTATATTTCCTAACAATTTGTGGGGACCAGATCTTAAAGTGCAAGTTAATAAAGCCCCTCATGATAATCTATAATTGCCTTGATTATTTTAGGTTAGGCTTGCCCCTTTAGCCTAACTGGCTACCCCCTGGACTGTATCATACATACACATACATGTATGTTCACTTCAGGAGGCAGTTGTGACAGTATGTGGGTTGCTCAACCTAGCCTCAACGCAGAGTACGGGAAGAACTTGAACTTTTGGTTACACGACTCCAGCCGTTAGGGCTGCTTGCCGTCTTCGGCAGCAACACTAACATTCAACACATCACTCTTATCAAAATATGCATAATCCAATCCAACACAGAATCCACGTTGGATACCACCAGCTGACCTGAATAACACCAGCTGCCTTGAACAAAACCTCAACAAAACCCAACTCAACACAGCCTCACTAGATGCTCTACTTCAACACAGTTTCACCTTGAGGGGCCCGTACAGAACCTCCTTACTCAATTTTGTTTGGAGGATATAGTCAACCTAGGTTCATCTTGCTGCTACGAGTACACTACACATGGGACACTTGGGTAATCCATACCAGCATTTGCAAGTTAGACTGAAGTCCTAGGCGCGTCGCAAGCGACACGGAAAATTGGCGGAGATTGTTGGCTATCGGAATCATCACCACCATGGTCGCCAGCTCAGCTCGAGTGTCCACATGATCACGCTCATGCTCCCGCCGAAAGTGATGGTGTTGATGATGATGTTTTTCTTCTTTTAATGTAGCGGACGAAAGCCAGGGTTTACGGCAGGACCAGGGGGCAGTTAAGGCCAGGTTTTCTTGTGGTCATGTCGGTCAATCGGTCAGACGGACACCGGGGTGACTCTGGGGGTGCAAGCAAAAAAAGGAAAAAAGGTTGAAGACATTCTCACCTTCAGGGGCCCATACAGAACCTCCTTACTCAACAGGTTTTGGAGGATGTAGTCAACCATGAAATTCATGCCACCACCGTTGGCCGCGGCATCATCTATCATACCTCCGACGCCTCCACCCTCACCGCCCATCAGTCCTGAAAGCAGATCTCCCAGGCCCGCTGGGCCGCCCGACCCTGCTGCCTTGCCCCCTCCTCTTGCCCCTGATCCCGCCGCTGCAGCCGCCGCAGCCGCTGCCGCTGCGGCCGCTGCACCAGGGTTCAGCTTCTCCTGTTGGGCTACGGTGCGCTTGGTCTGCTCCGACAGTTCCTTCATGAAGCCGCTGCCACTTCGCACACCTGCACCTCCAGTGAGGAATGGAAAGGGAAGGTTGATTATGTCTCAGAAAGGATGAGTTGAGGAGACAGGGACAATCCCACAGCACAAGGAGTTATGGTGTAGACTGGTCGGGGGTCAACACTGGCCTGAATTTGACAATGTGATCATGATAGCGATTATGATTTGATGCAAGCTGGGAGAGCCTACATGCTGGTTTCTTTGACTTCAAGCCACCACTGGACTGTGACAGTAAGCGATTATATTATCAGCTATGAGCAACAGCTTCTAGGCAGCTCCCTGACCCATCCACCAGGGCTAAGCCCCAAGATTTCAGCAGTCCTGGCTTGGCTGGATAGCTAGCCAGGGGAGCGACCCATATGATACATATAGACGAAAAGGACAGGTTTTAGACAAATTATCCCACCTGCATCTGGCGCCCCTGCACTGGACATGCTGGCTGCATTGTCAGAAGCCAACCTGCTGCTGTCCCTCTCCAGGGGGTCATTACCTGAATACAGTTCATGCATAGGGCCATGTGGAAGTGAGGATTTGGACATGTGTGTGCTGCTATGTGCGTGAGTGCATGTGGCAATGTGTGAGTGAGGGGGTCGTTACTTGAATATATGAAATCAATAACAAATTATACCAGTTCGCATAAGCTGGATCTATTCAGAGTGGTTTGAACTGTGAATGGGAAAGAAAATATGACAGTTGGGTTGCCATTTTCAATTCTTCTCCCCAGTTTTGAAGCTCAAAAATGGTGACCAAGATTCCTGGCGTAGGGCCATTTGGAAGTGAGGTTTGGTCATGTGTGTGCGGCTATGTGCATGTGTGCATATGCTGCTATTTGCACTAGTGCATGTGGCCACATGGGAGTGACAGTGTAGTTCCCTGGATATATGAAATGACAAACAAATTATACCATTTTGCGGAGGTCAAATCTATTCTGAGTGGCATATGCTGTACTTTTCTATTTGTGTGCGACGCGTAGCAAATTCAGCAACTCGGTGCGACCTAAGTGCGACACGCTGCCCCACGAAACTTGCGAAGCGCAGAGCCCGGAGGGTTTGGAGGGGCATTTCTGACTAGTTTAGCCCTGTCCATGCATCGCCATGCAGCGATGGAATGGTCACGTGTAGCACAAAAAATTGATATGCTGTGAATGGTTGAGCAAAGATGACAGTTGGGATGCCATTTCAAGGCAATGCTTCATCACAATTTCGAAGTGCAACACACATTAACCAGGTTTCCTATCTTAGGACCAGTGCTTTTCTTTTCGGCTACAAGCAGCAGCTTCTAAGCAAGTCCCAGAGCCATCCACTGGTCTAAGACTGCAGATTTTAACAGTGCTAGACAACTGTTGGTGTAAGCTTCATGGTGCACTAGCTTCTTTTCTTTTAAGCTGGATAGGCAGCCAGGAGAGCTGCCTAGAAGCTGGTGCTCGTAGCTGAAAATGAAAGAACTTTGAAGGGCCATGTGGAAGTGAGGATTAGGTCATGTGTGTGCTGCTACAGTGATGATAATGATGATAATCAATCTCATCACACCGCCATCATCATCATCATCATCATCATCATCATCATCACATCACTCATTCATCACCATCATCATCATCATCATCACCATCATCATCATCACCATATCATCCTATCATCATTCATCATCATCATCATCATCACATCACCATCATCATCATCACCATCTGCATCATCATCATCATCATCATTTCATCATCAT
>JACBWV010000223.1:2822443-3028469 GCA_013435795.1 Chlamydomonas sp. ICE-L | reverse complement strand
GGTACCTTTCCCTCCTGGTACCGTGTTTGCCTGCCGCCAGGCCACAGCTAGGCTGTGGCCTCCTCGTGACTGCAGTACCACCCTGCCAGTACACATCTCTATTCTATATATTCGTCTGTGCGCTTAATAGCATCTCCCTCTATCGGCCTATTCCCGTTGTAACAACCTTACATTCACAGGTTATTGCGCCATCTTTGGACGCTAACGAGACACGCCGCTGATTTCCTTCCTTTCTCCTCTTTCTGATTCATTTCCCCTCTGACTTGTCGAAGGCCCGAGTTTTTACTAACACCTGGACTCCATGTGCGGATCCTACTTCCCGCTGCTTTTCCGCCTTCCCCTTCCTACCAGACCCTTGTATCTGCCACTTGCGTCCTACGCTGGAGGGAGCAACAGAGCGACCACAAGTCACCGCATCAATGAAGTAGTATAGGACTACGCGCTCACCGAGCCCACTCCGTGCTGTATTGATTTCAACGATCATTATCTACGACCCCAGCTTAAGAGATGCTTCTGGTCGTTGAACATTGCCCCGCTTGGCACACTTTCCCCCCCCGTCGGCCTTTGATCGCCCGATTCCCACACACACGTTTTACACTTCCATCCCCTCTTCCCCTTCCCCTCCCTATCTTATCTTCTCCCCTTTCCCAACACTCCGACCTATAACGCCAAGACTCCTACCACAAAGGACCTCACCATGCAAACCTCCCGTATATCACCAAGTAACAACCTCTACAACTGCGCGGCGCCAGCAGATTACTCTCGCGCCCTCAAAAATCAGATGGGATAACCATTGCCATTGCTTTTCGACTGCCAACAGGCGTGGTCGCTGGCGGCCCTGCTGCCGACTCTGATGGTTTTACCCCCTGCTGATTACATTACTTCCCCTTTTTTGCGCTTCGCTTCTCCGCTGTTCCGGCTTGCTCCGGCTCGTGGTGGTCCCCACAGGAATTCTCCCACCGGAAGAACAACAGGCCTGTCAAAATCATCATAGATCATCCCAGATCCCAATTCCGCAGGCCATTCATGCTAACACAGATAATGGCCACTAGAGCCTTCAGGTTTCTAGATGCCCCTGTCCTGAGGAATGCAGCAGGCCCCCTTTAGCCGCATACCACCCCCTGACTGCCATAATGGGATTACGTATGACTTCCACTGAATCCCTGCAGACATACCTCTCTAGGGCAGCTGATATGTACTCCCAGATTCCCAAGATTCAAGGCACCCACATCGTCTCTACCAGCACCTTCCTAAACCTTATTGTCAAGGGACTGAACCCCCGCCCTGAATATGATGGGTATATCAATCAGTTCAACCCCACTGCTGTCACCACCTTTGCTATGCTCCAAAGTGCCCTCTTCTTCAAACCCTGGGTGCTTAGTGAACAAGTTGACCCTGCAAACATCTGCTGAAGAGGCTGAGATGGCGCTGCCAGCTTACAGGCCCAGGAAGGCCATTCAAACGGCAAGCAACATCCCCATTCAGAGACAGGAACCCATCGCCTACAAGAAGTGACCTGCGGGAACTGTGGTGGAATAGGCCATAGCTTCCAGAGCTGCAACCATGAGGACACTTATCTGGCCTTTCAGGCAAGCTGAGTACTCAGATGACGACCATGGATCTAAGTCACCTCCCAAGAACAGAATCAGAGGATATGACAGTAGCCTGCGACAAGAAGACTCCCAAGAAGACTCGGTCCAGACAGGATGCGTCTAATACGATACCCAAGCGGGGACGGGCCATGCCCATTGCGATGGTGGCAGTCCACCTCCAACTCTGACAGTGGGTGAAGAACACAACTTCCTGTCCCTGGCACTGGATGAGACAACCTCCAGCCCTGAGATTTTGCTACACCAACCAAAGCAAGTCTGTTTCAATTTGCCTGCCACCTGACCCCCTGGCTATCACAAGCATTCTTTGGACAAATAAGTCTGATGATGAATGCACGATAGAAGATGAAAGTTTTTCCCAGGCAGATGCAGACAGAATGGGCTGCATAGATACTGAGCACACTCTCATGCAACCAGTAACATCTCCCATCTGCATGACATTCAGGGACCTCCCACAGCCTATTAGGCTGCAGCTGCAGATCAAGAAAAGACTCTCCACCTATCCTCTGCAGCAGAATAGGAAGGCCAAATTAAGGGCCATGGAGGACCTCTGATCATCCTGAACAATGTTCCTTCTTGCTGACTGCAACATGCCTCAACATCATTAGCATTCATGCAGCCACCACCTGTTCCAGACCCTCCAAGTTCACCTTTCGCAAGCTCAAGCCACACCTCTCCAGCCAAGACCATCTGTTACCAAAACTGGCTCCTCTCATTCCCAAAAGGCAGGGACGCTACCTTACCCAAACTTCAACCATCACGGCCAGTAATCCTCTATCCCTGCGGGCCCTACCATTGCCTACCTCATGATGGTTACCAAGGCCTCCATCAACTCACACACTGCCTCTGAACGGGCAGTTACCCACCCCACCACTGATGAGATAGGGCAGACCCACCCACTCTGTGGGGAGGAAGCCCCACACACAGTTGGGGCCCGGGGGGCACAAACCCCCGCATAACTAGTGGCCTCAAGGCGAGCACGAGAGGAGCCCCAAGGACACGGCCAGGGGCTTCCCCTCTTAACTTCTGCTACATCTGCCCCCACACTGCCTCTGAGATAGGGCAGTACCCACCCACTCATGTGGAGGCAGACCAAAGACCCTCCATGGACTTCCCCCCTACTTCTGCCCCATCTGCACCCCACACTGATTCTGAGAATGGGAAGTACCCACCCACTCATGTGGAGGCAGACCAGACCTCCAGGACCATCCTCCACCTATCTGCCAGTACCATTCCCCTTCCCACTGCAGGCAATCTGGAAGACTCTGCTGCTGATACTGACAGTGATGATCTGCCAGAGCTTCATCCATCCGGAGGTACACAAGCCCCAGGAGGACCCTGGACTAGGAGTAGATGACCCTCCAGAAACACTCCAGCCCTCCAACACATCTGGACAACCTTGGCCTACAACGAGCCAGAGCAAGATGGAACTCCTCAGTGACCAGAATCAGGACCAACTATGAGGAATATGATGGCCCCATAGATGGGGATGGGCCACTCAAGCCATCTGATCTGGACACAGCAACTACCTGGGACCAATGGATACTGGTCAACAGGTCACCAGACATTGGACTGCCACTGGGAGAAGTTATCAGAATATTCAACCACATCCACTTCTCCAACACTCCAGCCTTAGTCTCACACGATTTGGATGCACCTTACACCATCTGAACAGCAGGCCTGCCTCACCAGCTTTCAACATCAAGCCCAGGCCTCCACTGTCCAAGCTCATCACAGCATTCACCAGCAAGTTTCCCTACCCTGCTGGCTTCTGAAAAGGAACAATTCCCAAACAGGTCAATGCACAGGGAGCCATCTGATGCCTACAGCCCCTATCATCAAGCACAATAGCAGACTCCAGCAAATGGTGCAAGCCTACACCCCACTGTTTCTTCTACCACAGCCAGACCCACTCTACAGTGGGCCATCTGCCTTCAAGCTGCCATGGTCAATGCACATGCCCACACACTCTCATTCAGACCAAAGATGATCATAGACCCCAGGAGCTGTGCCCATCCTGAGGCAAAAGTGCTATGTGTTAACCCACATCAGCATGAACTGGGAGCCCCATGGACTTCGCCTTTATCAACATCCTTACCCCCCCCAGCCTAGCTCCCAAGTCATTTGACCAGTTATTTGCCCAGATCTGCCAGCAACTTGACCTTGATGGCTTCCCCAGCAAGCCAGGGCACTTAATTCAGTTACAAACTTTGCTCTTCATCTGTTGAATAGAATTGAAACACTCTAGTTTTTTATTTTTAGATTACCTGCCTACTGTACTGCCCCATGTACTTCCACAGGCAGCACCCCTTCTGAAATTAGAATTCCTGTAGTCTCCTTTTGATGTCTATGCTTTAATTTAGGATCTACTTATTGTAGCTTACCCAAATTATGGGGGGATTAGTCCAGACATCATGTCTAAAGACAAATCCTTTAGTCTCGAATCATGCCACTTCTCGTAGCCAAGGATACCTTCACAAGCCTTCATCAAGCCTGGACTTTCCTTCCCCAGCTTCCCAACAGTCTCCCTGCAGCCTATCTGCTCTAGCCTGCAGCCTACCTGCAGTTTCCTTACACCTTCTCAGCAGCCTCTCTGCTACCTAGCCTGCAGCTTACCTGCAGTTTCCTTGCACCTTCTCAGCAGCCTTTCTGCTACTTAGCCTGCAGCCTACCTGCAGTGTCTCTTACCTAGCCAGCTACCCAGAAGACCTGACATTTCTTTGAAAAATCCCTGCTAAAGTGATTTCTCCCTTCAGCTACTAGAATTCCCAAAGTCTCCCTAGCTTTTAATATTTTAATTTTCTTATGCCCCTCAGTTAATTCCAGGAATTCTTGAGCTCAAGAATACCTTGAATTGGGGGGGGATGTTATTGACTGATTTATATATCAGTCTCTGAGTCGGCATAATGCACACCGGTACCTTTCCCTCCTGGTACCGTGTTGGCCTGCCGCCAGGCCACAGGCTAGCTGTGGCCTGCACGTGACTGCAGTACCCTGCAGTACACATCTCTATTCTATATGATTGCGCCTGTTGCGCTTAATAGCATCTTCTCCTCTATCGAGCCTATGCCGTTGTAACAATCTTACATCACAGAGTCTTGCTGAGGTAGCTGCCTCAATAATTGTTTCAAGATCGGAATGCCCTCGTCCCCTAAGCTTCTGTTCTTCCCATCGGGCTTTCACTGGGCTTCACTTCATCCGGTTTGCTGAAAGGCTGAGCACCAGTTACGACATTTTAGATACTCATGGAGTCCAAATTTATTGGAAACGCAGCGTTCTGAACTTTTGAAGTCCCCTTACATTACATTACATTACATTACATGTTAAAGTCTACTTTCGTCTACCCTAAACTCCTTGAAGGCCTCATACAATTTAGGGGTGACAGTCGAGGAATGAAGGAGCCCCGGGACGAGTCTTAAAACTGCCAAATACTCTGAACCCCTGGTTTTAGTATGCTCCCTGATATTAGTGGGGACATGGAATTGGAAGAAGGTGAGCAGTTCAGATAGAGTTGGCTAAAAAAAGCAATCTAGCAAATAGATTCAATTGCCGTTCCTGTTCTGGTACCCGCAGCCATAAGCAGAAAAGGACGCCCACAACAACTTCAGAATTCCCAATTTCATGAATTTCTTACAACCTTGAAATGGTAAGTAGATAAACACTTGGAGATGAGATGCATTATAAATGTACACATGGGACCTGGCAGATAGCAGTGCCAAGGTCCGAGGGCCCGAGGTTCCCCGTAGGGGTAGAGCGGGTAAATAAATGGTCTCTCCACATCCCAGTCATGGGTTCGAATCCGCTCAGTGTGCTGCCTGTTTTTCTTAGGTATCGCACTTGGAATTGAAAAACAGTGAGCACTGAGCAGCCCAGAGTTGGCTGAAAACCCATGTAACCGCTCAATTCAATTCAAGGGCCCAAGGCTGGTTGCCTCCAAGGCAGGTAGAGTTGATCATGTAAATATCAGATATGGTTCATGTATGAATCCATACGGAAGCAAATAATTAAGAGATAACAATTGTAATGACTGATGAGAATACCACTTTAAATCGTCTAATTGACACTTCGACTAAATTGTTCCTTCTTCGTTTGCACGTTGATTTTTCGGAGATCAGTTTATTGAGTGTTTGCCATTATATTGAGGTATTTAGTGTCGGCACAGCAGGCTATCTTCATACCATACATGGGTGCGAAGCTAACCTTTTCAAGGGTGATTAAGTCCCTATTTCAGGCTGAGCAAATCCTGAGTGTAGCGGAACATAGTCACACTCAACTTTACCTGAGCTAATACATGCTAATGGGGTAGGGTGAGGATGGGGATGGCATGGGCACGGGAATTCCCTGGTATGAGAAGGCTACACCTGAAGGGGAGGTGGAAGGGAGGAAAGAGGGAAGGGGGGGGGGACAGGATCGGGCCTGGCATTGGCGGTGGATTCGATACAGTCGTTCACATTAAAGAAAAAAGCCCATGGAGGTGCAATGCCATTGATGTGTGTGGGTGTGTGCGTGTGTGTGTGTGTGGGGGGGGTGGGTGGGTGGGGGGGAGGGATGCCTAAGCTTGGGTATGGGCTGAGGGGGCAATTCCATGGCTTTGTGGCTAGTTGGGGAGGGGGGGCAATGTTGAGTCTGGATCACTTCAGTCTGAGTCTTGCAGTCTTGCAGCTCCTTGGACAGACTCTCAGCCATCTCTGGTGGTAGCTGGAAGTTGCCAACGTCATTAGGGTCCATTTACTCACCAGGCCATGCATGCCATCAGACTGAGAGGCGATTCTTTCTGTGGAGGTCGATTTGTCTCTGAACAGCACTGCTATGGTGATAATTGGAAGTTGCCATTTTCATTAGGGTCAATGTCCTCGCCAAGGCCAGGCATGCCTGCTGCTGCTCTATCTCGTATCCATACTCTTGTTCACAGTCAAGGAACAAAGGCCCGTGCTGTAGACCTCTGGGTCCCTGCATCTTGCAGTCTTGCAAACTCTTTGGGCAGATTCTCGGCCATCTCTGGCGGTAACTAAAAGCTGTCAACATCATCAGGGTCCATGTCCTCATCAAGGCCAGACATGCGTGTTGCAGCATGCCTGCTCCACTGTTTTTCACAGGCAGCAACCACAGCCCCGTGCTGTAGACTCACTGCATCTTGCAGTCTTGCAGCTCCTTGGGCAGATTCTCAGCCATCTATGGTGGTAATTGGAAGTTGCCAATAGGGGAAATTGTCCTCATCAAGGCCAGGCATGCACGCTGCCTGCCCCATCTCGGCTCCATGCTCTTGATCACAGTCAAGTACCCATGCTGTAGACTCTGGGTTCCTGCATCTTGCACTATTGCAACAGTGGGCAGATTGTAAGCCATCTCTGGCGGTTATTGAAAGTTACCATATATCAAGGCCATGCATGCCTCCTCCTGCTTTTCAATCTCGGCTTGGCGCTGCCGTTCACAGTCAAGAACCACGCCCACAGTGCAGACTCTGTCTCACTGCATCTTGCATTCTTGTAACTCCTTGGGTAGATTCTCAGCCATCTCTGGTGGTTACCAAATGTTGTCAACATCATCAGGGTCCATGTCCTCATCAAGGCCGGGCATGCCTGCTGCTGCCCCATCTCGGCTCCATGCTGTCGTTCACAGTTAAGGACCAAAGCCCAGGCTGCAGACTCTGTCTCACTGCACCTTGCAGTCTTGCAGCTCTTTGGGCAGATTCTCAGCCATCTCTGGCGGTAACTAAAAGTTGTCAACATCATCAGGGTCCATGTCCTCATCAAGGGCCAAGCATGCCTGCTCCGCTCTTGTTCACAAGTCAAGAACCAAAGCCCACACTGTAGACCTCTGCCTCATTGCATCTTGCAGTCTTGCAAGCTCCTTGGGCAGATTCTCAGCCATCTCTGGTGGTAGTTGGAAGTTGCCAATATCGGCAGGATCCATGTCCTCGTCAAGGTCAGGCATGCCTCCTGCTGCCGCCCCATCTCGGCTGGCACCAGTGCCGCCTGCAACCTCCACCGAGGATACCATCCAGGCCCCCAGACATCTCATCCACAATTTCAGCAGGGGGGTCTCCGTATGATTGCATCTACATGGTGTAAGAGGTACATTAGAGCCATGCATCAAAACAAAACAAAACAGTATCTTGAAAGTATCGTGAAGTATCGTGAAGTATCATGCAAGTATCGTGCAAGTATCCACGAATTGCCTGTCTTATCTTTTTCTCATACAGTTTATGACCCTGCTCCAATCAATCCTTTTTCTTTTTAGCCCTTCCTGTCACTGTTGGGCAACTCCCTATAGCCTATTTGTCTCACCCCCTGGACTGAACATTCATTTGAATATGCAGAACAATACACTGACTGTAACATCCTTACACAGTTTACGACCCTGTGCTGGTACAGTATCCTTGACCTTCAAAATCTGGGGCGCTAACACCACTCACAAATTAGTAAATGACATGAAAAAGTGAGGTACTGTTGCTTTGACCTTACAAATCTTGAGGGGGAACACAACACAAAATCTTGCTAGTCAAGGCATCAGTACTTCTATTGACTAGGGAACGGCAATATGATATCATATGATGCCGGCAGTCCTGATTAGGCTAACATTACCATCCATATGATATCTTACTCACTTTCGGTCAACATCAAATGATGTGCCGGTCCCTACCTATGACTGGGTTAAAGCAGATCAGTGTTCCTTCTTGGGCCCACTTGGGCTCCACTAGCTAGCCACTGGGTCAAGCCCAAAGCTGAAAGTTCCATTACAACGCCAGCAATGCCAGCTTAAGTAGTTAAGTAGCACCTTGACTGAAAACAGCATGGCTTCAATTAAGGTGCAACTTGTAGCGCAAGTGCTAAATTACATACCTAAGTGCTCTGGGGCTGCTACGTAAGAGCCTTTTGGGGGTTCTATTCGGATTCCCAAAAGATACTAGAAGCACCTCGAAGAATACGTGGAGCACCATGGTGCTATGTAAAAGACACTGGTTCCATTTCTTCAAATAATCCCTGGATAAGAGGCCACCCATGACAAACTCACCATTGATTGTAGATATTCCGTGTAAACAGTTTCAGGTTAACGTTTCAAACTATCCACGATGTTTTGGTGAGGCATGAAAAATAATCTGAAATATTTTTTTAAATCTTGTTTAAATATTCACCTGCTGTATAAGCTCCACAATTTTCTTGAAGTTGGAGGGATCTGTCTCGTATTGCAGGCAAACAGCTTGAATGCTGCCGTATTGTTGCTCGTAGCGCTTGCAGTCTTCTTCGGGCAGGGTTGCTTTGTTCTTCTCTAACCAGGGGGGGTACTTCTCACAGATGTCCTGCATATGAGGGCGGGTGGGTATGGTCAGGGGATGAATATCTTTAAGGGTGAATTTCGTCTGGGATGAATATGTTTGAGGGTGAGTATCGTCAGGGGATGAATATCTTTGATGGTGAATATCATCAGGGCAGAAGATCTTCGGGGATGAGTATCTTCGAGGGTGAATATCGTTAGGGGATGATTATCTTGAGGGTGACTTTCATCAGGGGATGAATATCTTTGAGGGTGATATCGTCAGGGCAGAAGATCTTGGGGATGAGTATCTTTGAGAGTGAATATCGTCAGGGGATGAATATCTTTGAGGGTGAATTTCGTCAGGGGATGAATATCTTTGAGGGTGAACATCGTCAGGGCAGCAGATCTTCAGGGATGAATATCTTTGATGGTGAATATCATCAGGGCAGAAGATCTTCAGGGATGAGTATCTTTGAGAGTGAATATTGTCAGGGGATGAATATCTTTGGGGATGAATATCTTTGAGGGTGAATATCGTCAAAGGAGAATATCTTTAGGAATGGATATCTTTGAGGGTGAATATCGTCAGGGGAGAATATCTTCAAGGATGGATATCTTTGATGGTGAATATCTTCAAGGGTGAATATCATCCTTGGGTGTTCTATGATTTGTTGTCAACTCACTTCTGCATGTATTCGACCGAAATCTAATGCAAGGTAGATGGGTATTTGTGTTTTCAAATGGCAGTTGTGAGTGGCTGTTTGTGTGCAGTGCTTGAAGTCTTCTTTGGGCAGGGTTGCTTTGTTATTCTCTAGCCAAGGGGGGTACTACTCCAGGGGGGGTAGTCCTCACAAATATCTTGCATATGAGGAGGGCAGGGTGAATTTATTTGGGGTGAATGAATACCTTTGTCTGGTGCTCTATGATGTGTTGTGAACTCACTATTGAATGACTTCGCTCGAAGGCAGATTTTATGTGTTTTTCAGGCGGCAGTCGTGATTAGCTGTTTGTGTGCAGTGCTCTAAATCTTGATCGGGCTGGGTTGCTTTGTTCATCTCCAACCAAGGGAAATAGTTCTCACAGATATACTGCATATGAGCTTGTGCTTTTCTTTATATTTCCTAACAATTTGTGGGGACCAGATCTTAAAGTGCAAGTTAATAAAGCCCCTCATGATAATCTATAATTGCCTTGATTATTTTAGGTTAGGCTTGCCCCTTTAGCCTAACTGGCTACCCCCTGGACTGTATCATACATACACCTACATGTATGTTCACTTCAGGAGGCAGTTGTGACAGTATGTGGGTTGCTCAACCTAGCCTCAACGCAGAGTACGGGAAGAACTTGAACTTTTGGTTACACGACTCCAGCCGTTAGGGCTGCTTGCCGTCTTCGGCAGCAACACTAACATTCAACACATCACTCTTATCAAAATATGCATAATCCAATCCAACACAGAATCCACGTTGGATACCACCAGCTGACCTGAATAACACCAGCTGCCTTGAACAAAACCTCAACAAAACCCACTCAACACAGCCTCACTAGATGCTCTACTTCAACACAGTTTCACCTTGAGGGGCCCGTACAGAACCTCCTTACTCAATTTGTTTGGAGGATATAGTCAACCTAGGTTCATCTTGCTGCTACGAGTACACTACACATGGGACACTTGGGTACTCCATACCAGCATTTGCAAGTTAGACTGAAGTCCTAGGCGCGTCGCAAGCGACACGGAAATTGGCGGAGATTGTTGGCTATCGGAATCATCACCACCATGGTCGCCAGCTCAGCTCGAGTGTCCACATGATCACGCTCATGCTCCCGCCGAAAGTGATGGTGTTGATGATGATGTTTTTCTTCTTTTAATGTAGCGGACGAAAGCCAGGGTTTACGGCAGGACCAGGGGGCAGTTAAGGCCAGGTTTTCTTGTGGTCATGTCGGTCAATCGGTCAGACGGACACCGGGGTGACTCTGGGGGTGCAAGCAAAAAAAGGAAAAAAAGGTTGAAGACATTCTCACCTTCAGGGGCCCATACAGAACCTCCTTACTCAACAGGTTTTGGAGGATGTAGTCAACCATGAAATTCATGCCACCACCGTTGGCCGCGGCATCATCTATCATACCTCCGACGCCTCCACCCTCACCGCCCATCAGTCCTGAAAGCAGATCTCCCAGGCCCGCTGGGCCGCCCGACCCTGCTGCCTTGCCCCCTCCTCTTGCCCCTGATCCCGCCGCTGCAGCCGCCGCAGCCGCTGCCGCTGCGGCCGCTGCACCAGGGTTCAGCTTCTCCTGTTGGGCTACGGTGCGCTTGGTCTGCTCCGACAGTTCCTTCATGAAGCCGCTGCCACTTCGCACACCTGCCACCTCCAGTGAGGAATGGAAAGGGAAGGTTGATTATGTCTCAGAAAGGATGAGTTGAGGAGACAGGGACAATCCCACAGCACAAGGAGTTATGGTGTAGACTGGTCGGGGGTCAACACTGGCCTGAATTTGACAATGTGATCATGATAGCGATTATGATTGATGCAAGCTGGGAGAGCCTACATGCTGGTTTCTTTGACTTCAAGCCACCACTGGACTGTGACAGTAAGCGATTATATTATCAGCTATGAGCAACAGCTTCTAGGCAGCTCCCTGACCCATCCACCAGGGCTAAGCCCCAAGATTTCAGCAGTCCTGGCTTGGCTGGATAGCTAGCCAGGGGAGCGACCCATATGATACATATAGACGAAAGGACAGGTTTTAGACAAATTATCCCACCTGCATCTGGCGCCCCTGCACTGGACATGCTGGCTGCATTGTCAGAAGCCAACCTGCTGCTGTCCTCTCCAGGGGGTCATTACCTGAATACAGTTCATGCATAGGGCCATGTGGAAGTGAGGATTTGGACATGTGTGTGCTGCTATGTGCGTGAGTGCATGTGGCAATGTGTGAGTGAGGGGGTCGTTACTTGAATATATGAAATCAATAACAAATTATACCAGTTCGCATAAGCTGGATCTATTCAGAGTGGTTTGAACTGTGAATGGGAAAGAAAATATGACAGTTGGGTTGCCATTTTCAATTCTTCTCCCCAGTTTTGAAGCTCAAAAATGGTGACCAAGATTCCTGGCGTAGGGCCATTTGGAAGTGAGGTTGGGTCATGTGTGTGCGGCTATGTGCATGTGTGCATATGCTGCTATTTGCACTAGTGCATGTGGCCACATGGGAGTGACAGTGTAGTTCCCTGGATATATGAAATGACAAACAAATTATACCATTTTGCGGAGGTCAAATCTATTCTGAGTGGCATATGCTGTACTTTTCTATTTGTGTGCGACGCGTAGCAAATTCAGCAACTCGTGCGACCTAAGTGCGACACGCTGCCCCACGAAACTTGCGAAGCGCAGAGCCCGGAGGGTTTGGAGGGGCATTTCTGACTAGTTTAGCCCTGTCCATGCATCGCCATGCAGCGATGGAATGGTCACGTGTAGCACACAAAAAATTGATATGCTGTGAATGGCCCCATCCTTGCGCTTTAATGACTGGATCCAGATTGGAGATGCTTCATTTTTCTACAATGTGCCGCATTTATGACTTCTCTCTGGACTGCACACTGATACAGCAGAGTGCAAACCATACATCGGTTACCCACTCTGCGTTTCCTTCGCATCTTTATAGTGAACCCACAGTGCTATTGATGGTCAGTGGCTACAGCAGCAGCTCTCTACTAACTTGTTACAGCACGATGAGTCCACCGCACGGGAGCGCGCATCCACTGCGCTCTGGTTACAGACCGCGCCACACTGATTGTCTCACACCAGTGCTATGAGACTTTATCTCGTTGGGCCCCCTACACTTTCCTCACCCCTGGCGTTCACACGATGTTGTCTTCTGTGTATTGTTTAAGCTCGTGCATAGTGACAGCCCAGTATGACTCGATGCCCATCTTCTTCTTAGATACGTAGGCTCGCAGTCCGTAGCTTTGTACCTTACCTTATATTCCTGATTCAGATCCACACTGTTTTCGACATGGGCCCCTTTTCATGTGCCGATCACTTTTGTGTGACCTCCCGTTGATTCCTTTTTCCTTTTAGTGTTCACTCGTTGCTGCTTGAGTTGTGTTATCTATCGCCCTGATTGAGTACTTGATGTACCCCCTGATTGTGCATGCATGACAGCATGATCGTGCGATGATGCATGATGATGTGCGTGATGGCATGCACGCCTGGAGGTACTGATTGCCATGACATAGAGTGACTCTGAAGATGCATGATGATGTAGTAAGCATACGATCTTTCCGCATGCCGCTAGAGATGATTAGATGGTGAGACCTGATGTGATCCGCATCGAGTGCATGACTGAATTTGGATGGACTGACTGATAGCACGTACTTCTGATGCGTGATGATGTGACTGTATGCATGCAGATAGAGGGTCAACGTGCATAGCAGGCCAGTGACTGATGAGACTTCAATACACAGCTCTAGTTATAGTGTACCCTACTTGGACTCACAACATGTGACCGCGGCTTGATGGTGTCAAGAGAGACTTGTGTTTGTGTGCATGTGGCCATGTTTTGGGTTATAGAGGGTTGGGATTATGCATAGGTGGGAATGGTCTCGTAGTCTTCATAGCAGTCTTGTTAGAGTCACCCCACCCATGGGTCTCTAACATCACCATCACCATGCAAAGAGCATACATGCCCCACCCATACACCCCTAACATCACTATGCTCAGTGCATACATGCCCTACCCATGTGCCCCTGCCATGGCCCCCGACCATCATCATGCGCAGTGCATTCAGGCATGCATTTTCCTTTGGGCTTTACTGGACTAGTGCTCCACAGCATCCCAGCCGTCATGGACCATGCATGCTCTTGCTGCCTCTAGAGAGATCTCGAGTAATTACAGTGATGCAGCGAGAGTGACTGAGGCTCAGAGGTGTTCTCGCGAGTGGGAAGGGGTGGTCAGTGGGTGGGATGCGTTCTAGCCCCCAAGAGGCAGTCGTATGTGGGGGTACGGGGGCGCCGGTGGGCAGGGTAGGTCCTAAGGTCTTGGACTATGATCATTTCCACGATTCCCCCCCTAACGTCCTTCCCCTGGACGTCCAGACGCAACTGTGGTTTGCTCCTCTCATCTATGCATGTGCTCCGTGACCTCAGTTATTCTGATTGCTTCGTGGATGTATGCATGTGTGTGGGTATGTGTGTGCACTAGTGTGCATGTCTGTGTGTGTGTGGTGTGTGGTGTGTGTGTGTGAGGGGCGGGGGGGTTTGATGAAGTGGGTGAGTCGGAAGAAGGCACACGGATACCGATTTCGGCCGGTGTATCCGTTAATAATATCGATACCCAAACCATACTCATCACTATTCTCATTTAGCCATGCTAATTCTGAAGATTCTTTCTCAGGGGTTACTGTATCACTATGAGATCCCAATCTGGGTGCGGGTCCTCTGGAGTTGTTTGTTTAAGACGCAACGCGCCACGTATGTCGCTCCGTTCTTTACTCTGCTATTCAGGTGCATCGCTTTGATGACATATACCCTGCATTAGGCACATAGATCAGCGAAGAGAACAAGCCGAAACAGGACATGTGGCGGGCTGACTATCGGGTTGTGGGACAGAGTGTGAAGTGAGTTTGTTTTTGTCTTTGGCTTTGGTTTTTGATTTCTTTTTTTTATTGTATCTGTATGTCGCCTTTTCCTTTTTTCTTTACCTACGCTTTATCCTATCTCGTTTTTTTTTCTTCTTCTTTCTCACTTTGGATTACTTTACTTCAGGCTTCTTTTGGTCTTTCGGCGTGCGGCGCGTTGTTGGTTCCGTCTTTGTTCGTGTGCCCCTTTTGCTTGCGTCCCCCGCCCCCCTTCCCGCGCAACAGACCCGTCCACCCCCAAAGCCCTTAGGCCCTAGGCCACTGCCTCCAGTGCCTTTGGGGGCTAGACCTCCACCCCAGATAACCTTTGGGGAAAGACCTGCATCCCCAGTGCCTCTGGGGGCGAGGCCCCCACCCCCAATTCCCTTGGGCTGGGAAGGTTTTGGGCCTGGGTGGCTGGAGGAAGCTGCAGCTGGGTCTGCAGGCCATTCCCGGTTATCTGCAGCCTGTCCATTGGAGGCGCTTTTCGGTTGAGAGGTGGAGGAGGGCGGGGTTTCTATTGTTGTATGAGAGCTGGCCTCGGGAGCTTGAACTCCCCCCCCATCGAAATCAGCCAGCGTATCATTCAGCAAATCTTCCAAGGGGTCGGTTGCCATGTTGGCAATTACTCGGAGAGCAGTATGAAGCGGGCTGCTATTCACGTTGAGATGAGATAAGCACAACCGAAGTAGCTTTCGGATAAAACTCAGATGCTGGCGGATCCTAGGTTAACTAACTCTCTGCTGCTGGGAAGATGGTTATATTCAGGATTAGAGTTGGTTGGAATGACGTGGGCCCACGCGCGCATGCAACGAGTGGGTCCAGGTCACCCGAGGTCACCCGAGATGCCAGATGCCAGATTGCTGCCACCCGAGATGCCAGATTGCTGCCATGCAGAGGCACCCGGAGGCACCCCAAGCTGCGGTGCCCAACAGCTGTGCGAGCCTGGTGCGAGCCCACCCGAGCCCACCCAGGTGGAGCCCGGTGCACCCGAGCCCACCCAGGGTGAGCCCGGTGGTGGAGCCCGGTGGTGCGAGCCCACCGGTGCGAGCCACGCCAAAAGCGTGTAGGAAGCCACGCCAATAGTTGTGTTCCTCTACAGGTGCGAAGACTGAAGTGAACGCTTCCTCATATTTGTCTGCCAGCATCTCGATATAAAACTCCCAAGTCTGCTTGCTTAATTTATTTGGCGTCTGCGTCGAAGCTCTTCCATCGGAAACTCCAAGTCGCTTCTGTCCGCTCGCAATCAGCAGCTCGAGCAGAGATGTCGAAGAAAGGTCTTCTCAATCCGCAGTTCAACAGAGTAAGGACGAGGTAAGACATGGCGTCAAAGGACACGGCTTCCATCTACCTCCCACCCACCCCTGCACAGGTTCTCCTCCTGCCATTCCAATTCACACATGCAACCTTGAGTCCTCACCCATGCTACCATAGCCATACCAATATTTGTTTATCACCTTTGCATATGTTCAACCTTGGTTCTTCCCCCAACCTTATCCCAAACCATTCTCCTGCGTATGAGATACAGCAGGCCAATCCATGCAATACAGACATGACCTCATGACCTCTTGACCCTGGCCTTTGGGGTGCTACCTGTCTGCATGTTGAGTGTACATGGGTTTCACAACACATCAATTCACCACTTTCCTGAGAGAAAAAAACGGAATACTAACAAGAATGTGTGTTTGTGTGTCCACATCTGACCTTGCTTTTGCTATGCTCTGCATTCCATGTCTGTTCTTTCAAATGCTCACATCGGCCCTCTCTTTTCCTCCCATAAGACACCAATCCGAATTACATGAATGCCCTTGGGTCAAATGACATGCAGGGAAAGATGATTGGTGCCACAGAAGAGCCTGGCACCAATGAGGCAATCAACACCAATCCACGTAACAATAATTTCTCACATGTGGCATCAATCCACATTTCAAAAATGTCCTCAAATGACATGCAGGAAAAGATAATTAGTGCCACAGAAGAGCCCGGCACCAACGATGCGACTTCCACCAATCCACATGACAAAAGCTCCTCACATATGACACTCACCCACGTTGCAGCGATGCTCTCAAGTCCAATGACATGTGGGAAAAGACAATTGGTTCTGTAGAAGAGCGTGGCACCAACGAGGCCATTGAAGCCGCTATCAGAGCGCCAACAAGGGGTGGCGTGGACAAGGAGGCAAGGCGTGAGAGAGCTCAAGCATTGATTGATGCATGTAAGTTCCCATGTTTGGCAGAGCCCCCCCCTTTTGCAGGGCAGGAGCCCCTGGGGTGACCGCGTTGTCTGTCCACAAGAAAAAAGTCAACCTGGCCCTAACTGTCTTATAAACCCTGGCTTCAGTCCGTTGCACTCGATTCCGTTGCCACCTGTCTCTCCGATAGCCAACACTCTCCAATTTTCCGCGTCGCTTGCGCCGCCGCCTAGGACTTGTCAAGTACATTTCTAGGGTTGTCAATAATATTCTGGTCGCAAGATTATCTGGCAATATATGATACAATACATTGTACGATCTATCGGTATATTGTACGATATCTTACTTGACAACTCCATATATTCCATGTTGCTCTGGTGTGACGACGGCTATACTTGATCTTGAACTTGCTTACCTGGCTTCATCCTTTAAGGCTGCTCGCCGTCTTGGGCAGTCACATCAACATTCAAGGGCAGGGAAGGCAAGCAAGGCATGTAAGCTTCCGATGCTGCAATCGCGATTGTGCTATCTTTTTCATTGCAGCAGTGTCTATAGCAACGATACTTATGACTGTAGTTACTTTTTGGCGGAGCCCCCCCTTCTGGGGGGCGGGAGCCCCCAGGGTCACCCCGTTGCCTGCCTGTGCGTCGGACCACCCCCCCCCCCCCCCCCCCCCCCCCCCCCCCCCCCCCCCCCCCCCCCTCCCCCGTGACAAAACCTGACACGTCAGCCAACTGTTTTGTGCCTAACTGGCTTCGGTCCGCTCGATTCCGTTGCCAAAACTCTCCGCTAATTTTCCGCGTCCCTTGCGACGCTGCCTAGGACATTTCTTATGCCTGTAGCAAGCTCTGTAGGTGATGGTACTGCAGTGGAAGCCTTTCATGCATATCAGCAGAAATCAATCAAATGTTTCCCCAATAAAACATTTCAGCCAACCAATGAACTTAAATCCCCCCACCCACCCACCCACCCACCCGCCCCACCTCTGCCCTGCTTATCTGCCCCGCCTCTCTGCCACTCGTGTTAAGTCGATCATGCTTGTTGGTAGTTCGGGAAATTCCCTTCAGCCTATGTTGGCTACCACTAGACTGTGATGATGGTGATGTTGACTATGATAATGATGACGATAATGATGATGATTGTGATGACGGCAAGGACGGTGATGATGAGCTGACCATAATGATGGTGATTACATTTCCCTGGTGCCCTGCTAGACTCCAAATGTCACTTACACTCTTCTCTGCTTTGCAGCTGGTTACAAGCCTGTGGTCACTGACTACCAAGGGCTCATGAACCTGGCTCGCGCTCAAGGCGGCTTCAGCAACGCCACACGCGGCGCTTGCAAGCTTTGTGGTGGCCTTGGACACAGGACAAAACAATGCACCAACTTCCTTTCAGGCCACAATGGGGCCTCTGGTAGTGTGGACATTGTGGGGGGTGCAGCTGGGCTGGGTCTGCTCCCAGAGCCTGATGCTGGGGACGATTCTGACCTTAGCTTGAGTGGCCTGGATAGCAGCAGCAGTAGCAGTGGTAGCGACAGCGATAGCGACAGTGGGAGTAGCGATGGGGGGCGGCACAAGCGGAAGCGCAGTAGCAGCAAGAAGGAGAAGTCGAGCAAGAAGAAGCATAAGAAGGATAGCAAAAGTGAGAAGAAGTCGAAGAAGAGCCGCAAGGATGAGAAGAAGCATAAAAAGGATAAAAAAGATAAAAAGGAAAAGTCGGGAAAGAAGTCGCGCCAGTAGTCTGAAGGCTGAAAAGAATTTCCAGCCAAGAATTTTCAGCCAACTTTGGGCTGCCCACCGACTTCCAATTACAAGTCCCCCCGTGCGATACCCATAGTAATCATGGAGCAAACTAAGCAGATTTGAATCCTTGATTGAGATGTTGAGGATATTTACATTCCCTGCTCTTCAACAACGGGCTGGGCTGTAGTATAACAGAAGTGAAACAGTACAGAAGCAGTACACATGTGGCACAGCCATATCATCTCACTGTTCTTGGCCAGACGGTCCTGTCCTTGCTTCGTGTCAGGGACCTGACAGATGTATGAAAGATATTGCACCACAAGGCGTGTACTGCCTATGTAGCGTACGGGGGGCTCGGGGGGGCATTTCTGATTAGTTTAGCCAGATACATGCATCGCCATGCAGCAACAGAATGGCGACGCGACAGAAGAAGAAGAAAACGTGTGTGCAATATACACAATGTCAGATCGGATTGGATTGGATTATGTTTTTCAGCCAACTCTGGGAAGCTCACCATCTTCCAATACCATGCCCCCACCGTGCGATACCCACGGAGACCAAGGAGCATACTAAGCGAATTAGACACTTTATAGACTTGTCCAGGTCATGTGATATGGGAACACACGATGTGGGGACTAATTACCGGTCTACAAATCGGATATGTTGGGTATGTTTCAGGGCTTTTCTTTTCGGCTTTTCCTAGCAGCTTCTAGCAGCTCCCTTAGCCAGTTACTGAGCCAAGCTGAAACATTTCAGCAGCTCTGGACAGCTAATTATGTCAGGTTTTAATTATGTCAGGTTTTAATTATGTCAGGTTCAAGGTGCACTAGGATGCGCGAGGTTTGGCTGAGTAGCCAATCATGAGAGCTGCATAGAAGCTGCTGCTCGAGGCTGAAAGGAAAAACACTTCCATGTTTTGTCGTTGTCCTCAAACATATGAGGCCTTAACAAACACATGAGAATCCATGGGACTCACTGAACATATGATCATACGTTGGGCGTATTAGATT
This sequence comes from Chlamydomonas sp. ICE-L, assembly GCA_013435795.1. Lineage (NCBI taxonomy): Eukaryota > Viridiplantae > Chlorophyta > Chlorophyceae > Chlamydomonadales > Chlamydomonadaceae > Chlamydomonas > Chlamydomonas sp. ICE-L. Next base: position 3,009,040 of record JACBWV010000223.1, on the reverse strand, counting down.
AAACATATGAAGATATGATTTTTTCAGACTTCGATATCTTGAGCTTCAGAAAATCAGAGAACCAGCGCCACGCTGGCAACCGAGGGTTGGATTGATTCTGTTGTCTACAGTCGCACAGGCTGATCCAGTGATCTATATGTTTAGAGTAATCATTGGTAGAACTTGAACTTGAACTTGGTTGCATAGCTCCAGCCTTTACGCCTGCTGGCCGTCTTTGGCAGTAACATAATCAATTAGAATCAGAGTAATCGGGGGTAGTATAAGCAATGCTGCTCCACATTCGTACAGAATGCATAGCCACAAGGGCGTTGAATTCATGACCATAAGGATGTTGGTCATACGTTTCCTTTTCAGCTACGAGCAGCAGCTTCTAGGACGATGGACATGATCACATAACTTTTTTGTAACACCGTCTTTTTGAATATTGCATTTTGTCTGGTGCTAAACTCTTTGGGGGGTTCTGGGGATTCGCACTGATGGACTCTGTACTCTTCCACCCATGCTGTCATCAGGGCTGTTCAGAACGTTACGCTCCACGTCTCCATAGCAGATTTTGGAGGTCTGTTGCTTTGCAATGTATGTATGTTACAGTCCAGGGGTAGGCCAAATAGAGGCTAAAGGGACTTGTCCAACCGCACAGGAAGGGCTTAAAAAGAAAAAACACTAATGAACTGAACCCCAAACAATCGTTTAACCGACTTCCAAACTGAACTTGATACCGTTATACCGTATGCGTCTTAAGTATTGGCAAACCTTTGCCAAACCGGATTAGGGACCCAGCTTGAGACCACTCCAGGTTGTTGGCCTTTGCCAAGTTACGGTAACCATGGGACTCATTATACTAAGCCCTAGCAAGTTCAATGTTCCTGATTTAAATTGCTACATGGTTTCATTTTCAGCAAGCATAGGCAGACTACTTAGTAACCATGTACTCAACCTTGAACTTGGTTGCATGGCTCCAGCCTGTAATTTGGATGGCTGGAGCCATGTACGTACCGGTCTGGCTACGAAGCTCTAGCAAGTTTAATGCTCCTGATTTGAATGGTTACATGGTTTTACAGCGAGCTTGGGCAGACTACTTGGTGAACATGTAACAAGGAAATGTAAGAATAACATAAGACCCTTTGCCAAGTTAGTTTTGCTATGCTATAAAAAGCATCTCAAGTCTAAGCTTGAGACAGCCAGAGCCATAGACCCCTTTGTCAAGTTAGTTTTGCCATGCTTTCCTGAGACCCACTTTTAGGGGGGAAACAACATTTGCCAATATTTAAGCTTGCCAATACTTCAGGCGCATACGGTATCTCCAATTCATAAATCATGGTGGCTTACCGGGTTTACGGACGTATTACCGGGTTTGCGGAGGGTTCCGTCCGTCCGCTCGTTCGTTCGTTCGTTCGTTCGCGTTAACGAAACCCTAGGAAATTCGGGTCCCTTCGGTTTGCGGACTGCACGTGGCGGCGCGACACGTGGGAGGTTTCAAAATAGGGTGTCCTGTGGTCGGCCAGGGGGGGCGTTGGTGGTACGGGGGCTATTGCTTGGCTTCTTTCCTGTCTTGGTCAAACGGAGTGGCAAATGTTGGCGATGAACAGGAAGCCCATCGCCGTCACTGACATACTATAGGATGAACTCGGGGCGCGGTACAGGTGGTTCTGGCCAGAGAGGCCGTTGACAGCGTGGACAGCTAGTCAACCGGCTTTTTCGACCGACATTGACTCAACCCCACATGCCCCATAGATCCATAGGTCCCATATGGTCTGAACATCCTGTGCGGCTTGATGGATAAAAACCCAGCCATCTAAATCTTCGATCCCTCAGAAACGTGATTGTCGCACCAGCCAAATTACGTTGTGAGCTCCCCGCCACCACCAACACCACATGGCCGCTGCCGTTACCATGACAATCCTTACCGCCCCCTAACTTTATTGCTTCCAACAATCACCAGCGTTCACCAGGTACCAGTTCATCACGCGTTTCTTTCAATTCTCCCCTCCTGGTAATCAGGAGTTGATCTTCATTGGTCGAGGTTGGGCAGGTCCCTTCAGCCTATTTGGCTACCCCTGGACTATAACATATACACAATATTTGTCGCAAATTGAGTTTTGAATAAGGAGATATTGATGCGTTTATCGCTGCCCGGGCCCAAACCCAGAACTAGCAGCATGATGATGAAGCAGTGGCGAACTAGATCGGCAGGACGACCCACTAGTAGCCCTAGTCGAAGTGTCACGTCACACGATGCAGACAGTTCGAAATCCAGAAAGGTGCCGATGCAGGGGCGCGGGAGCAATGATTTCAAGGTCGCTGCTACCAACGATAGCGAGCAGGCCATGGACTGCAGCCTGGAGCAGGACGATGACCAGGTGAGAGGAAGTGCTTCATGTCCGGCAATGGGGGAAGTAACATCGGAATAAGTGGAACTGTTTCTTTTTTAGGCTACGCATGCCAGCTTCCGGCCAGCTCGATTAGCCAGCAGATGGGTGAAGCCCGATGCTTTCAACCGAGTTGGAACGCCTGTCATGTCAGCTTCAGGTTTGGTCAGAGGACGGGGGAGAGGAGCTGCTTGGAAGCTGCTACGTGTTGCCCAAAACAGAAAAACAGAAACAGTTGGCTGTACCGCGGTGCATGCTGCATACCTAAGGTGTATATAGGACATTCTGGGGAGCTGTGCTAAAATTAACTGACTAGTCTGTTGAAGATGCACGACCCATACTGCCTCGCATGCCCACCCTTTGCAGGCAGATATCCAGGCAGATATTAAATACCCCCTCCCCTGCCCCACCCATACCCCCTCCCATGCCCCCCCGTATCTCCACCCATGCCCTACCATACCCCCTCCCCTGCCCTGCACATATCCCCTCCCCTGCCGATACCCCCGCCCATGCCCCAGCCATACCCCCTCCCATGCCCCACCCGTATCTCCACCCCTGCCCTACCCATACCCCCTCCCCTGCCCTGCGCATAACCCCTCCCATGCCGCAACTATGTCCCCTTCCCTGATGCACATCCCCTCTCCCATGCCCCCTCCCATGCCCCACCCGCATCTCCACCCCTGCCCTACCCGTACCTCCTTCCCTGCCCTGCCCATATCCCCTCCCCTGCCCATACCCCCTCCCTTGCCCCACCCATACCCCCTCCCGTGCCCCACCCGTATGTCCAACCCTGCCCTACCCATACCCCCACCCCTGCCCTACCCATAGCCCCTCCCCTGACCCACATCCCCTCTCCCATGCCCCCTCCTATGCCCCCTCCCATGTCCCGCCCATATCCCCTCCCATGCCCAACCCATACCCCCTCCCACCCTTCCCAGACAGAAATCGTTCGCGGCTCTCGGATCAAGTATAACGACCCCGCAGCTCTCCCTCTTCGTCGGAGGGCCCTATGGCAACCCTCAGAAGCTGGTATCGCCACTGTCTTGATTATTAAGAAGGTTAGGAGCCCCCATGCGACAGACAAAGCACGGGAGATTGGGATGTGGTTGAAGTCGCAAGGCATTCGCGTGGTGGTGGAGTCTAAGGTAAGAATGACTCATGCGTATCTGTACCTCTAATATAATGGACTGGCGATTGTATTGAAATGGTGGTGGAGGCAAAGGTAAGACTAGCTCTTACATGCGGCATCTGCTCATGTAATAAAATGGACTGGCGATCGTATTGAAGGGGTGGTGGAGGTAGGGGTGATATTGGCTGGTAGATCGATCATTGTATTGAAGGGGTGGTGGAGGCAGGGTGATATTGGCTGGTAGATAGATCATTGTATTGAAGGGGTGGTGGAGGCAGGGCTGATATTGGCTGGTAGATAGATCATTGTATTGAAGGGGTGGTGGAGGCAGGGCTGATATTGGCTGGTAGATAGATCATCGTATTGAAGGGGTGGTGGAGGCAGGGGTGATATTGGCTGGTAGATAGATCATTGTATTGAAGGGGTGGTGGAGGCAGGGGTGATATTGGCTGGTAGATAGATCATTGTGTTGAAGGGGTGGTGGAGGCAGGGGTGATATTGGCTGGTAGATAGATCATTGTATTGAAGGGGTGGTGGAGGCAGGCTGATATTGGCTGGTAGATAGATCATTGTATTGAAGGGGTGGTGGAGGCAGGGGTGATATTGGCTGGTAGATAGATCATTGTATTAAAGGGGTGGTGGAGGCAGGGTGATATTGGCTGGTAGACAGATCATTGTATTGAAGGGGTGGTGGAGGCAGGGTGATATTGGCTGGTAGATAGATCATTGTATTGAAGGGGTGGTGGAGGCAGGGTGATATTGGCTGGTAGATAGATCATTGTATTGAAGGGGTGGTGGAGGCAGGGCTGATATTGGCTGGTAGATAGATCATTGTATTGAAGGGGTGGTGGAGGCAGGGTGATATTGGCTGGTAGATAGATCATTGTATTGAAGGGGTGGTGGAGGCAGGGTGATATGTGCTGGTAGATAGATCATTGTATTGAAGGGTGGTGGGAGGCAGGGTCGATATTGGCTGGTAGATAGATCATGTATTGAAGGGGTGGTTGGAGGCAGGGGTGATATTGGCTGGTAGATAGATCATTAGTATTGACGGGGTGGCGGAGGCCAGGGTGATATTGGCTGGTAGATAGATCATTTGTATTGAAGGGGTGGTGGAGGCAGGGTGATTGTGATCAGGGGTGATATTGGTGGTAGATAGATCTGTATGAAGGGGTGGTGGAGGCAGGGGTGCTATTGGCGGGTAGATAGATTCATTGTATTGAAGGGGTTGCGTGGGCAGGGGTGATATTGGCTGGTAGATAGATCATTGTATTGAAGGGGTGGTGGAGGCAGGGGTGATATTGGCTGGTAGATAGATCATTGTATTGAAGGGGTGGTGGAGGCAGGGGTGATATTGGCTGGTAGATAGATCATTGTATTAAGGGGGGTGGAAGGCTAGGGTGATGATATTGGCTGGTAGCATAGATCATTGTATTGAAGGTGTTTGTTGGATGGAGGGTTTGATATGTTCTGCGTAGATAGATCCATTGTTATTGCAGGGGTGGGGTTGGTGGAGGCAGGGGTGATATTGGCTGGTAGATGAATGATTGTTTGGAGCACATCTTACATAGCATATCCTATTTAAGTCATCCTTCAACATGCTACTGAAACCATCCCGATGCCAGGTGCATAAAGAGAATCTACCTCGATTCAACGCCCTAAAGCAGAAGCCAACCATGGCATGTGTGGACTTCTGCATCCTGGTGCATACCATTCTGTTATCCTTGAACGTCCTACTGCAACCATCCCGATTCCAGGTGCAAAAGGAGGAGCTGCCTATGTTCGACCCCCTAAAGGAAAAGCCCACCATGGGATGTGTGGACTTCTGCATCACACTTGGCGGTGATGGCACGGTGCTGCACCTAGCTTCACTGTTTGAGAAGGACGAGCCCATGCCACCTGTCCTTAGCTTTGCAATGGGCACCCTAGGGTTCCTGACGCCTTTTGATGTGAACTCCTTCGAGCATGTGCTTCAAGAGGTCCTGTCAGCGCAGGAGCGTCCTTTGAATTGCACGCTACGCACGCGCAAGCTGTGTGCGGTCATTAAGGATGGGATTCCGCTGGTGGGTGTAGGAGGGAAGGGGGGGTCGTGGGGGAGGAGAGAGAAGGAAGAGGGCAGGAGGGCATTGGGGATGGCGGTGGTGATTCCTTTGAACATGTGCCTCACGAGGTGCTGTCAGCGCAGGAGCATCCCTTGACTTTCACGCAACGCATGTGCAAGCTGTGTGCCCTTATTAAGGATGGGATTCCGCTGGTCGGTCAAGGAGGGGGGGGGGGGGGGGGGGAGAGGGGAGGAAGGGAGCAGGGGAGGAGGGGGGAGGGCGATGGCGGCGGCAACCCCTATGAGCATATGCCTTGTGAGGTTCTGTCAGCGCAGGAGTGTTCCTTGAATTTCACGCTACGCATGCGCAAGCTCTGTGCAGTCACCAAAGATGGGATTCCGCGGGTGGGTGTGGGAGGGAAGGGGGGGGGGGGGGGGGGGGGCAGAGGAGGAGGATGGTAAGAAGGGGAGGAGGGCGGGAGGGTGATGGGTATAGCGGTGGTGATTCCTTTGAGCATGTCCTTTACGAGGTGCTGTCAGGAGCATCCTTTGAATTGTATGCTGTGCACGCCCAAGCTGTGTGTGCTTGTTCAAGATGGGATTCTGTTGGTGGGTGCAGGAGAGTGGGGGGAGGGTGGGGGAGGGAGGGGAGGAGGGGGACAGGTGGAGGAAGAAAAGAACAGGGGGACAGGGTAGGGGGGGGGAGGAGAGGGGAGTGGCAAGGGGAGATGTCTAAAACACCAATACCAGCATCAACACCAACACCAGCACTTGCACCAGCACCAACACTGACACGAACACGAACACAGAAACAAACAGGCACAGGCACCAACAAAGACAGACAGAGACAAAAAACCAACACCAACACAGACACGGACACGGACACCAGCAACAACTATGATGAATTCCACACCGTCCAGCTCACCCACAGCTCACCCTGTCTACCTTCATCCACAATCACCAGGCTGTCCGCACAGTTTTGAATGAGGTGGTTATTGACCGCGGTGCTTTTCCAGGGGCTGTCATCCTTGAAGTTTTCGTGGATGGGACTTATGTTACCACAGGTAGGTCAGTTTTTTTTTTTAATTCAGATAGTGGGTCTCCTGGTAGCTGACAGGGATGCGGCCACTGCTTTTATCACGCTTTCCCTTTATGATGATATCCTGAAGAAAGTAAGAAAAGCTAAAAACGAATGTTTGCAGTTCAGTTCATCTGTGCTTTTTCTTTTTAGCCCCTTCTGATATCATGGTCCGGCAAGTCCCTTCAGCTGATTTGGCTACCCCTGGACTAACAATAGACATACAGGGTGGTCCACCCACACCTCACTGAACAGACATCCCCCCCCCCCCCCCCCCCTCCCCCTCCCCCTCCCCCTCCCTCTCAATTATCACAGATGAAACCGTCTGTCTCATCATCACCACCCGTTCTGGCTCCACCACCTACTCAATGTCAGCAGGCAGCCTCATAGCTCCCTCTGCCCTCTGTACCCTGCACCATCACCACGCCCAGCACTCCCACCTCAAACCTCAAACCTCCCACCTTACACCCACCTTACACCTCAACTCACACCTCAATTCATCTCACACCTCCCACCCACCTCCCACCTCACCTCACCTCACCTCACTAACTTCCCTTAATCTACCAATCACGACAGTTGAAGCTGACGGTCTCATCATCACCACTCTTTCTGGCTCCACCGCTTAATGTCAGCAGGGGGAAGCCTCAGAGCTCCCTCAGTGCCCTGCACCATCACCACGCCCAGCACTCACACCTCACACACACCTCACACCTCATCTCACACCTACCACCTCACCTCACTAACCTCCCCTCCCATCTCCCAATCACGACAGTTGAAGCCGACGGTCTCATCATCGCCACTCCTTCTGGCTCCACCGCTTACTCAATGTCAGCGGGGGGGAGCCTCATAGCTCCCTCTGTTCCTTGCACCATCATCACGCCCATCGCCCCGCTGTCCCTATCCTCTCGCCCCATCGTGATCCCAGAGTCATCTTCCATTGTCGTGCATCTACCTGAGTATGCACGTTCTGATGCGCGCGCTAACTTTGATGGCAAGATGTCATTACGCATGCGGCGGGGCACGTGCATAGACATCCACACAGCACGCTACCCACTACCGGTAAGAGCCCATACTAGGATAGTAACTGTTTGTTATTTTGATACAAATCATGATCATTATGGTAATGCACGCTCTGACGCGCGAGCTTACTTTGACGGCGAGAGGTCATTACGCATGTGGTGGGGAACTTGCATAGACATAGATATGCATACAACATGCATACAACATGCTAACCGCTACCAGCGAGAGCCATAGCTTTTTCTGCTGCGAGCAGTAGCTTGTAGGCAGCTTTCCTGGCTTGCTCCCTAGCCAAACCTAAAGCAACGTAGTGCACTTGGAATCTTGGGACTTCGCCCAGTGGCTGGCTCATGGAGCTGCCTAGAAACTGCTGCTCGTATCGGAAAAGAAAAGCTATGCTGAGAGTCTGTTGTCACTGTTTGTAATTTGTATACCAAATAATCATTATGGGAATGCATGCTCTGATGGCAAGATGTCATTACGCATGCTGCGGGAGACTTGCATAAACATCCACACAGTACGCTAGCCACAGCCGATGAGAGCTTTTAGTCACCTCAATTTATATTAAAAAATACGTAGGGGTGTCAATATCGTACGGTATATTTTATGATATATCATACACTACCATCCTAGATATATATAGTTATACACGTCCTTCTGCTTCGTCTTATTATTCTTTGTCTTTGTCTTTGTCTTTGTCTTTGTCTTCGTCTTCTTCTTGACGCCGTCATCACCGGAAGGTGTCTTGGCCAGGGATTGTTTTTTCCGGAATATATTCCGATCGGAGTACAAGACCCCGTTTTTGCCAAAATTGCCGGAATAAGAAACCTAAAAATAAGAAAAGTTTTTTTTTACTGAAATTGACTAAAAATGACCCAAATCGACCAAAAACGGAAAAAAGGATCCTGTTTTGGGAGGAAAATAGGGAGGAATAAAATAAAAAGAAATAGGATTTCCTCTTTTTGATTTGAAAAAAATTCCCTGGTCTTGGCTTCAGCCGACCAGGTCGGAAAATTCAAATTTTCTTTTTTTTCTGTCCGCCTGCTAGCGTTGCCTCCATAGCCAACACTCAACGCCAATTTTCTGTGTTGCTTGCGACGCGTCTAGGACTTGTTTATCATTGTTTCTTGTTGTTTGACCTTCCCTTGATCGCTGAATTACGGTAGTGTGCATCCTGTTGTCTCATCACCCCTTGATTGCATTTTTAGTGGCTCGTGTTTTTTACGTTCCCTTCATGGCTTGTGTCGTTGTGTGTAATTTAGTCATTTTGAGTTGTCGTGTAGCCTCAACGGCCGTTGATTGCTTTCGAAGGTGCTCATGTTGTAGCAGCCTGAACAGCTATAAGTTACAATAGATCAAACATAACTTAGATCATCTCTTCATGGAACCAGTATATCAAAGGAGAAATGAAGACAAAGCTGTTTTGCATCAGAAAGGCAGTGAACCTTAGCTGACTGCTCATGTTATGTGAGTCTCTTCATTCCTTGTGTCATTATGCATGTATCATATTGCCATCGTGTTGTTGGTTTGTCTCACCACCTTATGATTTATGCAGTAGTGTTTCTTGTTCTGTGACATTCCCTTCATTCCTTCTTTCGTTGAGCATCATATTGTCATTCTGTTTGGCAGAGCCTCCTCTTCAAGGGGGCGGGAGCCCCCATGTTTACCCATTTGTCCGTTTGTCCGACTGAAAAAGAAAAAAAAATTGAAGCCCGACACGTCAGCCAATGGTCGCGTAACTAATTCGCTTCGGTCAGCTCCATCGTTGCCACCTTTCGTTCCATTGCCAACACACTCCGCCAATTTCCGCGTCGCTTGCAACGCTACACAGGACTTGTTTCCTTTTGTCTCACCACTTTTTGACTGCTTAACTAGTGTTTCATGGGCATTCCCTTTCTTCCTTATTACATTGTGCATCAAGTTGTCATTCTTTGTCTAACCAACCCTTCATTGCTTTAGTAGTGGCTCGTGTGACGTCTCTTTGATTGCTTGTGACGTTGTGTGTCATGTTGTCATTGTCATATCGTGTTGTCTCAACACCCCTTAATTGCATTGGTGTGTGCAGGTGATCAGCCAGGGCATGCTGGATTCAGATTGGTATGAAGGTGAGTGAGCAGCAGTGAAAAGAAGGGACCAGATTGCGCAAAGTTTTAAATTTTTGCAACTGTGAGTGCTTGCATCGACGCCTGAGCGTGAGATTAGGATTTGGGGTTTAGGGTTAAAGATTGAGGTTCAGGATGAGGGTTGAGGGTTTGTTTCAACCCTTGGATTAAAGCAACAGACTAGCCTACACAAACCGAAAATTTATTTACAACAGCCCTTGTGTATGTATGTTGTTATAGTTCAGGGGTAGCCAAATAGGGCTTGCCAAAGGGACTTTCCCAACCATGATATCAGGAAGGGCTAGAACGGACAAACACTGATGAACTTAAACCGTTTTACCGATGGGGCCCTGGGTTTGTGACACAATGATCATTTAATTCTATGATTATAATTTAAGCATCATCCCAAGTGCGATGATACAACTTAACTTAAAACAAGTGGCTGTATGAGGGTTAGCGCCCAATGGCTTTTTTCGTGTCAGAAAGGGGTTCTTCTAATAGCGATCATGGATTTGGTGTCTATCAAGGTCGGTCTCCTGGTAGCGATTTGGGTAAGAGGCCCAAAGGGCCGGCCTGGGGTGTTCGGGTGGCGGGGCCGAGATTCGAGTCTCATGGTAGTAGAAGGTTTGGCCAAAACAGGGTCCCAGTTTGCGATCGCTACAAGTTAGCGATCGCTATAGTGGAAAAAAGCTGTGAGCATCTGTGCTTTTATTCTCTGGATGTATGTAGGTGGGTAGGAACTCTAGTCTCACTAGAGCACCTTGAGGGTTGCATTCTTCCATAGGCCTGCGCATGTGCATATACGTATGCATATGAATTCCCTTTTACCAGAGCTTCTTTCCCCTGCCGTCCCGTTGTTTGACCTGTCTATGAAAATGTATGTATGTTTCAGACCAGGGTTAGCCCAAAAGATTGAAGGGCTCTGTATGCTCTATATGCTTGTTGGTGTATGTATGTACAGTCAAGGGGTAGCCAAATAGTGAAATAGACCTAAGGGACATGCCCAACATGCAAAACAGGAGAGGTAGTTTAAAAACAAGCACTGGCGAACTGAACCCCAACTTATTTATGCTGGTAGGTATTGTGGCCAAGCTGCACTGGAATCTGAATTTGCATTCGTCAGTGCCCAGAACCCGAGTATCGGTGTGTGTATGCTGTGTATGTTACAGTCCAAGGGTAGGCTAAATAGGCTAAAGAGACTTATATAAGGCTAAAATAGCTTTTTATTATCTATGCGTGTATGCTGTGTATATATGTATGTTACTGTCCGGGGGTAGCCAAAATAAGTGAAGTGCTATTTATGTTTTGGTACTATTTATTTATTTATGCTTTGTCTGCTTGTAGGTATTGTGGCCAAGCTGCACTGGAATCAAGTCATCAAGGAAAGACCGCAGATGCCCCAGCTCAAGTCATTCAAGGAGATTCCTGATTGGAAATCCACGATGAACGGAAGTATGGATTCAGGATCTGATGCGGACGTATGATGATGATGTATTCATAGGGGGGGGGGGGGGGGGGGGTCTAGATTACCCGGAAAATTTGTATTGGATATATTTAGGGCTGTCAAGGGTGGCATCGCACGATATCGTGTATTGTACGATATCGTAGGATATTGAAGTCGGCATCGTACGATATTTTAGATTCGCATCGTACGATATATCGTTAGCGTACGATATATTGCCTTGCCCGAGTGACGATATATCGTGTTACCAGACAGTGTGGTCCTGAGGTCCACGAAAAATTCATTAAAATCGAAAGGTTGGCGGTTCAATTCTCGCCAGGAGCACTGGGTCTGGCCCTGGGAATTCAGAATATCGCCCTTGATCATACGATATCATGCGATATATCGTACGATAAAAGAGCACGATAAAATCGTGTTTTCCTATCTTCTTCAGGAATTGTTCATTTGACCTGATTTTTCGAGTATGGACATGTAAGGGGTGTTTCCTATAATACCCCCTTGGTCATATACTGATTGTCCCCCCCAAAGTGGTGTACGATATCGTTATCCTACGATAATATCGTAGGATAACGATATTAAAAAATAAGATCGTAGGATATTGACAGCCCTAGATATATTGTTTAAACTGCCTAAGACGATGAGCAGCCTTAACTGGCTGGAGCCATGTGATCTGGTCGTTTTCCAGTTTTTTTGCCAAACTCGGGCCAGGAACCGGACAGGAAATCGTAATTTCAGGGAACCCGGAAGAATCAGTGACCCCATTGAACCACGCTGCATGTATCTATGTAACCAAGTTCGAATTCAAAATCTAGATTACCCGGGATCTTGGATGCTTAGAGGATGGGCAGCCGGTCAGGGTTAATCATTGAATTACATTTCCACTGTTTTCACGAACTCAGGGCCCCGTCGGTAAAACGATTGTTTGTTTGGGTTTCAGTTAATCAGTGTTTTTTAGCTGTAGCCTCTCCTGTCATGAATTCATGATTCGTCAAGTACATGTCAGACTTACAGTCCAGGGGATATCCAATTCGGCTCTGGGGACTAGCCCGACCTCACGGACCTCGATCAATCAGCATGGTTCAAGATTATCAGGAGGGGCTAAATAACCTATTCACCTATCGTAGTAACCTAGGTTAATAATAATAACAATTGTTACATGGTTCTATACGACTGAAATCCGGCGTCTAACTGACTCCAGAAAACTCCCCCCCCCCCTCCCCGAGAGATAGTAACCTAGGTTAACGAACACTGCAGGATCTGGTCCCAAGTAAATTGCAAGGAAACGAAAGACGACCTGAGATCAAGTACGACTAGATAATTTAAATGAGGGTACGTAAAAGCTCATATTAATCTGCATAGGCCAAGGCAGCCATGAGTAGTGAGACTTTCTGCATTGCCCTGGGGAGCTCCTGGTACATGGCCTCCTTGGCCTCCGCAGCGTTGCCCTCCAAATATTGGCCGGCGGTATCCACACCTTGCTTGAATGTTTTCAGGGGATCCTGATTCAGAAGTGGTGCATGTATGTTTAGGGTTTAGGGTTTAGGGTTTAGGGTTAGGGTTTAGGGTTTAGGGGCCAAATTGGCTGAAGGGGATGGCCCAACTGTGACAGGAAGGGCTGACAAGAAAAAGCTTTGATTTACTTAACCCCAAACAATCGTTTTACCGACGGGGGCCCTGAGCTTGTGCTACAGTGACTCGGAAGGGGTGTTGGAGGTTTGTGTTTCAGAGTGAATGTATGCAGGTATGTATGTTGCAGAGAGTATTGCAGCATGTATGCTGCATGTTGCAGAGTGCATGTATATTACAGAGTCAATAGCAGAGTGTATGTTACATACTGCAGAGTGTATTGCCGAGTGCATGTTGCAGAGTGCATATTTGTTACAGAGTGTATTGCAGAGTGCATGTTGCAGAGTGCATATTTGTTACAGAGTGTATTGCCGAGTGCATGTTGCAGAGTGCATATTTGTTACAGAGTGTATTGCCGAGTGCATGTTGCAGAGTGCATATTTGTTACTGAGTGTATTGCAGAGTGCATGTTGCAGAGTGCATATTTGTTACATAGTGTATTGCAGAGTGCATATTTGTTACAGAGTGTATTGCAGAGTGCATGTTGCAGAGTGCATATTTGTTACAGAGTGTATTGCAGAGTGCATGTTGCAGAGTGCATATTTGTTACAGAGTGTATTGCTGAGTGCATGTTGCAGAGTGCATGTTTGTTACAGAGAGTATTGCAGAGTGTATGCATGCATGAAGGTACGCAGCTTGCACCATGGTCAGCAGACCAGGGTTGTTCAGGACGTTGCGTCGTTCGTCGCAGACATAACATTGAAGGGTCCGTTGACAAGAAGGAAGGGTCTGTTGCGTTGCAGGACGTAGGCTATACAATTGGTTGCATCTCAGGCAGCAGAGCTGGGAATCCACCTGAAATAACCTGCAGCAGACGTCTTAGGAGAGGTCTTATTCACCGGGAGCACCTCCAGAATCACTCATCTTTTTAAGGCCCACGTTGCATTGCTCACCGTGTATTGTTCTGCCTATTCAAATGCATGTGGCAGTCCAGGGGTAGTAGCCACATAGGCTGAAGAAACTTGCGCAATCTCGCTCAATTGATAAAGAAACACTTAACAAACTAGTTCACAACGAACTAAAAACACGAATTGCAATACTTTAGGCCTGAAATCCGGATTCATCCTCATATGCACCCGTTTGCACATACACCCGTTGGCAAACTTGGCAAACGCCAGGCAGCTAACGACCCACCCAGCTGGCTCAGTTCTGGTATAATTCAGTTTGGCAAACGGTCGTTTGCCAACCCATTTGCCAATACTTCCTGCGCCTCCGGTATGCACCCGTTTGCACATACACCCGTTGCAGTCCAGGGGGGTGCCAATTTACTAGACGTACTTGTCCAACCTAAAATAATCAAAAGATAATTATGGACTTTTCGGAGGGTGTATATTAATAACCTCTTCAATATCTGGTCCGAAATTGAATATTGAAATTGAATATCTGAAATTGAAATGATTGAATATTGAAATGATTCAATATTTTGATATGGTTCCCCGCAAATCGTAACGATATGCCCGGGGGCCTCAGATAAATTGAAACTAGATAATGTATTTGTTCGTTATTATAAAACTGTTTGATGCCCTTGCACCCGGCTTACACCTACACTTTTCTTTTAATTTTGTTCACTTCAACATAATTTGAATCACCTCCAATTAAATTCTCACCTCGACATGCTCAGGATATACCCGGTAGAACTTGGTCGCCCCCCTCTTGAATAGATTCAAACGCTCAGTTGCTGCAGCCCCAAAGCGCATGCCTCCTGCCAGGTGAACCATGTGCATGCAGTACACGTGTGCTAGCAGACGCCCCCCTGCTTGAGAGCTCTTTACCGCTCCTCCCCCTGCATGTTTGAAAGCATTGTTCGTTTAATTGGAATTATAACAACATTTTTGGGTTAAAAACCAAATTGTTCACTATTTAACCCCTGCTTGTACAGGAGCTCTGTACAGCTCCTTCCCCTGCAATAGTAGGTGCCTTGTATGTATGCTACAGTTGGGGACTTGCCTGACCTCAAATAATGCCCCTTCCCCTGCAGTAGTGGTTACAATGGGTGCACGAAAGCTCTAGTGTGCAACGGTAGGAGTGTATGTTAGGATGTATGTTACAGCCCAGGGGGTAGTCAATTAGATTACGGAGACTTGCCCCACCTTGAATAATCGATTGTTTTATACTATCAGGGGACTAGAATAACAAGCACATTAAGATCCGCCCCCCCCCCCCCCCCCCCCTCCAAAATTGGAGGACACGACGGAGGGCCTGAGATGGAGCACTACAGTCGCAAGGGCACGACGGAGGGCCTGAGATGGAGCACTACAGTCGCAAGGGCACGACGGAGGGCCTGAGATGGAGCACTACAGTCGCAAGGGCACGACGGAGGGCCTGAGATGGAGCACTACAGATTGCAAGGGCACGACGGAGGGCCTGAGATGGAGCACTACAGTCGCAAGGGCACGACGGAGGGCCTGATATGGAGCACTACAGTCGCAAGGGCACGACAGAGGACCTGAGATGGAGCCCTACAGTCGCAAGGGCACGACGGAGGACCTGAGATGAAGCACTACAGATCGCAAGGGCACGACGGAGGACCTGAGATGGAGCCCTACAGTCGCAAGGGCACGACGGAGGACCTGAGATGGAGCACTACAGTCGCAAGGGCACGACGGAGGACCTGAGATGGAGCACTACAGATCGCAAGGACACGACGGAGGACCTGAGATGGAGCACCACAGATCGCAAGGGCACGACGGGGGACCTGAGATGAAGCACTACAGATCGCAAGGGCACGGCGGAGGACCTGAGATGAAGCACTACAGATCGCAAGGGCACGGCGGAGGAGCTGAGATGAAGCACTACAGATCGCAAGGGCACGACAGAGGACCTGAGATGAAGCATTGCTATAAACTTGTTCTGTCCCATTTCAACTATTGGCTCAATGGTAGAGCTCAATAAAATAAGAAGGTGCGCGGTTCGAATCCTTACGGGTGTGCTGTAGTGTTTGCGGTCGCTGTCAACCGCCATGGTAGCATTGTCCAGATAAAGTAGCAGCCCGTTCTCTACTCCCGTAAGACTAGGCTCCTTTAACACCACGTCCCACCAGGCGTTATCATTATTGTTTTTAAACTTGTTTGCATATGTGCATACAGAGGAAATTTCAGCGCTTGTGGTGGCAGGAGGGACAGTGGTGGTGATAGAGGCAAGCAGGACGTTGGTGGTTGTCTTATTGGTTGGTGAGTGGGTGGGCGGGTGAGTGGGCGCACACCTTGCTTTGCCTTTTCATATGCATCTCCTAGCTGTCTGATGTACTTGGCATACGCTGCTGACGTCTGACTAGGGGCAGGGGCAGGGACTGGCGCTAGGGCCTTCCCAGAAGCAGCCTGATTTTCGTAGCCAGTCGCTTCCGAGGTGGAGGCAGCTGCAGCCTCAGTGGCCCCAGTCCCATCGGAGCCAGTCGTTCCGGAGGAGGTGGACAGGATGGCATCTAAGGTGGCTGCACCAATGGTGGAGGTGGAGGTGGTGGAGGAGGTGGACAGGATGGCGTCCAGGTCAGACGAGATGGAAGCGGAACGATCAAGACCCAGGCTTGAAGCCATCGTGAACATCGCACTGGCAATGCTTCCAGTGGAAAGACCTTCTGCTGCGACGCCTGCACAGGATTGTGTTGAACGTTGTGAGCATTGGGACAGTCAGTTTGTGTGTGCAACAGTTCTGGACGAGGTGGACAGCACGGCACGGTCAAGATCCAGGCTTCAAGCTATGTTTAGTGGTGAACATTGCACTGGAAATGCTTCCAGTTGAAAGACCTGCTGCTGTCATGCTTGCACAGGATTGCGTTGGACACTGTGAGCACTGTGACAGTCAGTTTGTGTGTAACAGTTCTGAACGAGGTGGACAGCACGGCACGGTCAAGATCCAGGATGGGAGGTTGGTGAGTGGTGAGCATTGCACTATCAATGCTTCCAGTGGCAAGACCTGCTGCTGTTATGCCTGCAGAGTATTGCGTTGGGCTCTGTGAGCATTGTATAAGACAGTAAATGTGTTGTGTCGCACAGCCAATACTTCCCTACTTATATCCAAACGTGGACATGGCTGCGTGTGCTTGATTTATAGCCATTCAGCGGATGATTTGGGTTCAAGGTTTCTGACGAACCCGGACATCGTACATGAAATCGAGAATTTGGCCTGGAAATCTGAGAATTCTCGCAAGAATTCTCGATAATTGGCCTGAGATTCTGAGAACCAAGTCCGAAGTACAAAGTGTGCTTCCCAAATCATCCCCTGAATGGCTATAATTGATCAGCAAGAAAAGTGCTTGATTTAATTGATCAGCAAGAAAAGTGCTTTAGATTTAGTTCACTAATTGGCACTGAGCGCGCTTGGTTTATTTTACTAATCAGCAATGAGCCTGCTTGATGTAAGTCATCCCATCCTACCTGTAACTCCTCGTGTTGCTTTGGCCATGGTAGTCTCCAGTGTAGTGTGTACCGCCAGGCAGTCAGCTAAGTACTGCAAGTAGCGCACCTGGGCAAAGCTCCACTTATCAATGGGGAGGACAGTGCCAGCAATTTTCAACTCGCCACGCATCTGGATGGGGAATGGATGATGTGTTTGAAAGGTAACCATCAACCGCTAGCCAGGCAACAGTTTTGCATTAGGGTTGCAAGGCAGGTTAGCAAGGTGTGTGCAGTGTGTGTATAGGTGGTAAGCACTAGCCAGGCGACAGTTTCGCATTAGGGTTGCAAGGCAGGGGAAGAAGGTGTGTGCAGTGTGTGTATAGGTGGTGAACATTAGCCAGGCGACTGTTCTGCGTTAGGGTTGCAAGACAGGGGAACAAGGTGTGTGCAGTGTGTGTATAGGTGGTGAACATTAGCCAGGCGACTGTTCTGCGTTAGGGTTGCAAGACAGGGGAACAAGGTGTGTGCAGTGTGTGTATAGGTGGTGAACATTAGCCAGGCGACTGTTCTGCGTTAGGGTTGCAAGACAGGGGAACAAGGTGTGTGCAGTGTGTGTATAGGTGGTGAACACTAACCAGGCGGCTGTTTTGCATTAGGGTTGCAAGACAGGGGAACAAGGTGTGTGCAGTGTGTGTATAGGTGGTGAACATTAGCCAGGCGGCTGTTCTGCATTATGGTTGCAAGACAGGGGAACGAGTGTGTGTATAGGTGGTAAACACTAGCCAGGCGACTGTTTTGCAGTAGGGTTGCAAGACAGGGGAGCGAAGTGTGTGTAGTATGTGTATAGGTGGTGAGCACTGGCCAGGTGACTGTCTTGCTTTAGGGTTGCATGACAGGGGAACAGGGTGTGTGTAGCGTGTGTATTGGTGGTGAGCACTACGCTGAAGGTACTATTCGTGCCGCTGCTCATACTGGCTGGCCTCTTCAGCTTTCAGCTACATCATGATGGTTAGTAGAGACAGCTTCATCAAGATGGTTGCGAAGAAAGAAGGGAACAAGGGAGAGAGGGAGACAGGAAGTAGGGAAGAAGGGAAAACGAAAAAAAGAAAAAAGGAAGAAAGACGAAAAGAAGAAAGGAAGGAAGAAGAAACAGAAAAGGAAGAAAGAAAAAAGAGGAAGGAAGATAGAAAATAAAGGAAGAAAGGAAGAAGGGAAAAAGAAAAAAGGAAGAGAGGAAGAAAGAAAAAGGCCTCCTCCTGGACCCCATACCCCTCATTGCTGTCTCCTACCTCAGCCTGGCGAAGCTCCTGCAAGCATGAAGGTTGAAGGGGGTGAGACAATGGCAGTGCATGAAAGGCATTGTAGGGCATGGAAAGTGAAGGGGCATGAATGTTTCAGACAGTGACAGTCTTCAGTACATCACTAGTGGTAGTTTCAAGTGTGCCCCTCCAGCTTATATAGCAGTGTTTCTTGATGAATGTGGGCGAGTCCCTTTAGCCTAGTAGGCTAGCCCTGGATTGTAACCTAGGTATTTTTAAAGGGGATGCAAGTCTTAGGTGCGTCGCAAGCGACGCAGAAAATTGGCGGAGAGTGGGTTCAAAAGTGGCGGCGAGGTTCGAGCTGTCCAAGGTTTGGAAGTAATGAGATGTTATGGGTTTACCAGGCACAGGTGAGGGTTGGAGATGATGGACAGACGGACAGACAGACAGACACTTGGAAAAAGCTGTGACCCTGGGGGCTCCTGCCCCCCTAGAAGAGGGGGATCCGCCCAAAACAGCAAGAATATACATTTATAAGTCAGGTTGCAAGTAAGATATGGTAGTGCAACAAGCAGAATGAACCGGAAGATACATACATACATACATACATACATACATACATACAGTACAGTACAGTAGTAAAGTAGCCAGATGGGCTGCAATGTAATGGGCCACACGAGAAATACAAATTTAGAGATCTAGCTACAACTTTAAACTACTAGGAAGTCTGAACCTGAAGGGGTGAATGATTTAAATGTTGCTGTTACTGCCGAAGACAAGTATCAGCCTTGAAGGCTGGAGCCAGGTGAACAAGTTCAAGTTATAAAGCTGAAGAGGTCTCATGGGGATGTAAACAACCTGGTTTTGAGAGCAAACCCTATTGCAGCGCATCAACGCGCAACCTGTTCGGGGCGTACCCGACCTCTCGGCGCGTGGTAGCGCCGATACAATTTACCAGACTGCACTACTTAGAAGCATCTGGGGTGATTAGCCAGGCCACACCGTCGGAAACCACTCGGCGACGGTTGGCACTTGCGCACGAATTGCAGCAGTGGCTAGAGCGCCTGATTTTATGAGGTCCACAACTCCAAGGGAGGTGAACAGAAAGACATTATGAAATATTTCAACATTTGTAAGGCACCGGGACATTTGTATGGCACCGGGACATGGCAAACTGGGCGACTTTCTATGGGACTACGTTTTGAGGGCTTTGAATCAAACATACAATTACAGTAATCAGTCTTAGTAGCATATCGGCAAAAGAGTACGTGCCATAATCATTGAATTAAATTTCCATTCTGGCACGGGCTCAGGGCCCTCGTCGGTAAAACGATTGTTTGGGTTGCAGCTCATCAATGTTTTTTCTATTTAGCCCTTCCTGTCACAGTTGGGCAAGTTCCTTTAGCCTATTTGGCCTCCCCTGGACAGTGACATACATATATACATACAGGGGCGTGATAAGCTAGCAGAAAGGATCTATCCTGCAGGGGCGCGATAATCTAATAGTAGGGATGAACGTACATGTCCTGCAGGGCTGAAATACCAGCCTGTCCAGAAGCTGCCAATCTTTGAAAAACTTATACTTTATTTATTAAAATCTAAAATCATCTATATGAGATAATATATTAATATATACAATAAATTGAGTTACTCCTCGTTGGTTGCAGTATGTAAGATGGTTGCCTTTTAATGTTTTGAACATACCTTTTAAATTATTAATATACGAATACTGAGTATAAATATAATATTATTAATATATTGGATATATAGTAATAATAGAAGAGGAGTGGTTTCCACAACAGAAAGAAGCAACCTACCATAGCTAGTGACTCGTATAAAGGAGGACCATCGCCGCCCGTAGTGCCGTCGTACTGCCGCTGTACTGAACTCTCGAGCTATATCAGAATAGGGCAGAGGTTTGACAGATGAGAATTATGGATAGGCACTTCTGAATAACATATAATCAAACTATGTAAAAGGATTGAGAATGAAACTGCCCCACCCCCTGAATCACTACCAGCACAAGACACAAACACACAACCACCACCACACGGCCACACACACCGAACACTCCCCAAACACTCTGCCCCCTCGCACCCACCGAGCCTGCCCTAAGCCCGTCCGCAGTCTCCACCCCCCCCCCCCACACACACATACACAAAATATGCTGCCCTATCCCACCCTGATTCCCACCTGCAACGCTAAAATATCAGTGGGTGCACCAGAGCCCCTTGACTTTACCTTCACAACATCTATGCAGCCTCCCCCACAGACTGCCTTCTCCCCCCCCCCCCCACCCACCCCCCACCCCACACTCCCTACCCTCAACCCCTGCCCACCCCCCACGCTGCCCTCTCCCCCCGCCCCCCAACCCACCTCACCCTGCCCTCAACCCCCCACCCTGCCCTCTAATCTCTATACCCCACCTCACCCCGTATCTCACCCGAATCCTCCAATATCCTTGGGTGCACCTGATCCCCAGTTCTTGACCTTCACAACATCCATGCAGCCCCCCTCCCCGCCCCACACACACAGAGTGCCTTCTCCCCCCCGCAAACCTGCCCTCTCCCCCTGCCCCCTGCCCTCTCCCTCCCCCCCCCACCCTACTCTGCCCTCTACCATCCACCCTGCCCTCTACCCCTGCCCCACCCCCCCACCCCCCACCCCCTGTCCTCTACCCCCCATCCACCCACCCCCCACCCTGCTCTGCCCTCTACCCCCCCACCCCCCCCCCCCCCCCCCCTACCCTGCCCTCTACGCCCCACCCTGCCCTCTACCCCCAGGCTCTACCCCCACCCCACCATGCATCTCACTTGCAACCCACCAATATCTGTGGGTGCACCTGATCCCCAATGCACGGCCTTCACAGCATCCACGCAGCCTATCCCACAGACTGCCTTCTCTCCCACCCAAACCCCCCTTCCCTCTCCCCCTGCCCCCTGCCTTCACCCATGCCCTGCCCTCTACACCCCCCACCCCCACCTCACCCCCCCCTGACCTCTTCCCTTGCCCCCAACCCACCCTGACCTCTACCCCCCCCCCCCCCCACACACACACACACACACATACACCCGGCCCTGCATCTCACCTGCAACCCTCCAACATCTGTGGGAGCACCAGATCCCCAATTCTTGACCTTCACAACATCCACTCGCCCTCTTGATGCCTCCTTGGGGTCAATGGGTCGAGGCCCGTCAAACGGATTTTTGCTTTTAGAGCCAACGGCACCATCCAGGGCATCCATGGCATCATCAACCACCTTGCCTACAGGATTCGAGCCATCCACATTCACGGACTTTCCCTTCCCCTTCTTTGCTTTTTCAGGCTGAGCAGCGGGCTTGCTGGCGCCGAAACCCTTGCTTGCCTGGGCTGTTACCCTGCTTGAAGAGAGGCTGTGAGGGAGAGGACAGACAGAGGGGGGCTTTACATTCCGGGGGGACAGACAGAGGGGAGCTGATGAAAAAATAAAACATACTTAATGAACTAAATTAATAAACAGTTTGCCTTATTACGAGGCGTGAGGTTGAGTGGTTCAGCCTGTTTGCTTGCACCATCCAATGGGGGGCAACCACCAATGGGAGCTGATCAACAAAGTCATTGGCGAGAATTAATCCTTGCAGGATGCAAATAATGATAATAAAATAAGACTAATAGCAAGCCACAGGGGTGCTGATCAACAAGGTGATTTGGAAAAAACAAATTCTAGCAGAATAAACAAAACAAACAAACAAAAACGAGCAAACAAAAAAACAAGCAATTCCAGGGATACAATTTTTTTTGCATTATTGTGGACCTGATCATTCCGTGATGTAGGGTAGCTCCAAAAGGGCAGTGGATGCCTGAGAGATCTCATGCCTGCATGCTTTAGAAAAATACTTGTGTTCTATGTAAACATGAATAATCCCCTGGACCCGAGTGTTTCGGCATAATCACAATGACATGACGATGGCGTGATGGGAATAAGTCCAAAAGCGTGGTGCATGCTTCAAAGATCACGTCATTAACTTGCCTGCATGCTTTGTGGCATAAAAAATGCAAGCACCATTCCAAGGAGACAAGCGCTTCGACAGATTCACTGATGGGATAATGTCGCCATGGGAGGCAGGTCTCAAAGCTTGGTGCATGCTTCAAATATCATATACATGCATGCATGATTTGTTGTGTGCAAAAAGCGATCACCATCCCAGGGACACAACCGTTTTGACAGATTCACTGATAGTTAAATGGCGTGATGGAGGGTAGGTCCCAAGACGTGGGCGCATGGCTGGGCAATTCCATGCCTGCATGCTTTATTGTGTGCCAAGAGCAATAATTGCCCTAGGGACGCAAACATCAAAGATCCCGTGACTGCATGCTGCTTTGCATGCAATATAAGTAACCATCCTAGGGGCAGCGAACGTCCCTAAGGTCTGTGAGGGTCGAGAACAAAGCAATCCTAACCTCTAGTTTGACCAAATGTTTGGAGGCATGCTCACACAATTGACCTCAAGCACTAGTATGTACCCTGCAGGGCTTCCATGCACACGCCCTGCTCTCCGAACTCCACCTCGGCTAATCCAACATCAAGAAAACGGCATCGCGTCGCCACATAGCTACACTTGGGAACCTAGAGAAACTGAAAAAAACTGCACACAACAAGTTTGTAGAGTTGTGTGCTTACCCGCTTCCTCCGCTCCTACTCAAGCATGCATTACGGCTTACAAACATGCTGAATTGCGCAGAGAGATGAAGGAATCGTGCGTTGGTAGAAGTTAGGGTATCGCGAATGCAGTAGGCTTGCGCGAAGTGGGTTATGGCTGTTGTCTGATCCTGCTTAGAGGATGCTAGACGAAACTAGCAGAGGACCGCGAAAAAGAAGACACGAGGGGGCGTTGCTTCAAGAAAAGAGCGGGGATGAGAATATAGAATACTAGCGGCATGGAAGATCAAGATAATAGAAACTTATGCTGTGTACTTCAGCTGTACAACCTCCATCTGGGTTTCAACCAGTTTTCGATCTGGTTTCATCCGCCACAGCCAGTTTGATGAGATCAGGTTGAAGCGGGTAGTCTTTGAATTTGTCTTTCCCTTGCAGATCTCCGGGATTTAAACAGCTCGAGGGCTGAAACAAATTTGCATGCCAACGGTTTCGTCTCGCATGTCAGCGCCCTTAATTATCACATTCAAGGCTTGAATGTGATAATCTCGAAACCTGCCCATTGTGCTGCACTGAACAACAGGTCGGTCCCGGTCGAAATATTGGCCAACGGCCCGCCTTTTCGACCGCTGAAGTTTTCCACGCCTGGGCCCTATTACGAAGTTGCGCAACGCAGAGTTTTACGCAAACCCTAGTTTCGCCTTTCCTTTTTTCTTCAAGATATCATCAATAAGGGGAACCGTGATAAACACTGTCATAAGCCATTTGGCGAGACCCTTTGAGCGAATTCGTAACCCAATTGTTCATGCGCATACGGCAATATGATGCAGAGGACACAGCAATATAGCGTGTTGGATGTCGGACGATATTTCATGAGCCCATGATGAGACGGCTTGAATCAGGAATCGTTTGATAAGATAATGGTTCGAACGGGTTTTTGAATTTTTGTGTAACTGTCGAAGACGGCGAGCAGTCTTATCAACTGGCTGGAGCTATGTAACCTTGTCCAAGTTCAATTGTAGTCTTGTGCCGCACTTCTCTTAAATCTTTGAAGGGGACGCACACGTTACAGAGTGTTGCAGCTCCGTTTGCAGCCGAAAAGCATTAGTAGGCCAGAAAGGCAGAAACAAGGTCGGAGTACTTGCATTGTAGAATACGAGTTATAATGAAATAGTGACATCGAACTTTAATTTATTTCAGTCGTATGTGTTATATATACAGATAAAATTGTACAAATGAGTGTCGCAGACAAATTGAATTAGTACGAGCTGCCACAAGACGTGATACTGAGGGAACCCTCCCGTTTGCATGCATGCGTACATACTGGAGAATGGCTACCATGTTTGGTTTATTTGGTTTCCCAGACCCTCTGCGCCCGAGCTTGGACTACTGAGTGTCTCATAATGTGAATTGAAAACAGTTGGCTCAAACGATGACTTCAAAGATATGAACTCACTTTTAAGAGTATCTGAAACTCTCCTCTAACTGGTTGCATTTTTTGGCGGATCCCCCCTTCTGGAGAGGGAGCCCCCAGGGTCACTCTTTGTCCAAGTGTCTGCCCGTCTGTCCGTCACGTTCCAACCCAAGGCCTCGTAAACCCACTCTCTACCCTTCCTCCGGACAGCTCGAACCTCCCCGCCAATGTCGAACCCATTCTCCGCCAATGTTCTGCGTCGCTTGCGACGCGACTAGGGCCTTTTAAGTCTTGTTCAGCACCACCTTGACAGCTTGTACCAGCTCCTTATCTCTGAGGCTGGCACCTCAATAGAGCCCTCATCAAAGCTTTTCTTTTCAGCTATGACAGGTAGCTTTTAGGCAGCTCCCCCGGCTGGCAATCCAGCCAACCCTCATGCTACCTAATGCACCGCTAAAATCTCAAGGAGCTCCCTAAAAGCTGCTAAGAAAAGGAGAATAGAAAATCCCTGGCCCTCACTACTCCTTGCCACTCCAGTCGAGGGCTGACAAGATCCAGCATACGAGGCTTCATACAGTCCTTGCCATTCTTCTTCAACACCAGCTTGGACCAGCTCCCCATACCAGAGGCTGGTTCCTCAATAGGGACCTCACTACCTCTTTCCGCTCCAGTCGGGGGTTCACAAGCTCCAGAAGGGACTGCAAGCAGTGCTTCCTGGTCTACTTCAAAACGAACAGACCAGCTCCCCATACCAGAGGCTGGCCCCTAAATAGGGACCCCACTACCTCTTTCCACTCCAGTCAGGCGTTCACAAGCTCCATAAGGGGCTGCAAGCAGTGCTTCCTTGTCTAATCCAACACCAGCTTGGATCAGCTCCCAATTTCAGAGGCTGGCACCATGATAGGTCCCTCACTGCTTAGTCAGGGAATCTTTTAGAAGAGGGTTGGTACGCTCCTTCCAGTCTACTTCAACACCAGCTTGGACATGCTCCCCATACCAGAGGCTGGCCCCTCAATAGGGACCTCACTACCTCTTTCCACTCCAGCCTGGGGTTCACAAGCTCCACAAGGGGCTGCAAGCCGTGCTTCCCTATCTACTTCAACACCAGCTTGGACCAGTTCCCGATTCCAGAGGCTGGCACCATGATAGGTCCCTCACTGCTTGGCAAGGGAATCTTTAAGAAGAGGGTTAGTAAGCTCCTTCCATTCTACTTCAACACTAGATTGGACCTGCTCCCGGTCTCAGAGGCGGCACCACGATAGGGCCCTGACTGCCTCTTGCCACTCCAGTCAGGAGTTCACGAGCTCCAGCGGAAAGTGAAGGGCGTGCTTTCTAGTCTATGTCAACACCAGCTTGAACCTGCCTCGGATCTCAGAGGCTGGCACCACAACAGGGCCATCACTGCCTCTTGCCACTCCAGACAGGGGTTGACGAGCTCCAGAGGAGAGTGCAGGGACTACTTTATAGTCTGTGTCAACACCACTTTGGACCAGCTCCCGATTACAGAGGCCGGCACCACAATAGGTCCCTCACTGCTTGGCCAGGGAATTGTTCAGAAGAGGGTTGGTAAGCTCCTTCCAGTCTATGTCAACACTAGCTCGAACCTGCCTTCAAACTGAGAGGCTGGCACCACAACAGGGCCCTCGCTACTCCTTGCTGCTCCAGTCACGAGCTCCAGAGGAGAGTGCAGGGAGTGCTTTCTAGTCTATATCAACACTAGCTCGGACCTGCCTCCAAACTGAGAGGCTGGCACCACAACAGGGCCCTCGCTATTTGCCGCCGCTCCAGTTGGGGCTGGACGAGCTCCAGAGGAGGCTGCAGGCGCGGGCAGTGCTGGTCGTGATCCTGAAGAAGGCGCAGGTAGTGCTGGACGTGCTTCCGAAGAACCCAAGGCCAACGGGCGGTGTGCATTGGCCTCCTGCTCTTGTCTGAGAATGGCTGCTGCTTGTGCTTTCACTGCGTCTTGGTACCTTTCCAGATGACCCTTCTTCCTAGGCTTCACATCTTTTGAGGGACGCATTTTCTGCCAGCTAGGTTTGCTCTTGCGGGGGCGGTCCATGTAAGTGTCAGCTGCCTGGTTGGCTAGGTTCGTGCGCTTGGGTTTAGGCATAGCCTTGCGAAGCATCTGGAGGGACATGTTTTGCGGCTGCAAGGTGAAGAAGAAGAAGAAAATGTGAGTCAGAGAAGCAAGGTAGGGAAAACATCAAATGCCAGCCAGTGTTGCTTTGTGGGGGAAATACAAATGTTGGCCAGTGTTGCTATGTGGATATACAAATGTTGGCCACTGCTGCTGTGTGGATAAAATACAAATGTTGGCCAGTGTTGCTATGTGGATATACAAATGTTGGCCACTGCTGCTGTGTGGATAAAATGCAAATGTTGGCCAGTGTTGCTATGTGGATAAAATCAGAATCTAAGATTTCCTTGTTGCTAGGTTTCTGTCCCTAACACACCACCACCCACCCCCGCCCTCATTATCATCCCAACCCTTACTTCTACCCAAGTCCTTACTCACCTGCATAGCCTGACGAAGAGCCCTTCTCTTTGCCGCCGTCTCTGCATCATCATCATCTGAGTCATCTTCGTTGTCTAGGGCTACGAGTTCCTTGCTTGATTTCTGTCCCCATTTCAGCACTCGTTTTGTGAAGAAATTGAAGACCTTAAGATCAGGGAAGGTATGGAGAAGACATGAGAGTGCGTTTTTGAGGCCATTGAGATCACAGCGTTTCTATTCTGCTACAACCAGCAGCTTCTAGGCAGCTCCCTGAGCCAGCCACTGGGACAGTGAAGGCGATCATAGCGTTTTTTTTCTGCTACAACCAGCAGCTTCTAGGCAGCTGCCCGAGCCAGCCATTGGGCCATTGAGAGCTATCATAGCGTTTCTTTTCTGCTACAACTAGCAGCTTCTAGGCAGCTCCCTGAGCCAGCCACTGGGCCAAACCCGAAGATTAACATGAATTTGGTCATCTTCAACCCATCAGTTTGAACCCACCCGATCCCGTTTCGACGAATGGCTCAATGGTAGAGCTCGTTGAAACAAGAAGGTACGGGGTTTGAATCCCTACGGGTGCGCTTTAGTGTTAGCGGTCGCTGTCAACCGCCATGGTAGCACTGTCCAGGTGAAGTAGCAGCCCGTTCTCTACCGCCAGAAGACAGGGCTCCCTTAACACCACGCCCCACCAGGCGTTATCATCACACCGAACCCACCTGGAATGCAAGGATTCCTGCAACCAACACTTGGTTGAGTGACATACTGAACGGGGCCGATTTTGGTGATGGCCCACCCTTCTTCTTCCTCCCCCGTGGCAACCCAGTTTGGGGGTCATATTTCCGTGGGTCGAGCTTCCGAAATTTGGGCATGGTGGCTGGTGCTTGGCCCTTCCGCCGCCTGTACAGGTTGAGAGTGGGTTGGATTAATTACACAGCCAATTTTTCCCGTGGGTCGAGCTTCCAGAGTTTTTGCATGGTGGCTGGTGCTTGGCCCTTGCGCCGTATGTACAGGATGAGTTTGGATTAGACTGGCTTGGATACATGCATGCTATGGGCAGAATACCATAACACAAAACCATTGGCCTTCTTGATTTCGATTTTAATTTTTGTTACATGGTTCTTCAGCCCACGGAAACCAGGGAGCACACTAAGCTGATTAGATATTTAAATACTATTGGCCTTCATGTCCCTCCACAGGCTGAGGAGGTGGTGGTTGTGAGGTTATTTACATTTTTTAGTATCAATCAGGGATCACTGCAAAAACAATTAATTAGTGTTAGAATCTTGGTTAGAATCACTCTTGTGGTCATGTCTACATCATCCTGTCCTTCCAAAGGCTGTGTTGGTGTTTGAGTGGGTGATGTGTAGTTCTGGTGAACATACCCTCTCTGACTACTAAGTGCATCACTGCTTCCTTTTGGGGCTATGCATGACACCTTCCAGCCAGCTTCATTAGACAGCTACTGGTTCAAGCCGAAAGCTTTCAGTTGCATAGGAATTCCCGTCATGTCAGCTTTCAGACACACTAGCTGGCTTAAAGTTTGACTTAAAGAGGAGGGGTGGAAGAAGCTGCCCAGAAGCTGCTACACATAGCCCCCCCCCAAAAAACAGTGATTGCATGCAAGTACAAGGCCAGGCCAGAGTTGAGTGCACTGCACTCTGAAGTAGCAAAACATGGAGCTGGGTGGAAGCTGCCTAGCGTCGCCCCCAAAAAGAAACAGTGGAGGCCAACCCAATGTGGAGTACTTCCAGATCCCAACAAGGTTATCCCTTATGTAGTCCTAGTGTGCGCGGTAGCTCATATCTTGCCGTTTTCTGTCATCCAGCAAGTTTATTACTGCTATTTATCAGGAGTGACAACAATAGCATATTTCCTGCTCCATTCTAAATCTGCATACTCAGGACATTACATCAACCTCACACTTTGTGGCTGTTACATAACATGTTACATGACATCATGGCATGTGGCATATGGCACGATGTTACATAACACTACCCTCGCCCTGTGTGCATGCAACTAGCCAACCACTAGCAAGGCCACCATCTCCTGTCTGGGCACCAGGGAGAGCCAACATATGGAGCACACTAACCCTCACCCCATTAGCATGCTCAGTGTAGCCAAGGCTCGCACTCACAATGTTTTCGTGGTTCCATCTGGCATGCGGATTTCGGTTTCGGGGGATCGGTACTCTACTTGGGTCGTGCGGCTGCGACCAGCTGCCGCATGCGTCGAATTCTTGGTTTCCCCCATGGTCGGGAGGCCACCCTGCGAAACTGCTCTCTCTGATAAACTCCGCCAACCTAGCCTGGATGCTCCTGATCAATCCAGTCAACCAAGCGTGGTGCGAATGGCTGCCTGGTTAAATCGAAAGAAGCGAAAAAGGATAGTTACTTTGCTTCCTGGCACAATCGCTCGTTGGCCCCGAGAAGGGTTGGTAAATGTAATGGATATGTTGAAGAATACGCTAGTAGCTCTAAAAAATGCGCGCAGGGCAGAACGGTTAGCGCTAGCAAGCATGGACTCATTATAATTGTGCAGGCGGCCAATGTTGGTTCTAGTTGGCAGAGGAGTTAGACCGAGTCGGATTAGACTGGGGACCTTGGCGCTGGCGAGGACACAGACGGCCCCTCCGACCCTTCCCGGCCCCTCCCGACCAACTGGGCATCGAATTTGATCAGCTCCTCTGGCAGCCCACATTGGCGCACTATATGTTTGCCTGTCTGCCTCCGTTCTAGTCAGCAGAGCCCTAACCGTTTCCAGCAGGACCCAAACGCTCATGCCTCGTTAAGTGCAGGGAAAATGCCTCCCAGGCGTCCGAAGCGTCTGAACAGGGCGGAAACCTCGCTCATCTGTTTGATCCAGGCCCTCGAGGGAAGGAAGGTGGTGGCCGAGCTGCGCAATGATTGCGTGATCCGAGGGAAGATCGACTCCGTGGATGATTACATGAAGTGAGAAGGGGGACTTGCGTTGTGTGCCATGCAGCATCGACCCGCTCCTGATCGAATTTGAATTTGAATTCGAATCTATAATCTACAACTTGAATCTTGAACTTCATCTTGAACTTGAATCCATGCAGCATCACCTTGTCAGACGCCTCCTATCAAACCTTGGAGGTGAGTTCCCGAGGCCAGTCCTCTTTTCATTATTTCCAAGTTCCGAGTCCAAATTGTTTTCATCACAATGGCTGGGTCAGGGAGCTCCCTGTTAGCTGCTGTCCGTAGCCGAAAAGAAAAGCAGCGCGTGAAAGCTGTTGGAAGTAGTTTACAACACGTCATCTCTAGAAACCCTCAAGAAGAGCATGCAAAAAGGCACA
Organism: Chlamydomonas sp. ICE-L; assembly: GCA_013435795.1. Classification (NCBI taxonomy): domain Eukaryota; kingdom Viridiplantae; phylum Chlorophyta; class Chlorophyceae; order Chlamydomonadales; family Chlamydomonadaceae; genus Chlamydomonas; species Chlamydomonas sp. ICE-L. Next base: position 2,978,769 of record JACBWV010000223.1, on the reverse strand, counting down.
GACTGGGTCAAGAAGATCCAACGACATCCTTACGCCTAAAACACTTCATTGGATTTAGGAGGAGTGTTCAACATTCCATCTTTGGACCCCCTCAACACGAGCATATACCTTGGTGTTTGTATTTTTAACTACAAGCAGCAGCTTCTAGGCAGCTCCCCTGCCTGTCTATTCAGCCGAAGCTAAAGCTGTCTAGTACACCTGGACAATGATGCCATCAGCATTATATACCTGTTGAGATCTTGGCATATGGCTCAGTGGATAAGTCAAGGATCTGCCCAGAAGCTGCTGCTCGTGGCCGGAAAACAATCCCTGATATACCTAAAACAGTTTATAGGAGTTAGAAGGAGTGTGCAATACTTCATCACAGGAAGCACACAAGAAGAGCATACCAACAGGCACATGCGGGGGAAAGAAGATCCAATGACATTCTTACACCTGCAATACTTCATTGGAGTTAGACGGAGTATGCAACCTTCCATCTTTGGGCCCATTGAATACGAGCATATACCTATAACTAGGGACTGGCATATCATATGATGTTGACCAAAGGCGAGCTTGATGTATGATGTCATACAAATTGAATCATATGATATTGTATATAAATGGTAACTTAACCCTGGCCAGACTGCCGGCATCATAGGATATAATATCATGACATGATATCATAAGATATCGTATTGCCGTTCCCTACCTATAACACTTCATAGGAGTTAGAAGGAGTGTGCACTACTTCATTACGGGAAGCATACAAGAAGAGCATGCAAAGAGGCACAGACTGGTTCAAGAAGATCCAACAACACACTTACATCTAATACACTTCATAAGAGTTAGAAGGAGTCTACAGCACTGAATCACTGGAAGCCCTCAACACTAGTATGCAAAGAGGCACTGACTGGTTCAACAAGATCCAACAACACACTTACACCTATTACATTACAGTCAGGAGTCAGGAGGAGTGGAAAACACTTCATCCCCTGGACCCCCTCCTCAAGAATACGTACATTACCACGCACTGGGGAAAGAAGAACCAAAAACAGACTACACCCGGGAGTTTTGTAAGGAAATGAATCAGTGTCTTTACGTAGCACCCTGGTGCTCCAAGGAGCCTTTGGAGTACTACTCGCAGCTTTTTGGACCCGAAAAGCAACCACTTAAGGCTCTACTGTAGCACCCTCAATGCACCATGGTGCATAATTGAAGGTTAAGTTAAGGTGCACCTTCAGGAAAACCAGACAACACCCTGAACCAATGAGCCTCCTACCCCTTCACCCATCCCAATAGAGTTTTTCTCCACTACATCAGCAGCTTCTAGGTGGCTTCCCGAGCCATTCACCAAACCATGCTCTCAGAATTCAGCAGTGTTAGAAATCTTATGGTGTCGGCTTCAAGGTGCACTAGCTCGCTTTCCTTTTGGCTGGATTGGCAGCCAGGGGAGCTGCCTAGAAGATCCTGATGGTAGAATAAAAGACAAACACTACATCCCAACCCACTTCCACTGCCTTTGCGCCCTCTGATACTGAAGACTATGTTTCTTCTTTCGACAGGGCACCAAGACAGAGTTCGAGTTTATGTACCTGAAGGTATGTCTGTTCTTGTGTGGGTGGGTGGAGGGGGTGGGGGGGGGTGGGGGGCATTTGCAAGAAAGCCGGTGTTGTTGTTTGTGCGTGTGTGTTTGTATTTCGGTGGGTGGATAGGTGAGGTTGAGGTGGGGGGTGGGGTGGGGTGGGGGGGTCGATCTGTGAGGCTGAGAATGAGGTCAAGGTATCTAGACAGGATTTTTACTGTGGGAGTATACATAGCCCCTCAGACCCTACGGTATTCCAAACTAACCCATATCAGCACAACAATATAGCCACACACACTTACCTTACGGATATGTATGTATGCACAATGACGATTCCACCCTAACCAATATCCACCAGTTTTTTTGGCAGAGCCCCCTTTTCTGGGGGGCGGGAGCCCCCAGAGTCACCTTGTTGTCCGGTTTTCTGTCTTCCTGTCTTTTGTCTGCCTGCCTGTCTGTGTTGCCCGCACGTAACCCTGGCCCTTTTGTAAATCCTGGCTTTGGTCCGCTGCACTCGATTCCGGTGCCACCTGTTGCTCCGATAGCCAGCACTCTCCGCCAATTTTCCGCGTTGCTTGCAACATGTCTAGGACTTATTGAAGTGCTAAATTATGTACCTTGGTGTTGTGGGGGGGGCTACGTTAGGGCCTCTTAGGTTTGGTTTGGGAGGCCAAGAAGCTGCTAGTAGCACCCCAAAGGCTACCATGAACACAATGGTGCTACAGTACGACACTGGTTCCTGTCTTTCAAAAAGTCCCTGATGTCCACCTAAGCCTTTAGAGCCCAACTTCGCCCAACATAAGCCCTAACTGTCTTGCAGGGCCGTACCATTCGATTTGTGCATCTACCCAAGTCGCTGGATCCAGCACAAGCGATCGAGGCACAGGTATGATAAAACAAAAACAACTCAACCTTCTATACCCTCCCCCCCCCCCCCCCCCCCCCCATTCCCCCTCCACACACACACACAATTAAACACACATAACCACCTCAACTTTCCCTGTCCACCTCCAAAACTGGCCTCAAAGGGGGGGTCTCTGTGTGCTAGCCCTAGGCTAGTTGGTGGGGTGTATGGTGGTGGTGGTGGATGGGTGGGTGGGTCTCCGTGTGCTAGCCCTAGTTTCAAGGATTAGATGTGATCGGTGGAGTCACTCCTGCATAACGGAGTTGTCGGTACCCGAAAGGCGGCGGGAGTTGCCAACCCACTACCAATGAATTGAGATTTGTGTTGCCTCCACACTGACTCGTCAATCATTCTTCTGTTGTTGCTCATCTATTTGCACCACTTCACTACAAATGATCAATTCAAAGCACTTCATAACAAATTATCAGTTCACATCATTTCACTACAAAATATCATTTCACATACGTCACTGTTAATGATCAGTTCAGAGCACTTCCCAACAAACCATCAGTCCATTGCACAGCACGTGTCTTCAGTCCACGGCAGTAGCACATCAGATTTGCTTCTACCTAGTGTTTTTCTTTCCAGCTATGAACAGCAGCTTCTAGGCAGCTCCCCTGGTTGGCTATGTATCCAAAGCGAACGCAACCTAGTTTATCCAGAAGCTGGCAGAATTGGTTGTCCAGAACTGTTGAAATCCTGGGGCTTAGCCCAGTGGCTGGCTCGGGGAGCTGCCTAGAAGCTGCTGCTCGCAGCCGAAAAGAAAAGCTATGCTTCGGCCCCATCTTTGAGTTGTACAGTCAGATACAGGTTCTGAATGCGTGGCCTCGCAAGATTCATAATTTTCCTTGCAAAGACGAACGCACTACTGGTATGCTTTCGATGCCTGCATTTGCAAATCCTATTAGATCGGGCCAATCTGCTTCGACCCAGTCTTTGTGTATTCAGTTGATGGGCCTGAATGCGTGGCCTCACATTATGTTAACTATTTTACGGGAAAACACAAGGACTTATGATGCTGGCTTGTGATGTTTAATTGCGATGCTTCTGCTGATGCTTGCTCTGATCCATGCTTACAGAGAAAGAAGCTCGTCGAGGATAGGAAGGAGCAGATTAAGGAGCGGCTCCGGAACCAGCACCATAAAATAGCTAAGGGTATCGGTCCATCTGAGGATCATGACAGTGCAGAGGGCTCATGAGATCTTCACATCTTGTTCACTGTTTCTTGTTGGGGCTGCGCATGCCAGCTTCCATCCAGCTCCAATAGCAAGCCACTTGGTCAAGCTTCAAACTTCCAGCCGCATTGGAATACCTGCCATGTCCGCTTTCAGAAACACTAGCTAGCTTCAGTTTTGGCCCAAGGACAGGGGAAAGAAGCTGTCTAAAAGCTGCTAGGCGTAGCCCCAAAAAGGAAATATTGATCTTGTTGTCTCTTACAGCCCTGTAGCTGGCCTGTGACAATCGTTATGGATATCTTGCCAGTATATTGGGCATCTCACGGTTTGTTTGGATGTTATTCCAGTACAATGGGCATCTCACTGTCTGTTTGGATGTTATTCCAGTACAATGGGCATCTCACAGTATGTTTGGATGTCTTGCCAGTAGGCAAGGCATCTGACAAGCTAACTCAGCGACTGGATAGCTCGCTGGAAAGCTGGTTGATACGTCAAATTTGCTCGAAAACTGAAGATGGGAAGGTATGGGTGAACAATGTTTTCACTGCCCAGTTTTTGGCAGAGCTCCCCACTTCTTTGGGGCGGGAGCCCCAAGGGTTACCCCACGCAGATCTTCTTTGACCAAATCTTCGACCCCTCAAATCTTGGCTAAACTTGCTCTCCGACAGCTAAAACCTTCCTATCTCTGCCACTCTCCACCAATTTTCCTAGGGCTTGTTACACAGCATGCCCAGCATTGGCTACAGGGCTGGTATTTAATTCTCCATTTTATTATTTCGATTGGTTGGATTGTTTACATAGTCTATCAGCCTTCAGGCTGCTCACCTTCTGCATACAGACAGCGTATACATGGGTAGTATAAACTACTTCACCTGTACTGGTGGACAAAAACTCCAGTATGAAGCTGGTCATGAATCCTGATTCCTTTGAAGGATGGAAATACTTAATTCAATTTATAAAAAAATGCGATCATAATCGCACAATTAAATTATCATCCCAGCTGAGATGATGATTTAATAATATTGTAGAATCAAATTATCACTGTAGCACGAACTCAGGGCCCCCGTCGGTTAAACGATTGTTTGGGGTTCAGTTCATCAGTGCTTTTTCTTTTGAAGCCTTTCCTATACGGTTGGGCAAGTCCCTTTAGCCTATTTGCCCTACCCCTGGACTGTAACAGATACTTCACCGCACAAACTATAGCTAGTGACTATAGCTATAGCTATAGCTAGTGACTATAACTATAGCTATAGCTATACCTATAGCTAGTGACTATAGCTAGCTCCGGCGTACGCTTTGGTGTCCTCAACTTCACGTCCTGTGAGTAACGGTTCTACACGGATGTGACAATTTCAATTTCAATTTCACCGCACACCTGCGAGCAGAATGCCTCACACACCCCTAGTCGTTTACGACTTGATGGGGTTCAGTTCACCAGTTCTTTTAGATTAGCTTTAGCTAGTCTATAAGCTTTGGGCGTGTCGTCTTTCTTTTCTTTTTTTTACTTTACTCTTTGTCACTTTTTTTTTTCCTTTTCCTTCTCGAATCGAGGGTATAGCATCCTTCCTGTCAAGAAACTGGCTCGTGTTTAAATGGCCACGAGTTCACAACCAGGTGTTACTAGATGACGCTGGCATAGTCCAAAACCATTTGACCGGCAAGAAGGAATGGCGCATGGGTAGATATAGACGCAGGCGCAAACGCAGGAAGTGATTAGCGAGGTCGGAGACCAATCTAAACGAGGCTGATAATGAAGCCTATCCATATTTGACACAGTCGTTACAGTAGGATAACACACGAACAACACGAGACTGGACGCATTAGTTTCCAGAGAAGATGAAGTCTGGATATTTTGTTGCGAATAATTTTGCTCGCTCCGTACTTTTCTAGTGTCTGCGCCTGCAATTCGCATGCGCTATGCAGTACCGACGAATTACTCGGTAAAAGAAGTCCTGAAGGAGCAGGACAGGCACATGGTGCAATGATTAGCGAGGAGAGTGATAGTCGCAACCTCTCAACCTCGAGACGGTCCACGACAACCTGCATGCTCCATGAAAGCACTGAACGAGGCTGCATAAATGGCCCAGCCATTGATAACAGTAACGTAACTGTGGAGTTTAACTCAGGAACAAACGAGACTGAGTACGCATGATGGTTCAGAACAATGAAGTCGTGAGATTTTGTTGCGAGTATCTCTTCACTCGTTTCCTACGTCTGGAGCGCCTGCACCTGCAACTCGCATGGATAGAAGAAGGCCAAGACCGCACCAGCACCAGCTCATGGGATCGAGGTGGGTAACAGGCTCCATCAACTCCGCCATTGAAGAAGGGTTAAGCACCAGAATTTTGTCTTCTTAAACTGCCTCTCCTGCTTTTAATGTTGGGCAGTGTCCAGCAGCTCAAGCGCTGCCTTTTATAGGAGGTTAAAGCAATTGATCCAGTGTACTGCCGGGTATAGTAGTTACCGTAACTTGGCTACGGCAAACAAGCTGGACTGGACTCAGGCTCAGGTTCGAGCAGAAAAGGGTTTGACAAGAGGTCGTTTGCCAAAACGGTTGCCATTACTTAAGGCGCGTACGGCACATATTAATGCTCTAGGTCAAACCTTATGATAAGGAACCTTGTGCGTCTGACAATACGGGCATTGTACCGCACTACCGCAGTTGAAAGCTTGTGGCTTGACCCAGTGCCAGTGGCTGGCTTATGGAGACTGGATTGTATTTTTACAAGAAGGATTTCCGCCTCCAACTGTGGGTCTCCGTGCGCACACGCGCGCACGCGTGCGCTAGTGGCTAGCCCTAGGCTGGCCTCGAGGATGTATGTGATCGGCGGAGTCCTACATAACAAGGGAGTAGGTAACCGGAAGCTACCATGCGTAGCCCCCAAAAGAAACTCTGGCAGCAACAGATCCAGCCAGAATGCTGGTCGTTGTCTTTGTCGAATTGTCGGCCTTTTGGCTAAGATCAAGTGTAGTATCTGTTCTGATCAGTATAATAGCTGATTCGAGTCTCATCGAGACTCATGCTATTATTCTAATTTCTTGTGGGGGACCGGTGCTGTGAAGCTTGCTTCGTGCCCGGTCAAGCATGACTCTGGCATTGCACTACTGCCTTTGTCGAGCACCCCGCCCACATCAATCTATCACTCGCCTAATTAGAAAGTGTACAAGGTCTATCACACCGTTTGCGTCAGGCATATTGTGAAGCTTAAGGTAGATCTGATAGATAACCTAACCACATATAGTAAGTCCCAACGCCCTGAAAAGGTCGCATCTTACACACCAATGTTACTTAACAGTTGCAGGCACTAGAAGCTATGTGGACTCTACTACACTGTACCGAATCGAACCCATTATTTTAAGGATGGGTCTCCTCGAGTCATCGTGATACTCCAAGACAGAGGAATCCCATGACTGGGATGCGGAAACCATATGTAGGGGACGGCAATATTATATCATATGACCATGTCATCATATGATACCATATGATGCCAGCAGTTTGACAATGCCAAAGTTGCTATTTATGTACATTGTCATGTGATGCAATTTGTATGATATAAGTCTCTCCTTGGGTCAGTTTGTCACCATTATATGATGTGCCAGTCCCGACGCATATAGTGATATATACCCCGCTTACCACTATAGCCAAAGCTAGGCATCAGCTTATCAGGAAAGAAGACAATTAGACAATGATTTAATTTGAATTGTTGATGTTACTGCTGAAGACGGCGAGAAGCAAAATTGTATACACGGTAACTACGTTCAAGATCATCAACAGTTTCTTTCACTTGCACCCCGCCTGAAGAGTTGACCTTCATTGTTCTAAGTAGGGAAATTCACTTGAACTCCCGAAGGTTCCTTGACAATTTCTATGCAGCATCGCAAGCGACGCTACAAATTGGTGGAGAGTGTTCATAACGGAGCGACAGGTGGCAACGGAAGGAAGTTAGTTAAGAGGCCGTTGGCTGACGTGCCAGGCTTCGTCTCGGTCAGACGGCCGGCCGCAAAGACGGGCAAACAAGTAACCCTGGGGGCTCCTACCCCCTTGAAGAGGGCGCTCCGCCAAAAAATGGGCCAAAGGCTAGTGCTAGTGGCCAGGCGTTGTTACGGTATGGTCTCAAGGACACGTCCCTTTAGCCTATTTTTCTACCCCTAGACTGCAAAAATACATACGGTAAATGAGTTATGCCAGTTTAAAGACGTGCCCAGGTCAGTAGAAAGAGCAGAACTGCTGTAGAGCATAATGTCATGCAAGTCCCTTTCTCCCGACCATCCTTAAAATCACAGGGTACAAGCAATACAACACTGTCATCATGCATGCTGCTGCCCATGCTCATGTATCAAGCGTAGTGCCCTGTTGAGCTTTGCGTTTACCGAGCGAACAATTTGCAGTCCATCCCCTGACATATATCCCAGCGTGTGGGACACTCCTCTTGCCTCCTCCTCCAGCATTTCAATGTTGTCGGCTAGATTCCGTACCTGGTTCTTCGTGCGTATGACGGAGGGAGCTGAGCGCTGGACATGTGCCTGGGATTGGTTTGTTGGTTTGTTAGTTTGTTGGTTTGTTAGTTGTAAGACTTGTTGCTTCTCTATTATATATTTATTCGTAATTGTGTGAAATTCTGAGAGGATGCTGAGCGCTGGACATGCACCTGGGATTGGTTTGTTCGTTTGTTGGTTATACAAAATATTGCTTCATTATTAGATAGATATTCGTAAGAGTGTGACAATTATTCCTGGGGCCAGCCTGAGAGGATGATATACGCTGGAAATGTGCCAGGAATTGGTTTGTTGGTTTATTAGGTGGTCGGCCCCCTAGGGGGGAAAAGACCTATGCGATACTTTCGCGAAATCGCGAAATCTTCAAATCTTCACATATCCCAAGAAAGCCGGTCAAATCAGCCGGTTAAGAGAGTACTCTGAAATCTAATCAATTCGTGCTCAATTCCATCGCAGGGGATGGTTCTTCTTCTTCACCTTGTTGCTTGCAACTATGTAACTTCTCTGCCCTCGATGAACAGTTGCTATCCCGGTATACGCAAGTTTTGCAGCGTAATACTTGCAAAGCAGTTTGCATGGTCGCAAGTCCAATACGCAACATCGCGCAACAACTTCTCTGCCACAATTGCTTGCCCACCCGGGTACCTTGCATGGTAGTCTGTTCTGTCATGCGTTGAATTTGCAAAGCAAGTTGAATAGTCGCAACACCAGTACATGCAAAGCCTTGCTTGTCCAATAGTTGCAAAGCAGTTTGAATAGTCTGAAAGCAAGTTCAATATCCGCAAAGCAACTCCAATGGTAAAGAGCAACTTCGCTTCTCAACTTCCTTGGGAGTTGCTGTATCTGCAGAATGGTGCACTTTGGGATCCAGCCTGCTGTCGAAAGCTTGCCCCGGAGAGCACTTATTTGCGTACGGATCTAGGGGTTGCGGACTGTAGACGCGGTGTTTTCACCTGTCGTTTCCCTCCTGTCCTGTGGACTCAATCTAGGGACCTGGAGCATGTCCAACACAATAGCTGACTAACAAGCTCTCATCATAGACACACGGAAACCATGTTCCACATCCATCAGAAACAGCCCTAGAAAGAAGTCATCCGCCTCATCTGCATTCACACATCTGCTACAATAAATTACATACAGATGCAGCTCTCTCACAGTTCTCCAAGTTTTACAAGTACAAGCATACCATTGGATGCCAATCCCAGACATAAAACATAACATGACAATCTACGTTAAATCTTTCAAACAATCAAGTTGTTGGCAATTTCAATCAGCAAATGTACCGTATCTCGCTGCACGTCGTTTCAACTTGGCATACCCACGTGGACAACTTTGTCATATTTTTCAACATTCAATAAGAAATGTAACAAGTTTATACAACTGAACTACAAACCCAGAAGCCATCGTGTACCATACCCCACCCCCGAGGCCGACCTCTAGGGGACCCGCCAGGGCCCCCTACTATTTGTTAGTTATAATACTTGTTGCTTCTTTACGAGATAGTTATTCGTAAGCGTGTGATTCCCGGGGCTAGACAGAGAGGATGCTGATAGCTGGACATGTGCCTGGTGTGGGAATGGTCTGTTGGCTCGTTAGTTGTAAGGCCTGCAGCTTTGTGTGCCAGTAACTATCTGATAGTTATGTCAGATAGTTACTGGCACCAGTGTGGAAATGAGTCCTGTGGCTAGCCTAGGAGGGTGGTGGGTGTTGGATATGAACCTGCTGTGGGATCGGTTTGTTGGCTTATTGGTTGTAAGTCTTGCTGCTTGTCTGTTCTATTGGTATTGGTTAGAGTGTGAAAATGAGTCCTGTGGCTAGCCTATGAGGGTGCCGATTGTTGGATTTGTGCCTGCTATTGGTTTGTAGTTTCTCAGTTGTGAGGCTTGGTGATTTGTCTGTTAAATTGGTGTAAGTACGAGTGTGAAAATTAGTCATGGGGCTAGCCTAGGAGGTCCCTGAGTGCTAGGCGTGTGCATCAGATACATCTACCTACACCCAGCTGATTGTGTGAGGATGGTTGAAAGACCCACCCAAAGGTTGAGGCGCGAGCTTGTCTTGGTTCAACACTGGCCTGCCTATGACAATGGCATGTAATGCAATCAGATTGGATTGATTTTGGTGTGGAAGTTGTAGCTTGGTACAATAGTATCAGTAGGAGTGTAAGACTATTTCTTGGTGCTAGCCAGCCCCCCCCCCCCCCCCCCCACCCACCCACCCACCCACCTACCCACACAAACCGTCAACGCGTCGCTACTGCGTCGCCATTCTGTCGTTGCATGGCGACACATGAACCCCCCTAAGCCCCCGGGCTCCACGCTTTGCGCTCTGCCATGCGATGGCTATGCAACAATTCTGAAATTAGGCTTGAGTAGCCCAATGAGCTCCTTAACGTGGCCTACTGAAATCTGAAATAAAAAACAATGGTAATAGCCTCGGGGGTGCTGAGTAATGAACGTCGGGGGGGATTCTGATGCTGATTTGTCACATAAATCAAGAAACACACAGAATAACAGGATTTGAAGAGTAAAGGGACCGAAATGTGGGACGACTTCACCTACATTAACTTGGCATTACAAGGGTCTATGCCAAGTTAATGGCATAGACCCTTGGCAGGTTACACACACAATCAGATACAACCAACCAACCCAAATAAAAAATAAAATGGCAGAAAAACAATAAAATACATAATCAAAGCAATGGAAGAGGCCAACATATGGAATATGGGCAACACCTACATTAACTTGGCATAGACCATTGGCAGGTTACACACACGATCCTATACATGGAAGAGCCCATAAAAATGGAAAGACACCACCTACATTCACTTGCGGTAGACCCTTGGCTGCTTGGCAGGCTCCAAACACAGTTCATACTAATAAAGTAATAGCAGAACAACCATCTGCATATATACAAAACAAAACACAAAACTATAAGAATGAAAGAGACCAAAAGATGTCATGCCACGACCTGCATTTACATGGCGCAGCCCTTAGGCAGGTTTCAAACACAATCCCTACCACAACAGTAATACTACAGGCAGTGAATTCACATCATGACATAAATAAGAGTAAACAAACAGAAAAGGCCTAGGCAGCGTAGCAAGCGACGCGGAAAATTGGCGGAGAGTATTATTGGAGCGGCAGGTGGCAACAGAATCAAGCGGACCGAAGCCAGTTAGTTATGAGACAGTTGGCTGATGTATCAGGCTTTGTGTCGGACGGTCGTCGGTCACACAAACAAACGGACAACAGGGTGACCCTGAGGGCTCCCGCCCCCCAGAAGGGGAGGGGGGGGGGGGGGGGGGGGGGGGGGGGGGGGTAGGGGGTCCGCCAAACAATAATGAAACACATAAGCGCATGAATGAAAGAGAACCAAAAATGGAATATGGGCAAAACCTACATTGACTTGCCGAAGAGCCTTGGCAAGCTCCACGCATGATGCAATACAACCAACCAACCCACTTCAAAAATAGAAGACAGAAAAACAATCAAACACATAATCAAAGCAATGGATGAGGCCAAAATATGGAATATGGGCAACACCCACATTGACTTGGTGAAGACCCCTGGCAGAATCCACACAGTCCACACTAATAAAGTAACACTGGAACAACCATCCCACATAATAATAATAATAATAATAATAATAATAATAATAATAATTATAATAATAATAATAATAATAATAAGAAGAATAATAGTAGTGGTATCTCCATAAGTGCCTAATCCCCATAACGCCCTAATTTGGGACAAGAGTGTGGGACAGAGCCCTAAACACTCCAAAATGCTCGGAATCGAATTCTGAGTACAAAGCGTTTCTCGTGAGTGTTACAGCTAGACGTGCAGCTATTTTCTGTTCCGATGGGCATTCGGTCGCGAGCAGCCCAGGCAGTACAGGAGATGTACAAAATATTTAGGGACGAATTCAATCCGCATCAAATCCGAGGTCGCGCGAGCTACCGCGAATCAAGTTTCCGCGGGACGAAAGGCTTATCTAACCCCTACCGCAAGGTTGGAGGCTGCGCTTTAGCCTCGGCTTCTGAGTGAACTGCAATATTTTTTGAAGTGGGATTTGAAATTTGAAATTTGAAATAAATAAAAAATCGAAAGGTGATTCCTTAATCTTTGCTGAAAAGACAACGACACCAAACGATGCAGTTGCGGCTGTGCAGCTTTTAACATATTTAGAGACTCCTAAAAAAAAAAACCTGCTGTGACCATGACTTGTAAGGGAAGATGTCAAAAGCAGGCCTACCTAATTCAATTTTCAAAAAATAAAGATCGACTACGTTTGGCTCTATCCCACATTTCTGTAAAATATGTCCTGAATTAGGGACCCCCATAGTGGAAAAAGAAATGGTTTGCCATCACCTGGTTCTCAAACCCTGAGCGTACCCAAATCCAAGTATTTATATGTTGAGCTGATGTGGTTAAGCAACTTTGTAGCATGTTTTTGTTTTCACTAGACTGCAGTCCATGTGTCTAAACAGTCTGTCCCAAAAGGCCAATAATTAGGCACTAATGGAGATAGTAATGATAATAATAATAATAATAATAATAATAATAATAATAATAATAATAACAATAATAATAATAATGATAATAATAATAATAACAATAATAATAATAATAATAATATTAATAATAATAATAATAATAATAATAATAATACAATACAATAACTAGAATACTGTTACAGGAACGAAATATACAAACAAATGGAAGGGCAACACCCACATTGACTTGGCAAAGACCCCTGGAAGAATCCACGCAACGTCCATACTAAGAAAATACTACCGGAACAACCATCCTACATAATATTAATATTATTACTATTTCTACTACTACTACTACCACTACTACTACTAGTCTACTACTAGTCTACTACTACTAATGAATAATGACTAGTATACTGTTACAAGAATGGAAGAGACAAACAAATGGAAGGGCAGCACCTACATTAACTTGGCGAAGACCCTTGGCAGGCTCCACACACAACTCATGAGCAGCGGCTGTTAGGCCTGAGCTTGTTCGAAGCACTGTGACAAAGTTTAGGAGGTGTAGTGAATCAGAACATTTGCAAAATAGTGGGTCATACGGTTGTGTCTATCAGCATATCAGAGCATTTTCAAAATGGATTGCTGGACTGTGACCAAGTTTAGAAGGTGTGGCCCATGAGCATAAAATAGTATCTGCATATAACAATATCCGCAAACAAGAATATCTGCATATAATAATATCCGCATACGAGAATATCTGCATATAATAGTATCTGCATATAATAATATCTGCGTATTAGTTGTGCATATAGTTGCGAGTATCAGCCTAAGTTGGTGTCTTCATATTTTGATATTTGTGTCTGTGCCTGTGTCTATATGTCTGTGACTGTGTGTTTATTTTCTCGTATCTGCTACTATGCATCTGTGCCTATATGCATGTGATTGTGATTGTGTGTGTTTATTTGCTCGTATCTGATACCGTGCATCTGTGTCTATATGCATGTAATTGTGATTGTGTGTGTTTATTTGCTCGTATCTGATACCGTGCATCTGTGTCTATATGCATGTGATTGTGATTGTGTGTGTTTATTTGCTCGTATCTGATACCGTGCATCTGTGTCTATACGCATGTGATTGTGATTGTGTGTGTTTATTTGCTCATATCTGATACCATGCCTCTGTGTCTATATGCATGTGATTGTGTGTGTTTATTTGCTCATATCTGATACCATGCTTCTGTGTCTATATGCATGTGATTGTGATTGTGTGTGTTTATTTGCTCGTATCTGATACCATGCCTCTGTGCCTATATGCATGTGATTGTGTGAGTTTGTTTGTTCATATCTGATACCATGCCTCTGTGCCTATATGCATGTGATTATGTGCGTTTATTTGCTCGTATCTGATACTGTGCCTCAGTGTCTATATGACTGTGCTTGACTTTGTGCCCGAGCCCGTGTCTGTGGGCATGTGTCTGTGTTTGTCTGCGCGTGTCTGTTTCTGAGTGCCTGAGTACTATAATATGTGCTTGGATCTGTGTCTAGGACTGTTTCTGTGTCTTTCTGTGCATCCTATTATCAGCATGTGAGCATGTGAGCACTGAATCATGTTTGGGCTACTCATGGTAGCTTCCCCCTACCTCCATTAGCCAGCCACTGGGGCATGCCCAAAACATCCAGCTGCATCTGAATGCCCGTCGTATCAGCTTTCAGACACACTAGCTACCTCCAAGTTTGGCTAAAGGACAGGGAAAGGGAGCTGCCTGGAAGCTGTTACTTGTAGCTCAAATAAGAAACAGTATATTTGAATCTACGTCTATGTGACTATGTGTACAAGGCTGTCAGCATGCCTCTACCCCTTTCTTAGTCTACATGTATGCTTTGGTGTTCATGTGCATGTGTCTGTGCAAGCATGATTTTATACATGATTGTACAGATGTCCATGCGTGATTCTGTGCACGAGTCTCCGTACGTGCATGTATTTTCATGCGCATGTTTATATGTATTTGCACGAATTTGCATATTTAAATGCATGCTCGTGAACGTGCGTGTGCAGGTGCATCTTTGCATGGCCTCCGTCGCTTACAATTTGTTGGGTTTTAGTTTGCTATTGCTTGTTTTGGATACAGCCCTTCTCGATATTGAGGTTTGGCAAGTCTAATGAACCTATTTGGCTACACCCTAACCAGCTAGACTGTAAGATAAACAACTCTTACCTTTGCTTTTCAGGTCCTTGCTGCCAGACTGGGACGATCCTACCAGGCTGCTGAGCATTACTGTGGTCAGGAGCACTTCCACCAAGACCTCACACCTTATGCTTGCTCTCCCAGTTGCAGAGTTGCACCTCTCATACCACTCATACAATTTTTCTCACTGTGGACGAGTCTCTTGACTCAAGCCACTTTCACAGTTTTTCTGCTTTTGCACTTCCTGCTACTGGCCCTTGCTTCCCTCTTACAGGTTCACCTGCTTGAGCTCCTCTTGACACTTTTCAAATGAAGGGTGTCTGGGGCCAGTGTGGTTCTGAAGGAATATTAGGTTCTCTGGTTGACTGAGCCCCACACCGGTTGGGTCCGGGCACCGGGCTGCGAGGTTTCGGTCGATTGGACAGGAAGCGTTGATCGGATGGAGATATCGACCGCGTTGATGATTCGTGCCGTTGGTGCGGTTGTGAGAATTGGGTACTGCGCGCGCGGTGTTCACGGATTCGTGTCGAGGTGTAAGTAGCAGATAAGACTGATTAGCCCTAGGCTAGTGAATTCAGGACCAAGCAGCAGGCTTGCTGAAAATCACCCATGCCAGGTGAAAGCAGGACCAGCACTGTTCACTGACCAGCTAGAGACCAGCCTCTTAAGCCCCTGCTCCAAGGTTCATTATTCTCTCTTTCCTTCTTTCTCTCTTTCTTTCCTTCTCCATCTTAGTTTCAAAAGCCTGCATACAATCGTGACAGCCAGGGTCAAGTGCGAAACTAGAATTGGCACACCACTACGCCAGCAAGAATCTGGAGTCTAATACTTTAAAATCTCCTAAAGATTAACATAAGTCTGTGCAGACTCTACTCAGCCACATTCGTACATTACTCAGCCACATCCGTACAGCTTGTGTCAGCCTCCTGGTAATATATAATTTATCTTGATTGTTCAAGGTTGTACCCCCCCCCACACACTCCCCCCCCACACACCACACCACACTCCACACACACACCCCCACACCTCCCCCCCCCCCCCCCCCCCCCCCCCCCCCCCCCCCCCACCACACACACACACCCCTCCCCAACCACGCTCCCCCCCTTGCCCCCCCCCCCCCCCTCCCCAACCACGCCCCCACCTTCCCACCCACACACCCCACACAGCGCACACCCCACCCTCCCCGCACCCTCCCCGCCCAACCTCCTCCCCCACACGCCCCCACACCCACCCCACACAGAGCACACCCCACCTCACAACCTCCTCCACCCTGCACATGGTACATGTAATCAGCGCCTCCTGATAATCTTGATTATTTCAGGTTTAGCAGGTCCCTTTTACCTAGTTGGCTACCCCTGGAATATAGTGTGCATGCATGTGAGTACTGCTTTTTATTTTCAGCTATGAGCAGCAGCTTCTAGGCGTCTCCTCTGGCTGACTATTCAGCCAAACCTAGAGCAACCTAGTGCACCTTGAAGCTGACGTAATCAGCTTTCTAGTGCTGATGATTTTTGAAGCTTAGCCCAGTGGATGGCTCAGGGAGCTGCCTAGAAGTTGCTGCTAGTAGCTGAAAAGGAAAACTCTGCATGGTAGGATGTCTGAGACCAAGTTTATTCGTTACTGAGAAGAATTCCGATTGACTGAAGGACAGGGGCTCAAGTTTTTTGTACAAGAAAACGAACCAGTGTCTTTACACAGCACCATGGTGCCCCTAGGAGTGCACTTTTGGAGTGCACCTAGCAGCCTTTTTTGCTCCAAAGGTGCCCCCCCAAAACTCTAACAAAGCATCCCCAAAGCACCAACATGCATGATTTAGCACTGTGAACACTACAAGACATAAGTGGTACATCTCCCAATCCGAAACCACGTTTTCCCCCATACAATTCGGGTCTTACTCATGGTGTGACACCTGTCGCTACGGTGCGCCTGTTTCAGGTCAGAGTTGCACATGGATGCTCTGCCTCTGTATCAGTATGTGCAAGGTAGGTGTTATACATGAGGGAGGGGGGGGGGGGGGAGAGAGAGAGAGAGAGAGAGAGAGAGAGAGAGAGAGAGAGAGAGAGAGAGAGAGAGGTTAGGCTATGGAAAAACCACAGCATAATCAGGAAAATCAATAATCTGGTGTTCAAAGCTATCATACCATCCACCCTCCTGTACGGGAGCGAGACATGGGCTCTCTCAGAACCCCTGATTCAACGACTCGACGTAGCACTCCATGAGTGCCTACGCATGTCGTTGAACATTAGCAGAGCAGACAGAGTTAGGAATGAGGACATTATACAAAGATGCAACCACAGGGATATTCCCAGCATCATTAGAGAAAATAGACTGAGGTTCCTACGACACATAGCCAGGCGACCTGACTCGCGCATCATGAAGCAAATGCTCTTCGCCACGCACACACCCCTTTCTGAGGGTCAACCGAGGCAAGGAGGACAGACCATCATTCACACCCTTAGGGATGATCTCCAAGCCACCAACATGTCTCCAAATTGGTACCTACTGGCCCATGACAGGACAAGCTGGAGGGCGGACATCAAAGACACCTTAGACATAGACACATAGAATGACAATTATAGAAACTAGCACCTTCTGGCTTAATTTGCCTATATTAGTTTTTGTATGCTTAGATATTTAGATTATTTTCTGGGCTAGAACTGTGCCATTGGAATTTGTTTCATTTTTTTGATATGGAATGAGTTTTTGTGTTACAGAGGGACCCCCCCCCCCCCCCCCCCCCCCCCCTCCCCCCTCACTAGATCTTAGTTAGTTGGCTTACTGTACTTTCTCAATAATAGGGCTGACTAGATGACTTATTCCTAATGATATTTTTGGTTTTTTTTATTACTGTGTGGCTGGACCGCAATTAAATTGTGTAACACCGTTAACCAGAGAGAGAGAGAGAGAGAGAGAGAGAGAGAGAGAGAGAGAGAGAGAGAGAGAGAGAGAGAGA
Source organism: Chlamydomonas sp. ICE-L (assembly GCA_013435795.1). Classification (NCBI taxonomy): domain Eukaryota; kingdom Viridiplantae; phylum Chlorophyta; class Chlorophyceae; order Chlamydomonadales; family Chlamydomonadaceae; genus Chlamydomonas; species Chlamydomonas sp. ICE-L. The sequence continues at coordinate 2,960,993 of JACBWV010000223.1, read as the reverse complement.
GAGAGAGAGAGAGAGAGAGATGATGGCTAGTCTTTAATGTTGACATTAGGTGTCCATGCTCACTAGGTGGCTGGAAAGCAACTAAGTTGTGGAGAAACTTTCACCCGGCAGACGGACAGTGGTGGGTGGGGGTGGGTGGAGGGGGAGGGAGAGGGGGGCATGCCAATATGTGCTTTCCTGTCATGCATTCTAGTCCCTACACATATATCTGCCGTCTTAAACTCACTCGGATTCTTAACTAGCAACTATTTGAAACCATGCATTAATGAATGATACCCAGCCAATTATCACTGTAGCACGAACTCAGGGCCCCCGTCGGTAAAACACGGCTGGGCAAGTTCCTTTACCATATTTGACCTACCCCTGGACTGTAACATACATACATACAGCCATGGCCACCCAAACCTCGCAGGGGGCCAGCCAGACAGATCAGAGGTCATATCTGATGGCTTCAAAACACTCTACGGCACTTTACCGGATGCTGTGGCTAGGGCTCCTGGGAGAGTGAACCTTATAGGGTGCGTCCTTTAATGTATGATTCTTGTTATTAATCATAATAATGAATCATACTGATTGTTAGTATTAGTAATTAATACTCGGGTTATACTTAACAATAATTATTATCTCTTATTATAATAGATATAAAAAAAGAAAAAGCAAAAAAAAGCAAAAAAATATATATAATAATAATAATAATAATAATAATAATAATAATAATAATAATAATAATAATAATAATAATAATAATAATAATAATAATAATACAAATAATAATAATAATAATAATAATAATAATAATACATATTCTTATTTTATTTTACTTTAATCATCCTATCCCTGAATCCATGCTTGGCATTATTTTATTTTGGGGGGCTATGCATGGCAGCTTCCAGACAGCTCCATAAGATACCCACTGGGTCCAGCCCAAAGCTCTTTGCTGATGTGGAATGCCCTACATACCAGCTTTCAGACGCACTAGCTAGCTTCAGGTTTGGCTCAAGGACAGGGAAAGGGAGTTGCCAAGAAGCTGCTCCTCTTAGCAAAAAATAAAGAGTGTGTCTGCTCTAACTGTAAAAGGAGGCGGGTCCTCCCTCATTATGTTTTGGGCTGTGCATGGCAGTTTCTAGGCAGCTCCTTTCTTGTCCTTGGTCCAAAGATGATGCTAGCTAGTGCATCTCAAAGACAACGTGACAGGCATTCCAATGCAGCTGCAAGCTTGGGGCTTGGCCCAGTGGCTGGATAATGGGGCTGGCTGAAAGCTGCTATGCGTAGCCCCCCCCCCCCCCCCCCCCCCCCCCCCCCCCCCCCCCCCCCCCCCCCACACACACACACACACACCAAAAAAGTGCTGGTACTGAGGCGGAACAACAGAGAAGCCTTTGGGAAAACACTGTATGATAGGCATGGCGGTGAATAGGTTAGAAGGTCTTTGGAAATAGATCTCCCGCTCTCCTGCTCCTGCTCCTGCTCCTGCTCCTGCTCCTGCTCCTACTAAAAAAACAGTGATGTATGTGATCAGTCCTTCTCTGAATGCAGGGAGCATATTGATTACTCAGGATTTGGCGTGCTTCCAATGGCTATACAGCAAGTAGGTATCAACCAATCTGTGGTCTTGTCTGTCTGTCTGTCTGTCTGTCTGTCTGTCTGTCTGTCTGTCTGTCTGTCTGTCTGTCTGTCTGTCTGTCTGTCTGTCTGTCTGTCTGTCTGTCTGTTGCTTGCTTGCTTGCTTGCTTGCTCAAATGTTTGTATTTTTGTTTGTTTGCTTGTTGCTTGTTGCTTGTTTCTTTGTTTGTTTATTTGTTTTCTTGCCTTTTTGTTTGTTTGTTTGCTGGTTTGCTGGTTTGCTTGCTTGCTTGCTTGTCTTTTTGTTTGTTTGTCTATTGATCCTCGTCCACACTCTTGGATTGCCTGGTTTCTGTCAAAGCTGTCCCATGTATCAAAGAGGCTAATGTGGTTATTTATCAGTCTATATCTGTGTTCATTTAATGATTTTTTACCTCTTTCTCTCTTCTCCTCGTCCACACTCTAGGATTGCCATGTTGGTATCAAAGCTGTTCCATGCCTCAAAGAGGCTTGTGTGGTCCTTGCATCCACAAGCCCATCTATGTACCCCAGCACCCACTTCCCGCTGCCTATGAGCCCAAGCCAGCCTGAGGGTGAGGGTCACAACTGGAGCCGCTATGTGTGGGCAGCATGCAAGGTGCGTAGCATTTCGTTGTGATGGATCAAGTTGTGATGGTGCGTACATCGGTGCGGTGCATGGACATGGTTTGGTTCGGTCTGTTGGTTTGGTTGGGGTTGGGTTGTGTGTGTTTGGTTTAGTTTGGGTTGGATTACGTTTGGTTTATAGTGTTGAGTTAGGTTGGGTTGGGTTGGGTTGGGTGGTTGCTTACTTGCGTCGGTACGTTGTTTTGCTGTGCCTTGTGCTCGTGCAACAGGTGCTCAGGCATGTGAGGTGGATAGCCTCAAAGTTTGCGTGTGAATGTGTGCATGTAAGTATATGCATGTGCATGTGCATGTGCATGTGCATGTGCATGTGCATGTGCATGTGTCTGTGTGCTTGTACAGGTTGTGCAGGTGTATGCAAGGTGCTTATATTTTAATTTTGTTGCTTCTCTTGACCATGCATGGAGTAGGGAATCGCTAATACTTGAATTGCTAATACTTGAATCGCTAATACTTGAATCGGTAATACTTGAATTGCTAATACTTAAATCGCTAATACTTGAATTGCTAATACTTGAATTGGTAATACTTGAATTGCTAATACTTGAATTGCTAATACTTGAATCGCTATTACGGGAATCGCTAATACGTGAATCGGTAATACTTGAGATGAGTGGGCTTGTCCTGCATCCTGTTCTTGTTGTACAGCCTGGATAGGATAGGATGGGGTGGGGGTGGGGGATCGGGGGGAGACGGGGTGCAAAATAAAACGGTGTTGTACAGCCTGCATATGATAGGATGGGTCGGGGGGAGACAGGGTGAAACAGCTATTCAACTTACATTTTAATCACTCGCACACGGCATGAGCCTCTACTAGTAAGCTTACAAGCTGGTCCACAATGTCGGGAGTTATTGATCATCTACAAGAATCTAGACAGTGGACGGAGACCATGGAAGGAACCACTTTGGAAATGCTAGTGGATGGGAATATTCCCCCAGGTGCGATTACATGCTCTTCCTTGTGGGGGGTTGTGCTTGGATGATTGTGAGTATGCACACGTGTGTGTGGGGGGGTTTGCGTGTACTTGGATGGTTGTGAGTATGCACAAGTGTGTGTGTGTGGGTTTGCGTGTACTTGGATGCTTGTGAGTATGCACAAGTGTGTGTGTGAGGGTTTGCGTGTACTTGGATGGTTGTGAGAATGCACAAGTGTGTGTGTGAGGGTTTGCGTGTACTTGGATGGTTGTGAGAATGCACAAGTGTGTGTGTGAGGGTTTGCGTGTACTTGGATGGTTGTGAGAATGCACAAGTGTGTGTGTGAGGGTTTGCGTGTACTTGGATGTTTCTGAGTATGCACAAGTGTGTGTTGAAAAAGAGTAATGAGAACACCTAGTGGGGCGTGGTATTAAGTGAGCCCCGTCTTTCGGCGTTAGACAACGGGCTGCTACTTTACCTGGACAAAGCTACCATGGCGGTTGACAGCGACTGAGAACACAAATGCACACCCATCAGAATTTGAACCCAGCACCTTCATCGATTCAACAAGCTCATCCATTGAGCCATTCATCGAAACGGGATAGAAGTTTGTGTAGAAGCATATGCCAGTGCGTCTTTGTGTGCTTGTTTTTTCATTGTGTGCAAGCTTTTTATTGCCCATCTTGACCTCTGCTGCCAACCACCACCACAACAGACCAAATCAACGCCACCAACGCCACCATCACAAACAACACAAACTACTCAACAACAACCAGCTACAGCACCAGTGACACCACCCGTGCCCCCACCCCCACCCCCATCACCACCACCACCACCACCAACAACAACAACAACAACAACAATAATGAGAACAAGAACTGCCTTCCCACGCCATAACCCCACAGGAGCCGGTCTATCAAGCTCATCAGCCCTGGTGTGCGCATCCTTTGCTGCAATACTCACAGCCCTAGCTGGCGCTGAAGTCATACAGTCAACACCTCGGACCCTCATAGCTTCGCTTGCTGCACAGTGCGAGCGGTATGTTGGAACAGAGGGGGGAGGGATGGACCACGCCATCAGCATCACTGCCCGGGCAGGGTATGCAAAGTTTGTGACCTTCAATCCGGTGAGTCATGGTCTTGGCAGCATGGCAGGTGTTAGGGATGGGGTGGGAGCAAGGGAGGGGAGGGAACTAACAGCCTGCTTTGCTGCCCGAGCAGTGTATGTAAAGTTCATGACATTCAATCCGGTGAGTCATGGTATTGGCAGCATGGCAGGTGTTAAGGATGGGGTGGGAGCGAGGGAGGGGAGGGGACTAACAGCCTGCTTTGCTGCCCATGCAGGGTGTGCAAAGTTCATGACCTTCAATCTGGTGAGTCATGGTATTGGCAGCATGGCAGGTGTTAGGGATGGGGTGGGAGCGAGGGAGGGGAGGGACCTAACAGCCAGATTTACTGCCCATGCAGGGTGTGCGAAGTTTGTGACCTTCAATCTGGTGAGTCATGGTCTTGGCAGCATGGCAGATGCTGGGGATGGGGTGGGAGCGAGGGAGGGGATGGAATTAGCAGCCATCTTAGCTGCCTGCGCAGGGTATGCAAATTTTGTGACCTTCAATTCTGTGAGTCATGCTCTTGGGTGGCATGGCAGTGTGTATGTATGTATTTGTACAGTCCAGGGGTAGCAGAATAGACTAAAGGGGCATTTCCAAGCTTGCAAAACAGATGATGGTGATAGCATGTTCCTGGTGCCCTACTGGACTCCAAATGTGCCTGCAGCTTGACAGAGCCAAGGGGGACTTGTGAACATCATGCTTAAAAATAAAAAAGAACAAAAAGAAACAACACGTTTGGTAGATAGCAGATGACGGATGTAAACAACTTGGGCAGGCAGTTCAAGCTTGGGATGAAGGGTGGGGTGGTGATGGGGTGGGGTGGGAGCGAGGGATGAGACGGAACTAGTTGCCAGCATTGCTGTATGATAAGAGTGTGTACTGTCTGTTACCTCCTGACCTGTGACTCTGATGGTTCAACGTATGTATACTCTGGCACTTAAATACTCTTAAGCTCTGTGGATTCAACTTCAGCCTGTTCCCTAGAGTTTTTTTTAGTTGTGAAAGGAATTTCACCCCAGGAGGTGGGTCTCCTTACACAAAGCAGCGACATCGATATGGAATACCTCATGCTTAACTTATCTGCATAGCACAAACTCCGGGCCCCCCTTGTTACGATTTGTTGGGGGTTCAGTTCACCAGTGCTTGTTTCTTTTATACTGTCTTTCCTCTCTTATGGTTGCGCAAGTGCTTTTAGCCTATTTGGCTACCTCTGGACTGTAAAGTACAAATCTCTAAAACATGGTGAACCATTACAGATAGCTCATGCTGTGAATGAGCACCCCGCCCTCTCCCCGCTTGGTGTGCAGTTGATGACAGAAGATGTGATCATTCCAAAGGGTGCAGTATTTATGGTCAGCAACTCCTTAACCCCTTCAAATAAGGTAGGTCACTGCTTCCCCGAACATAATGAACATGGCAGCTTCAGTTTTTGTTTTTTGGGCTACGCATGGCAGCTTTCAGCCAGCTCCATTAGCCAGCTACTGGGTCGATAGCAAAGAGTTCAGCTGCATTCGAATGCCCTTTATGTCCGCTTTCGGGCACACTCACGCTAGCTTCAGGTTTGGCACAAGGACAGGGGAAGGGGGCTGCCCAGAAGCTGCTATGAGTATCCCGAAAAATAATCAGTGGGCACCTTGCTGATTTGCTGCGCTCAAATCTGATTTGCTGCGCTCAAATCTGACTTGCTGCGCTCAAATCTGATTTGCTGCGCTCAAATCTGACTTGCTGCGCTCAAATCTGATTTGCTGCGCTCAAATCTGACAGTCATGTTGAGTTGCGGCACTTGAACCATTTCAACATGGCAAGTTACCGATTCGCTGTGCTTCAATGTTTGAACATGGCAGCTTGCTGATTTGCTGCGCTCAAATCTGAAATTCATGTTAGCTTGTTGAGTTGTGGCACTTAAACCTTTTATCTTAAACATGGCAAGTTACCGATTTTCTGCGCTTAAATCTTTGAACATGGCAGCTTGCTAATTTGCTGCGCTTAAATCTTTGAACACAGCAGCTTACTAATTTGCTGCTCTTACATCTTTGCGCACAGCAGCTTTCTAATTTGCTGCTCTTAAATCTTTGAACATGGCAGCTTGCTAATTTGCTGCACTTGAATCTATTGAAAATGGCACTTAGCTGATTCACCACATATAGATGGGGCTCCTCATATCATATGATTTGAACAAAAGCGAGTATGATATCATATGATATTGTATATAAATGGTAACTTTAGCCTAGTCAGATTTCCGGCATCTTATGATGTTGTACATAAATGATTACTGTAGCCTATTCAGACTGCCGGTATCATATGATGTTGTATGACATCATTTGATGACATGATATCATTTTGCCGTTCCCTACACATAGGTGTGTTTAAGTGTAAGGTCACACAAGTGGATCAGTTGACCTGTAGTGTCACAATAGAGTTGGAGTATTTTGTTGAAGACTTACCTAGTTCACTTACGTCTGAGCAAGCAAATGTGAATCCCGCGTCAGCTTTGTGTTTGTTCTGAATTGTTGTTTTTGTTATTGCTGTTGGTGGTGGTGGTGGTGGTGGTGCGTTTGGCCGATTACACAGTCCCTAAACCCTAAACATACATGAATAACTGTTTCAGGCTGAGATGGCAAGTTCCCAGTTCAACGTACGAGTCCTTGAGTGTCGACTAGCAGCTGCTGTCCTTGCCAGGCTGGCGGGGATCATCTCAGGGCATGCCACTCCACAGCAGCCCCAAGAGGCATCAGGAACACCCTTCCCAGGTGAACCACCATCAACTAATTTGGCATGGGCAACGCTGGGAGATGTTCTAGTGGAGCTCAAGGCCACGGGTCAGCTATTATCAACACGTCAAAGGCCTGACTTGCAGGAACTTGAGGCCGCCAGTCAGCTATCACCTACGCAACAAAGTACAGACTTGGAGGAGCTACCCGAGGAGGTTGCTGCCCGCCCTGTTGAAGAGCTCAGGGCCACAAGTCAGCTATCACCTACACGACATATTACAGACTTGGAGGAGCTACCCGAGGAGGTTGCTGCCCGCCCTGTTGAAGAGCTCAGGGCCACAAGTCAGCTACCACCTACACGACAAATTACAGACTTGGAGGAGCTACCCGAGGAGGTTGCTGCCCGCCTTGTTGAAGAGGTGATGCATGAGGGGCCGTACACGCGTGAGGAGATAGAGCAGCTGCTTGGGCACTCCCTTGAGGAGCTGCTGGGAAGCTGGCCGGCTTTGTTGGCAGCCCTGCCCAGTGTCGTAGGGTGTGGAGGCTTCTACCTGAGGGAGAGATCAATGCATGTGTTTCAGGTTGGTTGAGTCAAATGTGTTTCAGGTCAGTCAAATCTCGTTCCATCAGAGGCTTTGCTAGCCGCCCTACCCAGTGTGAGAGGGTGCAGAAGTTTTTGCATGAGGGAGAGGTCACTGCATGTGCTTCGGGTCAGTCAATTGGTACCATTGGAGGCTTCGTTGTCAGTCCTACCCAGTATCATATATTCATATGGTGTGGAGGGTTTTGCATGAGGGAGAGGTCACTACATCTGGTTCAGGTGAGTCGAATCTTTTACCATCTTAGGCTTTGTTGGCCGCCCTAAACCCAGTATCATACGGTGTGGAGGGTTTTGCACGAGGGAGAGGTCACTACATCTGGTTCAGGTGAGTCGAATCTTTTACCATTGGAGGCTTTGTTGGCAGCTCTTCTCAATGCCATAGCGTACGGAGACTTTCGCATGAGGGAGAGGTCACTGCATGCGATTCAGGTCAGTCAGAGCTTCATTATCAGCATTATCAGCTAATCTGCTGAAAGAGTTGAGTGTAGTCCAGTTACTGACTCAAGGAGCTGCCTAGAAGCTGGCATGCAGTGTATATATGCATGCATGTATGTTACAGTCCAGGGGTAGGCCAAATAGGCTAAAGGGATTTGCCTAACCGTGACAGGAAGGGCTAAAAATAAGAATTGTTTATCAACTGAACCCCAAACAATCGTCTTACCGACGTATATATACCGATACCCATATACCCAAACCGATATATACATATATATGTATATATATATATATATATATATATATATATATATATATATACCGATACCCATATACCGATACCAATACCTATATATATATACACTCTTTCATCCGAGACAATCTTTTAACTGTGTTTCAGGAGGCTGCTAGGGTTCTGCGCTTCAAACAGCTCTGTGAGGAGTCTAGCTTGGCAGATGAGAACAAGGGTGCGGCCTTGGGGGAGCTGATGAATGCATCTCATGCAAGCTGTACCAAGCTGTACAAGTGCAGCTGCCCAGAACTGGATGAGCTGGCACAGACTTGCCAGGCCTCTGGGGCTGTGGGATCCAGGCTGACAGGTGTGGCTGATGATGGGTTTGAGGTCAGAGGGTAGTTGCGAGGGGTAAGGCAGGGATGTGCGTGTGTGTGTGTGTGTGTGTGTGTGGTAGGGAGTGGGTAGGAGGAGTTTGTAAAGGTTGATACAGATAGAAACCGAATTGCCTCACGGTGTTCTGTACTCAGCTCTAACTGTGATTATTTGATCATTTGATTATTTGATCATTTGATTATTTGATCATTTGATTATTTGATTATTTAGCCCTGCAGGTGACCAAGCCCTTTTTTATTATAGTATTTGATCAGATGTCCGTGTGGTGCATCCACTCTATACCTGTTTAAATTATTACACTCCTTTGTTTCTGAATCGATAGGGGAAGACCCCCCCACCCACCCACCCACCCACCCACCCACGCGCTCACACACAAACGCAATACGATGTGTTGGTATGGCTTGCCTTGGATCTGCATTATTTTTTGTTTAGGGTCTTAAACCCTACTAGGTCATATATTTGTGTCAATTCTTGATTGTTGGAGGTTGGGCAATACCCTTTATCCTATTTGGCTTTCCCTGGACTGAAATTCACATACGTATTTGTTTCAGTCGTCAACTTCCTCCGTGCTGTCGCATGGCAGTCCGAGCTCAAGCGCAGTAGGGATCTGCAAAAACAAAACCCATATTAACCATTCTCCAGTGCAAGCGAACGGAGAGGTTACTTCAAATTCGGCATGACAATTTCCGATTTTTGTTTTTTCAGTTGTCGACGCAGTCCCTCTCTACAAGCCATTGTTGATCCAAGGCAAGCCCACTCCAAATTCAAAAATAGTAGGAGCTGCCACAGGACGTGAGATAGAAGAAACCCTCCCGTTTGCATGTACCGTACATACTGGAGAATGGCTATTGAAATTGAAATTGTGACATCCGTGTAATACAGTTACTCACAGGACGTGAAGTTGACACCATAGAGTAAGCCGGAGCTAGCTATAGTCACCGTAGGACCACCTCATTAAAAAAGAATCACCATTGATGCCCGCGGAGGCAGGCACCGTGACCACATCGTGCCAGTGCAGCTTACTACGGGGAGAAAGGCTACTATGTTAAGTTTATTTGGTTTTGCAGACTGCAACTGTGCCTGAGCTTGGACTACGGCCGATAGCACAGAGGGACGGTCTCTACCTTTTCCAAGGCGGCAAGTCTACAAGCCCACTCCACACTATTGGTGACCCAAGACAAGCCCACTCCACACCATCCAAGAGAGGATTCTTCCGATTGATCCTCAAAATAAGATAGGCCAGATTGCAGCAAGCAAGCATTATTGTCAGCACTAATTATATCCATCCAGCCAGCAAGGTCCCTCTTTACAGGTTTCTTCAAACTCACGCCCCATGGCAAGGCGTAACAATTTCACATGTTCGTGTTTAGTTGTCAACACGGTCCCTCTTTACAAGTGACCTGGACAAGTCTTAACTTAAACTTGAACTTGAACTTGGTTAAATAGCTTCAGCCAGCAATTTGGCTGCTAGCCGTCTTTGGCAGGAAAAACAAATTATTACTAGTCTTTAAACAGCCTAATCCGCTTTGTTTGCTCCCTGGTCTCTATGGGTATTGCACGGGGGGACTTGAAATTGGAAGACGGTGAGCAGCCCAGAGTTGGCTGAAAAACCATGTAACAATTCAAAATCAAAATCAAAATTGCAGGTGCTGGCTGGGGTGGATGCGTTGTCTCACTTGTCAGATCTCACCAAGCTGCAGACTTCCAATCAAGCATCCAAGCTAAGTTCTACTCGCGGCCGCAACTCATGTCTGCTGCTGCTGCTGCCGGCCAAGTCTGTGTGTTTGAATCTTCTCCAGGAGAGGGCGCGTGGGTGCAGGTGCTTCCTCCTACATAGTTATGGTGATGTATGTATGTTACAGTCCAGGGGTAGGCCAAATAGGCTAAAGGGACTTGCCCAACCGTATAGGAAGGGCTTAAAAAGAAAAGGCACTGAACAACTGAGCCCCAAATGATTATGATGGTGGTGATGATGGTGGTGGTGATGACCAGTAAGTATGGATGTATGAATGAATTAATGTATTACATTACATTACATTACATTACATTACATTACATTACATTACATTACATGTTAAAGTCTACTTGACACCGCGAGGGTGTATGAGACCCTGTGCTTTAAACACATAGAAAAAAGCACCCACAAAGCAAAAAAAAAATTACATCAGGTGTGTGTCGAGGACAAACAAACCCAACTGCCAACCACCGTTTTGAATATGAATATCGTTTTGAATATGAATACCGTTTTGAATATGAATACCGTTTTGAATATGAATACCGTTTTGAATATGAATACCGTTTATGGATTTCAGGCAGAGGGTGGCCAAGTAGGCTGTCAAGGATAGAGAAGCCCAAAGACATGATGATCTGCAAAATCTGCATTTGAATTACAATACATTACGTTGGCATCAACATGTCTTTGTTGACCCAAGACAAGCCCACTCCACAACATCCGGTAAGGGTCTTCCAATTAATCCTCAAACTCAGATAGGCTACATTGCAGCATGATCGCAGCAATATTTCATTTTTGTCAGCACTGATTTCATTGTTACATGGTTTGTCAGCGAACTCTGGCTTGCTCACCGTCTTTTAAATTGAAATTGAAATTGTTACATCCGTGTAAATTTAATATTTTAATTACAAGACCCCTATGTGATACCCACGGGAACCAGGGAGCACACTAAGCGGATTCGACAGTTTAAAGGAGTGTCCAGTTATAATCATAAGGCTGGGTCAAAACTTAAGTGCCTCTCTTATGCAGGTCCCTAGTATAGACATCTCAATAACGCTAGAACTCAGGTCTTCTGTCGCGGTTGACGACGACCTGCAACGCCAAGAGCGACCGAAGGGGGGGTCGAACCCCCGACTCTTCGTTCCTTAGCAATCTGGTCTACCACTAGACCATTGTAATCGCTAAAGAGGCTGGACGGATTGTATAATTATCAATCTACCCCGAACTTAGGGCTTCAATTTTCAATCGATAGAGTAGTTACACAGTGAAGACTGAAGAGCAGAGAGTTAACATCGCAACTCGTGCGGCTATATAGAATAGGAAGTCTCCAGGAAGATTCTGAAGACACGTGCAGGCCATAGCTAGCCTATGGCCTGGCGGCAGGCAACCCGGGTCCTGGGGCACCTGGACCACGCGCGCACTATGCCAACTCAGTGTCCGACGCAACGGACAATAACATCCCCCCCAATTCAAGGTATTCTTGGATACAAGAATCCCTGAAATTAACTGAGGGGCATAAAGAAATTATAAAAGTATAAAGGCTGACAAGGCTATTTAGATATGCTAATGGCTGGCAGGAGAGGCTGTAAATAATAAATTATTTGGAACAGGATCCAAGGGGACACGGCACATTAAGAGCAGAGATCTTCAGATCAATGTCAGTCTACTAGGGTAGCAGGTAGCAGGGAGGCTGCCTTAGGAAGCTAGAGGGAGACTGCAGATAGGCTGCAGGATAGGTAGCAGAGGGGCTGCAGGGAAGGTGGGAGAAACTGCAGATAGGCTGCAGGCTAGGTTACAGAGGGGCTGCAGGGAAGCTGGGAGAAACTGCAGATAGGCTGCAGGCTAGGTTGCAGAGGGGCTGCAGGGAAGCTGGGAGAAACTGCAGATAGGCTGCAGGCTAGGTTGCAGAGGGGCTGCAGGGAAGCTGGGAGAAACTACAGATAGGCTGCAGGCTAGGTTGCAGGGAAGCTGCTAGGAAGCTGGTTACGAGATTTGGCATGATTCAAGATGGGAGAATAAGTTTAGACAAGATGTCTGTGCTAGTCCCCCCATAATTTGGGCTCATCTTAAATTAGAGTATTGCAGACATACGGCAGTAACTTGATGATGGATTCTAAAACAAAGGGGGCGTCAGTACATGAGGCAGTACAAGACACCAGTACAGGAGGCAGTACCCAGATTAATCTTAGAGTGTTCATGGCTAAAACAATAAGGAGCAATAGACTATAGGTGCATATTTAGGTGCCAGATGCTGGGTATCCATCAAGGTCCAGCTGGCTGTGGATTTTCTTTAGGAGAGTGGAGAAGGATTTCCTAGACATCCTTGGGGTGTCCAGCATGTTGATGAATGTGAAATCCATTGGGTTCCAGTGCATGCTGAGGTTGTTGACACAGATGACTCTGCCTCCAGGGTTCACACAGCTGATGGGATGCATGAGCATCTTGGGCCAGGTGGCAAGGATCCGTGCATGTGCTTGGACCATGGCTGCTTGTAGGCAGATGGCTCACTGAAGGGTGGGCCTGTCAGCTGTAGAAACAGTGGGGTAGATATGGACCATGTTCTGCAATCTGTTAACATGCTTGAGAATAGGTCCACAGACTAATTAAGGGCTGCTGTGCATCTGTCTGTTGGGGAATTTAGTCTGCTCAGATGCTAGCAGGGTAGGGAACTGATTGGCTAGCTGGTGAATGAGGGTGGGGACAGGCTGTCTAGGTCTGATGCTAAAGGCTCTAAGGGAAGAAGGGGAGTTGTTGAGGGTAGTCAGCGGGGTCCAAACCTGGTTCTGGAGAGACCAGAGTTGTTAAGGAAATGGACTGGTTAGGTGTTCATGTTGACATGAGTGAGGGGCTGATCAGGGGGAGGGGAAGTAGCTGAGGGAATCCACTGGTCAAATATAAGGGCTTGGGAGAGCTCATGCTGAGTGCATGACCCTTGTCCATCAACAGGGAATGCACCCTCATATGCAGTCCTGGCTTGGTCTAGCATGAGGTCCATTTCTATTCTGGCTTGTGCTTCTGTCAGGTTACAGAGGTCATCAAAAGGAACAGTGGGAAGCTGTTGGATGGGGGCGGGAGAGTAGGCAGGATCTGGGATGAAGTCATGTGAAGAGGTGGTGTACAGATCATCTTGGTGTGATGTGAATTCTCCCCCATTGTCTGACTGGATAAAGGATGGTGGACGGGCTTGGGCAAGGTCAGGCAGGTCATCATCACCAATGGCTGGGATCAGATCTGGTAGGATACTGGAGCTGCTAGCAGTATCATGAGGGATGGAGCAGCTGCCAGCAAAGTCATCATTGTAGTGGGCAGCTGGCTGGTTGACCAGTTCTGGTTGGGTGACCATCATGATTATCAGAGGGGATGTGGGAGATGGGGTATTGGGGGTAGGGAGGGGGGTAGGGTTCTTAGAGGTGCTAGTGAAGTAGAGACCATGCCTTTTGGGGCATAAGAGGATTGTCTTTGTGCCCCTGGTTGTGGGTAAGGAGAGGGTAGCAGTAGCATTGGACATGTGAACTTGAAGCTTGGGAGATAGCCTGTGTGCTGCATGCAAGCTGATGATGTTGGCTGTAGTCAGTGGGGGAGCAAGGAGCACATCGTTGAGGGTGATCAGGGATCCATGATGCCCTTTGATGTGAGCTTTCCCTTTCTGGAGGCAAAGGAGTGGGGCTGCTCCAAGGTCAGCCAGTTGGAGGCTAATAGGCTGGGGGAGATCCTGAATGTCATGCAAGTTGGAGGGGTTACTGGTGCAGTGGGAGTGGGCTGCACAGTCTAAAAGCCATTCTGTCTGGAGAGCTGTCTGGTAGGGATCAAAGGTGGCACTGTCAGAAAGGTCCACATTTCCATTCCCCTCATCATCATCATCAGTGTCATCACTTGAGACTAATTCTGGCATGGACTCTTCCCTTTTTATAAGACAAGCATCTGTATCATTCATGGGTCCAAAGAAAGTACTGGCATGTGGGGGAGATAGGGGTGTGGACATGCCTCTTGTTGACTCAGCATACTGTAGAGGCTGGGGTCCATCATGTGTTGTCAATGCCATGAAGTTGTGCTCATCCTCATTGTCTGTGCTGGACTGGGAAGTACAACAGTCATCATCTGCCACATGGGCATGCCTACTGTTGTCACGGCGGCTGTAGCCCTTGGGGTTTTTGTTGGAGCTCCTGTTGTCCCTCCTAGGGGACTTGGACTTGCTGGAGGACCTCCTGGCTGCATCATTGGGGGGTGATGGCGATCCCCTATTGCCAGATGTAGATGAAAACGGTGGAGGTCTGTACTTCAGGTTAGTGGAGTCACTGGGGCAAGTAAGGGAGTTGTGTCCAAAGCCATTACAGTTCCAGCAGGTCATCTGGGTTGATGGAACACGGTCCTTCCTTGGTCGTCCCTGGAAGACAGCAGCTGCAATGTGCTCGGTTTCCTCGGGAGAGATGGTGGAGTCAGATATCTGGTTGGAAACCTGGTACCTGATGATCTGTGTCTGGAATGATGCAAAGTCAGGGCAGACAGAGTTGTGGAAGGAGTACCTGAAACCATTGTATTCTGGGCGAGGTGAGAGTCCCTGGACAATGATGCTAAGGAAAGCAGGGATGTAGGTGTTGCTGACTCCATTGACTTGGGGAAGCAAGGAGTATAACTCATAGCTTCGAGAGAGGTAGACCTGCAGTGGTTCAGATGTCGTCATGCTGAGATTGTACATGGATCTCACAGCACATGTTTCCAGGTCAGAGTTCCGTTCTCCATACGTGGCCTTCAGGAACCTGTAGGCTTTGGCAGCAACATCAGTGTGTGCAAGTATGGCCTGCTGTATGGGGTCTGAACAATGCCTGAGGATTTCATTGAGAGCGACAGCATTCTTCACGATCGTGATGCGGTAGGTAACAGCGCGAGATGCAATATTTGCTCCACATTCGGGTAATAACAGTCTTCCAAGGGGTATTCGTCACCTGTTGCTGGCTCACCGTTTGGGAGTTGAGCCATCGCCGCGTCAATGGCGATGGAGATGCATCCAGTGTGGGATCTGAGGTGACGAAGGAGGAAGGGTCCAAACTTGTGCCAGGGAACAGCAGGGGTGCCGTCGAAGACGAATGCAGGGGGCTTGGCTGGTGTTGCCATGGTGTCTGTCGCGGCGCTGGGGTCTTGGGGTCTTGGACTTCACACCGGGTTAATAAACCGGCCAGTGGGTAATCCGGGTGTGAAGCTTGTTGGGCTTCAGTCTTGGGTGTGCGGTTCGGAGGTAGTGGTGAGGGAGTGTTGACAGCAAAGGGGGAACCAAATGGATCCTGGTGGTTTGAAATGGTGGTAGTAGCAGGGGGAGGGGGTAAGGGGTGACGGAATCAGAGAGCGGGAGGGGGAGGGGGGTACGATGGCGTGCAGGGCTGAATATCTCCTTGGCACAAACAATCTCAGAGGATTGCGCAACGCTGTGTGTGATCTGATGAGTGTACAACTCTCGTCGTAGATCTACTGAGACTTCTGGACTGCGTCTACGGGGCGTCTGGGACGGAAAGTAGAGACAACAACAGTTTTGTGGGCAGTAGGCGAGGCCGCGCAGGTTAGATTCCTCACGTGAACACGTAGGCAATCCAGGGCCAAAAGCAGTACTCAAGCCGTCGAGCAAGTCAGATGGAAAACTGTCACCTTGTGCAGGGCTGAAGATCCACTTGGCACGGGCGCAGGGGCGTTGTCTGCGGGCAGCGGTCGGGCCGATAACCTTTCAATCGATAGAGTAGTTACACAGTGAAGACTGAAGAGCAGAGAGTTAACATCGCAACTCGTGCGGCTATATAGAATAGGAAGTCTCCAGGAAGATTCTGAATACACGTGCAGGCCATAGCTAACCTATGGCCTGGCGGCAGGCAACCCGGGTCCTGGGGCACATGGACCACGCGCGCACTATGCCATCTCAGTGTCCGACGCAACAGACAATAACATCAATCGGTAAAACGATTGTTTGGGGTTCAGTTCATCGATCCCTTTTATTTTAAGCCCCTCCTGCCATGGTTGGGTAAGTCCCTTTATTTTGCCTACCCCTGGACTGTAACATGCATGCATACCTGTAGGACAGGGATCCCTCCAGAGTCCAGAATCAAATCATTCATGCATCGCCAGTAGGAAGATATTCGAGCACGCATATTTTGATGAGAGTGACGTTTTGTATGTTACAATTTCTGCCGAAGACAACGAACAGCCCCAAAGCCATGTAACCAAGTTCAAGTTTTGTTACCATCGTGGGCAGCTCAAATATAATCTCCCCCCAACTCTGTATACATATATAATGTACACATAGCCTGACATGATGCTTTGGTGTCTTTGAAGGTGTCCACTTTGAATATACTTACCGGTATGCAAGTTGTTTTCAATTGCCGTAGATGGCGAGCAGCCAAATCGCTGGCTGGAGCCATGTAATCGAGTTTAAGTAAAGCAAATTTCTGGCTGAAGCCATGTAACCACGTTAACTCGTGCCGGGGACGGTGAGCAGCCTTACAAGCTGGAGCCATGTAAAATAGTTCAAGTAACCACGTTTAAGTAGCTGAAATATATTGTGAGTCAGGGATCAGACCTCGGGCTCTCAATAATATACCATATTACCAAACAAAAAACCAAAATGAAAAAATGGAAGAAAAGTGATTCGTTCGAGTTTACATTTTCCTGGTAAGAATTGTTTTACTGCCGAAGACGGCGAGCAGCCAAATTGCTGGCTGAAGCTATGTAACCAAGTTCAAGTTCAATAATATACCATGCCTGGTGGGCAGTAGGGCATGTTGGTTTGTCGGTGCGTCTGATGGAGTTTCTCAAAGCCGGCGGGAGGCCCTCGCGGAAGTTGCATTGAATAAAGCAGTGGTAGAAATGAAGGACCGTATAACCTATCAGCTTAAGACACTTCAGAGAGTGGACAGAGATGCTTGCAGCGGTCAGACGCACCAATCTATACACTGAGATGAGAATAAATTTACAAGGACTGGGGAACCCAAAGGGGCACCAGCGGAGGAAAGGGGCGGCAGCCTGGAACCTAATCAGGATACAGGCTAGACAGCGCGTGTCAGTAGAACCGGTGACGCAGCCAACAGGAAGCTGTCACTGTGTCATGAGGAATGACACAGTCTACGGGAAGCTGACACAGGGCTGTCTGGACCGATAGTTCTAAGGAAGTACATAAGTAGTCACCAAGTCATAAAACGATTGAGTGAACCGCAATTGATGCTGATACAAACAAGAACCCAAAATGAAAAAATGAAAGAAAAGTGATTCGTTCGAGTTTACATTTTCCTGGTAAGAATTGTTTTACTGCCGAAGACGGCGAGCAGCCAAATTGCTGGCTGAAGCTATGTAACCAAGTTCAAGTTCAATAATATACCATGCCTGGTGGGCAGTAGAGCATGTTGGTTTGTTGGTGCAGTCCAGGGGTACCGTATACGAATAGGCTGAAGGGACCTGCCCAACCATGGTAACAGGAGGGGCTAAAACGAACAACACTGATGAAGAGATCCTCAATCAATCGACTGGGGCCCTGAGTTCGTGTCCCACTGATAATTTAATTCTACGAGTAGAGCGTAAAATTCTGGGCTTCTCTTTTGTTCCTCCCAAAAGTTCCTTATGTGTTTGATACAATGATGCGGCAACGGCTCAAATACGCTAGAACTTGTTGCTGCTGTAGTTTATTTTTAACAACAGTAGTCCAGGGGTAGGCCAAATAGGCTGAAGGGACTTGCCCAACCGTGATGGCTGGCTGAGTGGCTGAAACTAAAAACACTGTTGAAACAAACCCCAAATTTCATTGAGTTCGTGCCACAGTGATCATTTAATTATACGATGCTACGATGCTGCTGCAGTGTTGAGTGCTTGATTGTCAGTCATGTGGTAGCTCAATGAGGTGAAGCTTATAAAATAACTTAATGAAATAATTTTGTGGAGGCCCATTTGGGAACATTGTAGGTGTCATACTGTCAGATTGCTGTACATAATTTATTATGAAGTGATGGTATGTTGTTTTAGAGCTACCAGCGAAGTCTACAAATATTAATCGCATATTAATAATAAGTCCTGTCCGTGGGCTGTCCAAGACGCACCTCAGCAATATAGCCCCATTAAGAAATGGGAATTTAAGGGAAATCTGTAAGCTACTCGTCCCAATCTCCCGACGTATCTAGGTCTAGGTTGGACATCCTGGACACAAGCCCCTTCGCTGCTACTCCTCCCCCAGTCTGCTGGTCCCAAGCTCGCCCGACTTCGACCTCAATGGAGCCTGCCAGTGGGGAGGGCTCTGCGTGGCTGGGCCCCTTATTCGTTGGCCAGCCCCCCCCCTCTGCCTGTGTAGGGTGCTCCTCTCCACACTCGCTGGCTGCGACAGAAGAGGTGTCACCAAAGCCTGGGTTCTCCCACACGTTGAAACCGGTGGGCAGCGCAGTATCAACATCTGTGGAAGGGCGTCGTCTACAGATCTTCCCGGATTGCACCAGAGTGGGGGAGGCATCTATGCTGCGGGAGCCTGGTGTCTTGCCTGTTTGAATCATGGAATAGTAGTGGAATTTATATAATACAGATTGGCAGGCCAATGAATAGGAACGGCAATGTGATATCATATGATGCCGGCTGTCTGACTAGGCTAACGTTACCATTTGTTGTTATAATTGAGCAATTTATGTTGTTATACTCCAGGAGCAGCCAAATAGGCTAAAGGGACTTGCCCAACCATGATATCAGGAGGGGCTAAAGCTAAAAAGAACTGATGAACTGGACCATGTAGTGCAGACGTACCGTTTAGAAGCACTGGGGATAGGGCAGTCAACTTTTGAGCCGGTGGTGTCATCTTATTAACAGGTGGCGTACTTTCTTGCAAGGACGCGCGCACCCCACTCCGTGGCTTACCACTTGAGGCAGGTGACGACATTGCAGCTGTAGGGCGCTGATCCCTTGGTGAGTGAGAGTCTCTTTGTGATGAGACTCCTTCAGAGGTCCCCTGTGCGGCCATGCTGCTGCTGTTATGGGGTGTAGTGCTTCCTTGCATATGTGTAGTGCTTCCTTGCATATATGTAGTGCTGCCTTGCATGTGTGTAGTGCTCCCTTGCATGGAAGTAGGCTTCAGCTTCTGCAGCTTGGAGTTGGTGTTGGAGGCAGGGGATGGCATGGTGCTTGAGCTTGAGGGCAAAGCTTCCTGTGTGGCGATGCCACTCACCCTGTGCTGCAGCTCAGTCATGCGTTGCTGCATGTGGCGCATCTCCCGCTGGCGAACCTGGAGACGTTTGATGGAGTGGGGGACATGCAGACGTGCAGAGCTGCGCTCGGAAGATGCTGGTGATACATGGGAGCATGCCGTGGTGTCAGAGCCCCCTGCACTACGCTCCGTACTGCCCACCTTGGCTGAGCCCCGCCCCCGACCTCGAGCAGCGAAGGAGCGAGTTGGCGTGGCTTGATATGATATACTAGAGGTTTCACTCAGTTCGTGCAGAGCCACTGAGCTGGGGGTGCCACGTGTAGGGGCAGGTCTATGTGGAGTAGAAGCTTCTGAACAGCTGCTATCAAGGATAATCCTGTCCCTGCGTATGGGCCTGCCCTGGGGCTGGATGTCTGTGACGCTCGCCCCTCGTTGGGCTGGCTGGGGAATTGTATGGATCTGTCTAGCTCTGCTGTCCTCCAACGAGTCCTGCTCTTGCTGCATCTCCTGCCCTGTTTTCATTGTCATGCCCTGGAGAGGGAGGGATGGTTGTGAAGTGAGGATGGTGGGATGGAAGGGCGGGAAGGAGTTTGGGGTGATGGTGGCAAATACGGGGGAGTGGGTGACAGCTTCCTACATATTGACCTCGCGAGCCCTGTCCCTCCTTCATCGAGTGCTGTGCTGCCCCGTTTCCATGCCCTGTCTATCCATGCCTTGTCTATCCATGCCCTGCACTGTTTCCATGCTCTGCCAATCCATCAATGCCCAGCCCTGTTTCCATGCTCTGTCCATCCTTCATCGCGTGCTGTGTACCTGGTAGGGGGAAGCCGGTCAGCACTTAGCTGGTCGGCACTTGGGTTTAGGTGTATTTGGTTGACGTGTTTAGGTCGTTAAGGGTTTGTGGTTGAAGTGGGTTGGGTTTAGGTGGTTAAGGAAAATAAGTGCTGACCAGCTTCCCCCTACCTGTCCATCCTTCATGGAGTCCTGTGCACGTTGCAAGTCCAGCAGCTGGTACTCCAGAGACTCCACCATGCGTGCCAGCTGCTTGCAGCGCGTCTCAGTTGCTCTTGCCTCCGCCCTCACCTGTGAGATTGTCTCATCCCTCTTTGCAAGCTGCTCCATCTGCATGCAACAAGAAGGGGCTGGATTAAGGCTATACAATTGGTTGCGTCTCAGGCAGCAGAGCTGGGGGTCCTCCTGAAGTACCCTGCTGCTAACTAGCCTGTTTGTATAAAATAATTGCTCCAGTGGAACATGACCAACCTAAAACAATCAAGATACTTCTAGACTATCAGAAGGGGCTGGATTGAGAAGCCTTTTATGACCTGGTCCCCAACGTATCCCATGTGGTCAGTCCAGAGTAGACCGCAAATGGCTTCTAGATGAAGCATTCATTACATCACACTGAGGCCTACGTCATAGGCTGTCTATGATGCACGAACATATCACACCACACCATATATTAGATTATAATAGAGCTGCTCCATCTGCATGAAATACGTCCATTTTGGCAAAAAAGCTTAGGTTTTGATTGTTTTGATGCTGATGGCGATAACAGGAAAATGTTGACAAGAAACGTTATTGGTAGGGAAAGGCTAAGTTAGTTAATATTAGCGAATGAATACTATTAGTGAATGTTAGCTAATATTAGATGGACGAGCCTTCTCACCAGAATTTTGAATCTATTTGAAAAACTAATATTATTGTGACACTGTAATAATATTAGTTAATATTAGTTTTCCAAACACTTCCCTATTTATTGGTGGTTGTCCCAGGTGCAAACAAACGGGCTGGCCCCCTCAACCTCACGCTTCGTAATACGACGTACTGCTTATTTATTTGTGTATTTATAAGCAGGTTGAAAGCAAGGACTAATCAGACAGTGAGGTCGAGAGCCTGTTTGCTTGCACTGGGCTAACCAAGCCTGTTTGCTTGCACTGGGCTAATCAAGCCTGTTTGCTTGCAAGGACTAATCAGACCGTGAGGTTGAGAGGGCCAGCCTGTTTGCTTGCACTGGGCCAACTGCCTTTCAGTCTGCCAATGCACCTGATGCACGATACGATATAATAAGAACAACATAGATTGGGGAACGAACGAATAAATGAACGAATGAATGATGCAGACGCAAATAAAATCACAAACGTGCAAGACCAAAACAAGTCAGAAACAATTTGGAGGTATGTAATCCCGCTGCTCATGAACAAGCACAGTGTCACACCCCACACCTGCTGCTCTACCTACCCCCCCCCCCCCGCCTCCCCCACCTGCTGCTCCATTGTCTGCTCAGTTTCCTCCTCCCGTTGTCTCAGTTTCCGCCTGACTTCATGTATTTGACTGTTCTTCAGGTCAACCACATTCTCCAGCTCCTCCACTTGCTCCTCAACCTCAGCTACCTGTGGGGTGGTTATAGGAAGTTAGCTACAAATATAGTAGAAGCTACGAATATCAGCTACAAGTATAGTAGAAGCTATGAATATCAGCAACAGATATAGTAGAAACTACGAATATCAGCTACAAATATAGTAGAAGCTATGAATATAAGCTACAGATATAGTAGAAACTACGAATATCAGCCACATGTATGGTAGAAGCTACAAATATGATGTAATATATGGTACATATTTAGTAGAAGCTACAAATACAAGCTACACATATAGTAGAAGCTACGCACATAAGCGACACGTATGGTAGAAGCTATTAATATAAGCTACACATATATGGGAAGCCTGCTATCCCCCCAAAAGGAATCTGCCAGCTTGTGTATCTGCAAAAACAAAATGTAAGACAAAATGAAAAAGTGATTTGTTCACGTTTACATTTTACTGGTAATGATTTGTTTTACTGCCGAAGAAGGCGAGCAGCCTAATTGCTGGCTGAAGCTATGTAACCAAGTTCAAGTTCTGGCCCGGGGGGGTCGAGGGGCGAGGCCGGGATTCAAGTCTCATGGTAGCTGAAGGTACTGCCAAAACAGGGTCCCAGGCAGCAATCGCGACTGGTAGTGGAAAGAATGAACCATGTGTTGTTGGAGCTAATAGGCCGGGACTCCTAGAGAGTTCTGGTGCACTCGGAGCTCGTAGAGAAAGTGGATGTAAACGAATACGGGAAGTTTCCTCTCTGGGTGACAGTGTTTTCTATTTCATGTTTCTGTAGGCTAGGTTGAGTAGCTACTTGGGCTACTCAAGCCACATTTCAGGATTGTTGCGAATCCATCGCATGGCGGAGCGCGGAGGGTTCGGGGGCCATGCAACGACGGAAGAACGACGCAGTGGTGAGGCGTTGTCAAACAAAAATGCTGGGTGGGGTATCTAATAGGAGGGCAGCATCTCATAGCAGTATAAAGATTGACTGAGCGAATGGATGTACAGTGGATGTACAATGGATGTACAAGAAGATAAGTATGAGGAGGTACGGGCATTTACTAACCATGAAGGGTTGTGTTGCTTTTACATGGGCCACCTCATTGTTTCATACGTAGCTACATGCAAATGAATTAAAAAACAGGGAATTAATAGGATGTGAGCATGGTTCCCATGGAGTCTCAAAAAATTGCAATATTCACATGTGTGTACCCAGTGGTTTTTATTGTATTTTTATTGTATTATATTCATACATATGCCCTCAGTGTTTTTACTTTTTATTTTACTTGTATTTTATTTGTGATCATACGTATGTCCCCCAGCGTTTGTATTTTATTTGTATTTTGTTTATATTCAAATTGTCCCCAGTGTTTTTGTGTGTGTGTTTATTCATATCTTATTGATACATTTTATTGATATTCATACGTATGTCCCCAGTTGTTTTTCTTCATATTTGTGTAGACCAAGTTGAGCAGCTACTTGGGCTACTCAAGCCTGATTTCAGGATTGTTGCATTGCCATCGCATGGAGGAGCACGAAGCGCTGAGCCTGGGGGGCTCAGGGGCCAGCACCAAACCCATGCGCTGCCATGCAACGACGGAATGATAACGGATCATCGGGGGGGAAAACATTATTTACCTTTTGCTTGACCATCTGCTTTTCTGCTGCCAGCCGTTCCTCTAGCTGAGCCGTGTCAGCCGCACTAGCAGCGAGCTTCTCTTTCAGCCTGGACACGCTTGCCTCTGTACTGCCTGTTGACTCTTCCAGCTTGGTCTGCATGAAGTGCGTGGTATGGATTAGGAAGAAAGAAGGTAGTCCCAGTCTAGCCTCGAAGGCGAAGACTTCTGCGATGACAACCGTGATTTGGCGATTTTTGTAATTTTTGTGATTTTGCTGATTCTGGTGATTTTGCTGACCAAAATGTTTTCCCAGCTTTCTGTAGGTCCACTTGTGTAGCAAAAGTTGCGACGCAAGCCTGATTTCAGGATTGTAGCGTACCAGGGTATAGGATGTAGAGCAGAGTGTGAAGCCCTGAGGGTTCGGGGTGTAGCTCATCGCACTGGGGTCGCACCGATTTGCTCAATTTGTGACGCGTTGCATTACACAATGGAGGTAGCGTACAAGTATCACTTTTTAAGAAGAAAGGTAGACATTCTAATGAAGATGAAGACTGGGGGCATGGTTCAAAGAAAGGCTTTTTATTTCACCCCACGAAGTGGCACCCCGTACACAAACCAGCGCCACCGAAGATTGAGAAAGAAAGGCGGCAGAAATCCCGACATAGGTAAGTGAGCAGTCATGAGGTCATCAAAAAAAGGTAATGATAACGCCTGGTGGGGCGTGGTGTTAAGGGAGCCCGTCGTACGCGTGTGGGGAGCGGTCTCCTACCTCAACTGGACAAGCTACCATCGCGGTTGACAACGACCTGTAACGCCAAGAGCGACTGAAGGGGGAGTCAAACCCCCGACTCTTCTTCCTCAAGCAACCTGGTCTACCACTAGACCATTGTATATCACTGAAAGGGGCTATGAGGTCATCAGACATATAGCATTCTCTGGTCAGTTTTATTTTTGACGACACGTCGCCACTACATTGTCATTCCGTCAATGGATGGCGACGCATGGGCTTGGCGCTGCCTACTGAACTCCCCAGGCTCCATGCTTTGTTCTCTGCTATGGGCTCTAACATGTGGTGGTTACGCAGCAATCCTGAAACCAGGCTTAAGTAGCTCAGGTAGCTACTCAACCTGGCCAACAGAAATCCAAAATAACAAGTCCTATGCAGCATCGCAAGCGACGAGGAAAATTGGCGGAGTGTGTTGGCAACGGAACGAAAGGTGGCAACGATGGAGCTGACCGAAGCGAGAAACACTGTCCCTAGGGTGTACCAACAGCACCCACTGGTAGATACAAAATGTGTGTGGTGGTGTGTGTGGGGGGGGAATAATAGCTTATTCCCGGGAAGTGAGTACTAGGGATCTTAGTTGAAATTTTCGAAAAGAGAAATCAACAGTAAGAGGAGAGGAGAGAAAGGGGGAAATGGTTTCAATATAAAAATTGGTGTTGGTGGTTGGCCCCAGTGCAAGGAAACGGGCTGGTCTCCCCATCCTAACTCCTTGTAATAAGGCGTACTATTTATTCAATCATCTATTAAAAAAAGAACAAAAAAGCACACGCTGGTAGAAACGAGCCCATGAGCGTCTTGTGAGGATTCAGCTGCCCACGAGAATCAACCAAGGATTCAAAAAGAAAGGCGGAGAAATCCCTAGTAATGATAATGCCTGGTAGGGCGTGGTATTAAGGAAGCCCCGTCTTACGGCGGTAGGGAATGGGCTGCTGTTTTACCTAGACAAGGCTACCATGGCGGATGACAGCGACCGGAAACACTAAAGGGCACCCGTAGGGGTTCAAACCCGGCACCTTCTTCCTAAGGAGCTCTGCCATTGAGCCGTTTCGAAACGGGGATTGAGAAATCCCTACATGGGTGAGGTTGCAGTCATGGGGTGGACAGATAATACTCTCTAGTGTGTACCAAAAGCACGCGCTGGCAGCTTATTTCCCATGAGCAATTATAATAACATGGTAGAACTATCATCTGAGAATTTGCTTTGACCAGATAGCTAAAAGCACAAAAAGATAGCTAGAATAACATAGCTAAAGATAGCTAAGAGATAGCTAAAAGGACAAAAACATAGACCGCAAGGCGTACAGTGAGTTGTGTTGCTTTGGTGGGAGCCATATGTAGGGACCGGAATATACCGACGCCCAGGTGTACATGTTTTGCCGGTAATCGGTGTCCTGTCGCGACGGTTGTCACAAGCAACAAGACCCAACTACAATAACTACGGACCGGAATATCATATGATGTTGACCAAAGGCTGGTATGGTATCATTTAATATCATACAAATTGCATCACATGGTATTGTACATACATGGTAACTTTAGCCTAGCCAGACTGCCGGCATCATATGATGTCATATGATATCATATGACATCATACTGCCGTTCCCAACCCTTGCAAGGATGACTGAAGAGCCAACCCAGAGCTTTTCTTTTCAGCTACCAGCAGCAGCTTCTAGGCAGCTCCCCTGGCCTGCTCCCCAGCCAAACCTATAGCAACATAGTGCATCTGAAAGCTGACAAATTATATTTCGAATGCTGTTGAAATATTGAGGCTTAGCCCAGTAGCTGTCCAAGGGAGCTGACTAGAAGCTGCTGCTCGTAGCGGAAAATAAAAAGCTATGAGACCACCTACATGACGGCCACAACATTCGTGGTGGCCATCTGGCTCACCTGAAGCTCCGAAACCAATGCGTACTGTTCCTGAAGCTTGTGCTGTATTTCTGCCAGTTGAATCTCTGATCCCTCCTTTGCCGCATCAGACAGTGCCAGCCTGGACTCCAGCTCAGCAACATCACTTGCAGCCTGATCCCGCACCTGAAAGGAAAAGTGTCAAATCTCAATGAGAAAAATCCCAATAAATAAATAAAAATGTGCACGCCGCAGGCATGAGGCTGTGGGGGCCAGCCTGTTTGCTTGCACTGGGGCCAACCACCATTTAGAGACCCCAATACAATTACAGGGTGATTCGCGATGAAATTTCATGATAGGGAATAGTCCATTTATGATGCTTTGCAGCCGCTGCTGTTGCCGCTCCTGCTGCTGCCGTTGCTGCTGTTGCCGCTTCTGCTGCTGCCGTTGCTGCTGTTGCCGCTTCTGCTGCTGCCGTTGCTGCTGTTGCCGCTTCTGCTGCTGCCGTTGCTGCTGTTGCCGCTTCTGTAGCTGCTGTTGCTGCTGTTGCCGCTTCTGCTGCTGCCGTTGCTGCTGTTGCCGCTTCTGCTGCTGCCGTTGCTGCTGTTGCCACTTCTGCTGCTGCCGTTGCTGCTGTTGCCGCTTCTTCTGCTGTCGTTGCTGCTGTTGTTGCTTCTTCTGCTGTCGTTGCTGCTGTTGCCGCTTCTGCTGCTGTCGTTGCTGCTGTTGCCGCTTCTGCTGCTGCCGTTGCTGCTGTTGCCGCTTCTGCTGCTGCTGTTGCTGCCGTTGCTGCCGTTGCTGCTGTTGCTGCTGCTGCTGTTGCCGCTTCTGCTGCTGCCGTTGCTGCTGTTGCCGCTTCTGCTGCTGCCGTTGCTGCTGTTGCCGCTTCTGCTGCTGCCGTTGCTGCTGTTGCCGCTTCTGCTGCTGCTGTTGCTGCTGTTGCCGCTTCTGCTGTTGCCGCTTCTGTTGCTGCTGTTGCTGCTGTTGCCGCTTCTGCTGCTGCCGTTGCTGCTGTTGCCGCTTCTGCTGCTGCCGTTGCTGCTGTTGCCGCTTCTTCTGCTGTCGTTGCTGCTGTTGTTGCTTCTTCTGCTGTCGTTGCTGCTGTTGCCGCTTCTGCTGCTGCCGTTGCTGCTGTTGCCGCTTCTGCTGCTGCAGTTGCTGCTGTTGCCGCTTTTGTTGCTGCCGTTGCTGCTGTTGCCGCCTCTGCTGCTGCCGTTGCTGCTGTTGTTGCTTCTGCTGCTGCCGTTTCTGCTGCTGCCGTTGCTGCTGTTGCCGCCTCTGCTGCTGCTGTTGCTGCTCCTACTGTTGCCGCTGCTGCTGCTGCTGTTGCCGCTGCTTCTGCTGTTGCCACTTCTGACGTTGCTGCTGCCGCTGGTGAACATGATGGTGATGACTTATGATGGACGCATTGATGGTTGATGTTGCTGGCGATTGATTGAAACATTGATGACTAAGGATGAAATCCCGTTGCTGTCCTTAATCACGCCACGTCACCCAATCAAGTACAATGAAACAAGAGAAGAAAACACTGCAGACAAAAGCGAAGAAATTAGTCAAACACACAATGCTCTCACATTTTTTTAATTAGTCACAACACGCAACACACAACACACAATGCTCTTACATATTTTAGTTTGCAAGTCACCAAGTAGGTGGAAGCTGGTCAGCACTTCGCTGACAGCAATTATTTTCTTAAACCGCCATAAACCTAAACCTAAAACCACCTAAACCCAAGTGCTGACCAGCTTCCCCCAACCAGTCACCCACCTGCTCAAGACCATGCATTGCTGTGGCTACAGCCTCACTAGCTGCCCTCAGCTCATCATCACTTCTACATGCAAGCTCCTCCACCCTCCTCCTCAATTCCTTCTGCTCTTCCAAGGACACGGCCAGCTCATGCTCTAGGGCAGACCTCGCCTCTCTTGCCATCACCTCCACCCTCTCCACCTCCAACATTACCTCCTTCAACTCATCCTCCACCCTCACAAGCTCCATCCTTGCCCTCTTCGTCTCATCCTCCATCCTCACAAGCTCCATCTTGGCAGCAGTGCCTTGAACCCGTTCCTGCTGGCACAACTCTTCCGCCTCTTCAATCCTCTGACTCAGTTCTACATTTGCCTCCTGGGTGGCAGATAGTGTGTTGGCCATAGCTGCCCTGTCTTCTTCAGCTGCAACCTCCAGCGCTTGCAGCTTCTCTG
The DNA here is from genome assembly GCA_013435795.1 of Chlamydomonas sp. ICE-L. Lineage (NCBI taxonomy): Eukaryota > Viridiplantae > Chlorophyta > Chlorophyceae > Chlamydomonadales > Chlamydomonadaceae > Chlamydomonas > Chlamydomonas sp. ICE-L. Next base: position 2,932,677 of record JACBWV010000223.1, on the reverse strand, counting down.
CCCACGCCAACTGCTCTTTTTCAAACCTCAGCTCCAATCCATCAAGATGTTTGCTCATCCTCTGGGCCTCATCCCGTGACTGGGACAGTGCTTCAGTTGCCACGGTCCTCTCCTCCACTGCCCTGGCCTCAGCTACTTGTAGCTGACGGAATAGCTGAGTGGCAGCTTCTTCACCCTCGCCAGCCTGGCGGAGGGCTGCATCAAGTTGAGCTGCCAGCTTGGCGATCTCCGCTTCAAGGACCTGAATTGTCTCCTGATGCATGTCACTCTGACAAAAAAGGGGTATACGTAGAAGAGTCAGAATACAATGATGTTGAGAGTCATCATCAGGCAAAGGTGCATGTTAGGTGATGGTGCATGTTAGGTGATGGTGCATGTTAGGTGATGGTGCATAATGAGGCGATGTTGAGTGTCACACTGAGGGTCACAAGGAGTGTCAAAATGAGGCGATGTTGCATGTGATGGTGTGAACCATTGTGATGGTGTGGGAGAATTGTGATAATGTGGAGCATCACTGTTTTTTCATCACAGCTTTATGTAGGTCCAGATGTGTAGCAAAAGTTGCGACCCACGCATGCTTTCGGGATGGCATAGCACGGTATGGGGCTGAACACACAAAGCGCAGAGCCCCGGGGGGGTTGAGGGGGAGCGCGTTGCACTGGGGTCGCACCGAGTCAATAAATGTGCGAGGCGTTGCACACGAAAAACAATGGGTGGCGTCAGTGTCACACATTGTTTCATGTTTTGAATACTTGCAGCAGCTTCCAACCAGCTCCATTAACCAACCACTGCGGCAAACCCAAAGCTTTCAGTTGCATTTGAATGCCTGCCATGTCAGCTTTAAAACAAACTAGCTAGCTTCAGGTTTGGCTGAAGGACAGGGAAAGAAGGCTGCCAACAAGCTGCTACGTGTAGCTCAAAACAAGAAACAGTGGCATGTAAGCTTTAGTGTCAAAGGGATGGTGATCATGATCATGATCGTGCATGTTAGCATTAGTGTCATAGTGATGGTCATGATGAACACCGACAGGAGTTCTATAATTGTATTGACAAGACCATTGTCAATGCCCTAATGAGATACAGTATTTGTATTTATTGGAGGCTAGGTACACACATCACGATCGTAAGAAACAACTGAACCCCACCCATCCCCACCTCGCCATTAGTTTTGGGGCAGGTGAGCCCTGACAAATATGTAAACATTGGGTTGTCAATAACGTACTGCTTTCTAGTCATTGTTGTACATTGTTGAAAGATATCGCACTAGACCACCGTCCATACACAGAAAGAAGCCAAGAGAAGACAGTCAAGTTACCTGCTGCCAAGGGGGAAAAGCCCCATTTACAGGCGTGGGTTACAAAAAAAGCTTAAGAAGTAAAGTTACCTGCTGCCCAAGGGGGCAAAGCCCCATTTACAAGTGTGGGTTACAAGAAAAAGCTTAAAAAGTCGTTACCTATGCACTAGACCACCATCCATACACAGAAAGAAACCAAGAGAAGGCAGTAAAGTTACCCGCTGCCCAAGGGGGCAAAGCCCCATTTACAAGCATTGGGTCACAAAAAAGCTTAAAAATTAAGGAGGCAAGGCCCTATTTATAAGTGTGGGTTACAAAAAAATCTAAAAAATAAAGTAACCTATCCACTAGCCCACCTTCCAAACACAGAAAGAAGACAAGAGAAGGCAGTAAAGTTACCTGCTGCCCAAGGGGGCAAAGCCCAATTTACAAGCGAGGGGTACAAAAAAAACTTAAAAAGTCAAGTTACCTGCTGCCCAAGGGGGCAAAGCCCCATCTACAAGTGTGGGTTACAAACAAAGCTTAAAAAATAAAGTTACCTATCCACTAGAACACCATCCATACACAGAAAGAAGACAAGAGAAGACGGTCAAGTTACATAATGCCCAAGGGAGCAAAGCCCATTGTATATGCGTGGATTACAGAAAAAGCTTAAAAAGTCAAGTTACCTGCTGCCCAAGGGCCTGGCCTAATTCCTCCACCTGTGCTGCAAGCTCGCTCACAACGCCTTCGTACTCGCAGACTGTGGCCTCATGTGCCGCCTGCTCCTTCGCCACCTCACCCTCCAGCTCTCTCAATCTCCGCTCTTCTAGGCTAGTCACCCTCTGGACATGCTCTGACGAATCGCCACCATCATTTGCCTGATCTGCGTCCTCTTGTGGCTGGGCGGCTACCGCCAGCTTTGAAACCTCTCCACCACCTGGCAGATCTGCATCCGTATGTGGCTGGGCATGAAGTGCCCCATTTGAAACCTCTCTGCCACCACCTGCCTGACAACTCAATTCTTGCACGTGGGCTTGAAGCTCATCCAGCTTCTTTCTTGCATTATCTAGCTCCTCCTCCTTGCTCTGTAGACTCAAACGCAAAGCAGCCACCTGTGCTACTTGATACTGTGCTGTAGCCACCTCCGTCCTTGCGCTATCAAGCTCCTCTTCAATGCTCTGGATCCTGAGCATCAAAGCAGCAGCCTCTTCTTCTTGGCCCTGCAGCTGCCGCACCTGCCCCGTTGCACTTTGAAGCTCCTCTTCCATGCTCTTGATCCCGAGCCTTAAAGCATTCGCCTCATTAGCCTGGCCTTGCAGCTCCAGCACCTGATTCCTTGCTCTGACAAGCTCCTCTTCCACACTCTTGATCCTGAGCCTTAAAGCATTTGTCTCCTCTGCCAGGCCTTGCAGCTCCAGCACCTGCCTCATTGCACTGTCAAGCTCCTTGTCCTTGCTCTTGAGTCCAAGCCTCAAAGCGGCATTCTCTTCTGCTTGGACTCGTAGCTTCAATATCTGACTCCTTGCATCGTCCAGCTCCCGCTCGTTCTGTTGCAGATGTGAACGCAATGAAGCAGTCTCTGGTGCTTGGCTTTGTAGCTCTAATATCTGACTCCTTGCATCGTCCAGCTCCCGCTCGTTCTGTTGCAGAAGTGAACGCAACGACGCAGTCTCTGGTGCTTGGCTTTGTAGCTCCAATATCTGACTCCTTGCATTGTCTAGCTCCCGCTCGTTCTGTTGCAGAAGTGAACGCAACGACACACTCTCTGGTGCTTGGCTTCGTAGCTCGAACATCTGCCTCCTTGCATCATCCAGCTCGTGCTCAGTGCTCTGCAGATGTGAACGCAATGATGCAGTCTCTGGTGCTTGACCTTGTAGCTCGAACATCTGCCTCCCGGCCGCCTCTAGCAATGTCCTGCATTCATCCAGCTGTGCACTTGTGACATCCAGCTCATGGCAGACGGCCTCCAGTCTGGCAACCGCTCTCTCCTTCTCCAACACACACGCTGCCAGCTTGGCGGCGGCTTCGCCCTTCTCCACCGCAATCACGTCTAGCTCAGTCTTCCTGCTATCTAGCAAAGCCATGTTCCTGCCTAGTTCAGCCCTGAGCTCTACAAGTTCAGCTTTGCTGATGCCCAGCTCCCAACTGAGGGCGCCCACTTCAGCTTCGCTGCTCTCTTGCTCAGCCGTGCTTCTATCTAGCTCAGCCCTACATTCAACCAGCTCAGCCTTCCCTCGGCCAAGTTCTTGACTCAGCATCTCCAATTGAGCGATGACCCTGGTCTCTGCCTCACACGCTGCCTCAGCCATCTGCAGTGCCTCCCTCCCGCGGGCACGCTCCTCCTCCAAGGCGCCTGCAAGGCAGCCGTGACTACAGACCTGTGAGGCTGCATCCCCGCCTGCACCCCGCTTGGACAGATCCCCCATGTGCGAAGGCGCACTTGCATCCATGCCTGCAGGCTGATCGCTAGCGTCCATGATTCCATCGTTTGCGTCCTTCCCTGGTGCGGCCACCCCCTGGGGAGCTAGATCACCCCGATGCCTCACCATCTTCCTTTGAGCATGCTCAGCCACACCCCTCGAAACCTCCAGCTCAGCCATGCACTGCTCAAGCTGCTCCTGGAGCTTCTGGATGGCCTCATCCCTCTCATGGAGGAGCTCCTCAACTTGGGAAATTGGCACAGACTGTGGCACAGGTGATTCAGGATGATGGGCATCAGCCTTCACCTGCTGCTTGCTTGCCTCCTGCTCACATATGCACAAATCAAGTTGCTCCTGAAGCCTCTGGATGGCCGCATCTTTCTCACGAAGGAGCTCCTCGCCTTGAACATTGGCCACAGACTGAGATTCAGATTGCTGGGCATCATTACTGATCTGCTGCTTGGACACCTAAACATTATAATCGTAAGATTAAAATATCGCTGCAGCAAGAACTCAGGGCCCCCGTCAGTAAAATGATTCTTTGGGGTTCAGTTCATCACTTTTTTTCGTTTTTAGCCCCTCCTGGTATCATGGATGGGCAAGTGCTTTTTACCTATTTGGCTACCCCTGGACTGTAACACCATACATTTACATAGCAGGTTGCAAGCAAGATCGGGCAGTGCAACAAGCAGAATGAACAAAGCAGGTATCCGCCCAAGGTCTTTGTATCAACAAGGCCTGGTAGTGCTGTCTGCAGCAACAACATACATTCAAGTGTCAAGTTGCAGGCAAGATCAGGCAGTGCAACAAGCAGAATGCACAAATCAGGTAGGTGCTCATATTGATGAATCCTGGCCTGGAACAACAACATACACAGATGCATACCTCCAGCTCATCCATGCATTGGTCTAACTGTTGTTGGAGTCTGTGAGTAGCCTCATCTTTCTCTTGAAGCAGCTCCATGTATTGGTCCACTTGCTGCTGGAGAGCCTGGATGGTGCCCTCCCTCTCAGAGGCCGCCAGGTTGGCATTCGATGCCGCGCTACCTGGGTGCTGGGCTTGTCTCAGTGCTTGGATCAGTTCCTGCTGGAGCTGGGACACCTAGGAGGGAGACATATGTAAGTAAGTAAGTAAATGAATCAATGAATCAATCAATAAGTAAATAAATAAGTAAATAAGCAAATAAATAAATAGTCGCCTTATTACGAGGCGTGAGGTTTAGGGGTCCAGCTTGTTTGCTTGCACTGGGGCCAACCACCAAACCCACTTAAGAGGCTCTCTCATTTATTGGCTCAGTTTCTGCTGCAGCTGAAACACCTAGGAGAGATAAATACATCAATAAAGAAAACAAGTAAATACATAAATAACGAGCTGGGACACGTAGGAGGGATTAATACATAAATACAGAAATAAATAAGTAAATAAATAACGAGCTGGGACGCCTAGGAGGGATATATACATAAGTAAAGAAATAAGTCAATAACGAGCTAGGACACTGAGGAGGGATAAATACATAAATAAATAAATAAATAAGTAAATAAATAACGAGCTGGGACGCCTAGGAGGGATATATACATAAGTAAAGGAATAAGTCAATAACGAGCTAGGACACTGAGGAGGGATAAATACATAAATAAAGAAATAAATAAGTAAATAAATAACGAGCTGGGACGCCTAGGAGGGATATATACATAAGTAAATAAATTAGTCAATAACGAGCTTGGACACCTAGGATGGATACATAAACTAGTAAATACATAAAAAAGTAACGAGCTTGGACACCTAGGATGGATACATAAATTAGTAAATACATAAATAAGTAACGAGCTTGGACACCTAGGATGGATACATAAATTAGTAAATACATAAATAAGTAACGAGCTTGGACACCTGGGATGGATACATAAATAAGCAAAGAAGTCTGAGATAAATAAATAGATAATAACATAAATAAGTAAATCAGCAAATAAATAAATAGTCCGCCTTGTTATGAGGCGTGATGTTAAGGCCTGCAGCACGAACTCAGGGCCCCCCTCAGTAAACCGATTGTTTGGGGTTCAATTCATCAGTCTTTTTTCGTTCTAGCCCCTCCTGGTATCATGGATGGGCAAGTCCATTTAGCATATTTAGCTGCCCCTGGACTGTAACAACATACACACATGGTGAACGTAACGTGGAAGGGCAGAAGTTGTTGTGATCAAATTCAGGGATGTAAAATCAGTATTTGTGTAAAATCAGGTAAAAGTGAGGTGAATGCTCTTTGCAGGGATCTGCCTTTTGTTACATGAAATTGTATCCTCCAAATATTCTCCATCGTTTTACCTGACCATCTTGGCCGGCGCCTGCCTTCCTAGCAGCTTCTACAGCTGACAGCTCAGCGGTTTTGACAGCAAGCTCCTGCCACAGATCACATTGGGTTGAGGGGTGGGTTGAGGTTGGGGTTGTGGTGGGGAGAGGTTGGGGTTGGGATTTTGACAGCAAGCTCCTGCCACAGATCACACTGGGGGGAGGGGGGAGGGGTGGGTTGAGGTTGTGGTGGGTTGAGGTTGAGGTTGAGGTTGGGGGTTTGACAGCAGGCCCCTACCTCAGATCGCACTGGTGTGAGGGGTGAGGGGGTGGCTGAGGTTGGGGTGGGTTGAGGTTGAGGTTGGGGGGTTGACAGCTAGCTCCTGCCAAATATCACATTGATGTGAGAGGTGGGGTATGGGTTGAGGTTGGGATGGGTTGAGGTTTTGACAGCAGGCTCCTACCTCAGATCACACTGGGGGGAGGGGGGAGGGGTGGGGTTTAGAGTGGGGTGAGGTTGGGGTGTTGACAGCAAGCTCCTGCCACAGATCACATTTGGGGGGAGGGGGGAGTGGGGGGGGGGGTTGGAGTGGGGGGAGGTTGGGGTTTGACAGCAAGCTCCTGCCACAGATTGCCTTGAGAGCAGGGTGGGTTGGTATAATTGTTTTGCTCTCTCAACATCTTAACAGTTTTTTTACAGATCACAGGACCGGGCACAAGGATTGATATCCTTGTATATATTTGTGTGCGAGAATCTGGCCACATGCTTGAATGTGGACAAAATGCGTCACAAGGATTGATATCATTCTCTCAACATCTGGTTACACTTTTGCTGTCTCTGAACATTTCCGACAATGATGAGAACAGAAGTCTCGATAAAAGTTGTGAACTTATGTGCGTATTTATGCGTGAATTTATGTGTTCAAAACCTTCACACATTACATTGCATTGTCATCAACAGCGCGCTTACTCTTTTGTATGAGTGGCAATTCCATTCAAACTGAATCCTCAAAGGCATTGGTTTGTGTACAGAGACCCACCTCCTGGGGTGAAAATCCTTTCACTACTAAAAACAAAAGCAAGCCCCAGCACAACTTCTGGGGGGGTTCAGGTTTGCACAACATTTTTCATGGACAAGTAATGACTGCATTCTACCAGATTATACTGTTTTTTTCCAACGACTCGCTGCCATTCTGTCGCTGCATGGCGACGCATGGGACAGATTAAACTAGTCAGAAATACCCCCCTTCCGACCCTCCCAGGCTCCGCGCTTTGCGGGTTTCACCGAGTCGCTCGGGGGTTGCACCGAGTCCCTCAATTTGCAACGTGTCGCACACAGAGAAAAACTGCTGCATTCAAACCCACCATCCACCCACCAAAACACTGCTGCATTTAAACCTCCACACCCACCCACCCACCCGCCAAAACACTGCTGCATTAATTGCTGCATTCAAACCCACCCATCCATCCAACAATACACTGCTGCATTCAAACCCACCCATCCGTCCACCAAACACAGCTGCATTCAAACCCACCCATCCATCCACCAAACACAGCTGCATTCAAACCCACCCACCCATCCAACAAAACACTGCTGCATTCACCTGTCGTAAACTGCTGTTCTCGCTCTCCAGCTGAGCCAGCTTCTCCTCTGTTACAGTCACCTTCTTCTTCAAATCCTCTGACTTAACACTCATTCGCTGCACATTGACACAGAATGAATGATCACGAATGAGGGCAGGGTGACGTGTGGAGCATGAGCGGGAGCAGAAAAGAAAGAGAGAAGGCATCAATTGGTTGTTAGCTAGCTAGGTTCCCAGTGAGATAGAAAGGTGGGTAGATAGATAGATAGATAGATAGATAGATAGATAGACAGATAGACAGAAAGGTAGGTAGGTAGATAAATATACAGATCAATATTTATAGACAAATAGATAAAAAGAGATAATTGGATGGATAAAGAAACAAAGAAAGATGCTTATGTAGTTACTTATGAAGCAGAGATTTTTGTTTCAAATCTGAAAGCAGGTTTCTTCTAGCTTTATGGTTTCAGGGCTCCTTCAGGGACAGCGTTTTAGTGCTTTTTACAGCTTTTTATAGCTTTTTGCAGTTTTTAGGGGCCATTTGGGGCAAACAAACAAAAACTTTTTTTCCTTTTTTTATAGCGATAATTTCTCCAAAACGGGGTCAAAACTAGCGATCGCTATATATAGCAGAAAAAAATATCCCTGTTATTAAGCAACCTAGTCATGTGTGGAGGGGCAGACTTGTGGACAAGAAGGGATGTCTTATTGTATTTGACACTGTTTTCAGCTTTCTTTAGGTCTGGTTGTGTAGCAAAAGTTGCGACGCAAGCCTGATTTTAGGATTGTGGCGAAGCACGGAGCCCCGTGGGGTTGGGGGGACAGCATGTCCCCCTGGGGCCACACCGAAGCGCTCAATTTGCAACATGTCGCACGAAAACAAACTGGTATTCGAAGGATGAACAGAGACTGGACTGAAGGGTGGACTGGGACATGAATTCAAATCCAGATGAGGAACAAGATTCCAAATGCAGATAAGAGACAATAATTAAAAAGAAGGTGTCTAGGTGAGGGACATGAGTAGGGAACGGCAACATGATACATATGATATCATATGATGCTGACAGTCTGACTAGGCTTAAGTTAACATTTCTATACAAGATCAAATGATGCAATTTGTATGATATCATATGATATCATACTCGCCTTTGGTCAACATCATATGATATGCCGGTCCCTAGACATGAGTGAACCATCTACCCCATGTTTTGTATTTCAGATTTCTGTAGGCCAGGTTGAGTAGCAACTTGGGCTACTCAAGCCTGACTTCAGGATTGTTACTTAGCCATCGCATGGTGAAGCGTGGAGCCCGGGGGGGTCATGTGTTGCCCTGCAACGACGGAATGGCTAGGCGTCGTCGGAAAAAAATCAGTGCAAGTACCTGCATGTCTATTTCAGCATCTAATAAAGCCTTTCTTAGTCGTTGGTGCTCCCCATTTGAGCGCTTGAGAGCGATGCTGCGCTCCTGTAGCACCGACTGTGCCACCTCTACCTCCGTTTGAAGCGCATTCACACGACGGTCGCGTTCATCAGCCTGGGGGGGGTAGGAGGGGGGGGGGGGGGGGGGGGGGGGGGGGGGGTAGGTAGTGAGCGGATGATGATGATAAGGAGGTAGCACACAAGAAGGGCGGTAGACCTGGTAAGTGGGGACTAGGGAGCAGGGGGGGCAGGTAGCGGGTGGGTGGGTGGGGGGGGGGGGGGTGGGGGTGGGGGTGGGGGGGGGTGAGCGGATGATGATGATAAGGAGGTAGCACACAAGAAGGGCGGTAGACCTGGTAAGTAGGGACTAGGGAGCAGGGGGGGCAGGTAGTGGGTGGGTGGGTGGGTGGGGGTGGGGAGGGGGGGTGGGGGGGGTAGGTAGTGAGCGGATGATGATGATAAGGAGGTAGCACACAAGAAGGGCGGTAGACCTGGTAAGTAGGGACTAGGGAGCAGGGGGGGCAGGTAGTGCTCACTGCCAACCACTTGTTTTTTTTGACGACGCGTCGCCACTGCGTCGCCACTGCGTCGCCAATCGTTGCATGGCGCCGCATGAACCCCCAAAAACCCTCCGGGCTCCGCGCTTCACGCTCGACAATTCGATGGCTACGCAATCATTATGAAATCAGGCTTGAGTAGCCCAAGTACCTACTCTACCTGGCCTACATAAATCTGAAATACAAAACAGTGATGCTAACAAGTGACCATGCAAGTACTGGTACTGCTGGTGCTGCTGCTACTGAAATACAAACAGTGATGCCAACGAGTGACCATGTAATTACTGGTACTGCTGGTACTGCTGGTACTGATTTACAAAACAGTGATGCCAACAAGTGACCACGCGAGTACTGGTACTGCTAGTACTGCTGGTACTGATTTACAAAACAGTGATGCCAACAAGTGACCACGCGAGTACTGGTACTGCTGGTACTGCTGGTACTGCTGGTACTGCTAGTACTGCTGGTACTGATTTACAAAACAGCGATGCCAACAAGTGACCATGCAAGTACTGGTACTGCTAGTACTGCTGGTACTGCTGGTACTGCTAGTACTGCTGGTACTGATTTACAAAACAGTGATGCCAACGAGTGACCATGCAAGTACTGGTACTGCTGGTACTGCTAGTACTGCTGGTGCTGATTTACAAAACAGTGATGCCAACGAGTTACCATGCAAGTACTGGTACTGCTGGTACTGCCGGTACCGGTACTGCTGGTACTGCTGGTACTGAAATAAATAAAGGAGATGCCAACAATGTACTGGTGCTGCTGGTACTGCCGGTAGTGGTACTGCTGGTACTGCTGGTACTGCCAGTACCGGTACCGGTACCGGTACAAAATACAGAACAGTGATGCCAACAATGTACTGGTACTGCTGGTACTGAAATACAAAACAGTAATGCCAAAACGGTACTGGTACTGATGGTACTGAAATACAAAACAGTAATGCCAAAACAGTACTGGTACCGAAATACAAAACAGTGATGCCAACAATGTACTGATACTGCTGGCAATAAAATACAAAACAGTAATGCCAAAAAGGTACTGGTACTGCTGGTACTGAAATACAAAACAGTGATGCCAACAAGTGACCATGCAAGGTTAGGGCCTACCTGTGAGGTGGTGGTGCTATGGTTGGTGTCTGGGAGTCGGTAGCTGGTGGCCTGCTTGCTCCCACTAGTCTGGTAGCCCGCATCCTGCTGGTACTGGTGCAGCTGATGCTGCAAGGGGGTTTGGAAAGACTCTGCTGTGTTGTTGTTGCTCATGCCGCTTGCAGCACGCCCGCCAGAGAGCTCAAGAGTTTGGACCCGCAGAGCAAGCGCTCCAACCTGGTTGGACATTGAAGAAGTTGTAGTGTGTGAGGGGCACTGTTGTCAAGCGGTTGTCCAAGCTCAGGCGCAATAGCCGTCTGCTAAACCAAAACCCATCATAGTAACCATTCCCCATTGCAAGCAAATGGGAAGGTTCCTGCAACCTCATGCCCTGTGGCAAGGCGTATAAATTCCTAATTTTCAATCTTATATGGCATTTATCAGATGATAGATTGTCATCTGGGGGGACACTGTTACATAATAGTTGGCTTCAGATGACTTCTTCTTTTTTAAAGGATTTTCATCTCAGGAGGTGGGACCCTTTACACAAACCAGCGCCACTGAGGGTTTCGAAAGAAAGGCGGATAAGTCGCTCCATAAGTAGGCACCCAGTGGAAAGGCAGGGCATGCCAGACCACTGCTAATTGTGACTGTCACCACTACCCTGGGTGATCAGGAAAGATGCCCCCCCTGCCCAGGCCTGTAGAGGCAGAGGCAAGGACACATAATTGTGCCCACCTCTTACCTTGTCCTGCACATGCTGCTGGGCTGTTGCTGCTGGTACATGCTGCGCAGAATATGTTGCATAGAAGCCATGGTTTGTGTGTGGGGGGGTGGGGGGTGGGGGGGGGGTGGAGGGCATGTGTGTGGTACATGCGGGACAGAACATGTTGCATAGAAGCCATGGTTGTGTGTGTGGGGGGGTGGGGGGGCATGTGTGCGGTACATGCAGGACAGAGTATGTTGCATAGAAGCCATGGTGAGCATGTGTGTGTGTGTGTGTGCATGTCTGTAGTACATGCATGACAGAATATGATACACAGAAGACATGGTGTGTGTATGTGCAAGTGTGTGTGTGCATGTGTGCGATGCATGCAGGACAGAATATGATGCACAGAAGCCATGGTGTGGGTGTGTGTGCATATGTGTGTTGTGCATACGTGTGTGTGTGTGTGTGTGTGAATTTGTGTATGTGCATGTATATGGTGCATGTTCATGGTGGGTGTTCAGCAAGTGCAAAGAAAGCTATGCGTAATAGATGTCATAGATGGGAGCTTATCGGGTGGGTGCTGGGGGTGGGGGGGACTGCTACACGCTGTTTGGCTAGAGTTGGCTATTAAGACCCCATCCCACAAGGCCCTGCTCCGGCACTTGCAACATGTCATGAGTTCACTTTTTCTTCTTCTTTCCACAACGGATCGCCACTTTGTCAACGCTACTTTTGCTTCTGCTTCTCCAATGTTTTGCGAAGCTGAGCAGCCAGATTGGCATGTCCATGAGTGGATCAGGACTTGTTTTCTTTGATGACGTGTCACCACTGCGTTGCCATTCCGCTGTTACATGGCGACGCATGAATCCACCGACCCCCCCGGGATTTGCGCTTCGCGCTCCGCCATGCTATGGCTAAGCAACAATCTTAAAACCAGGCTTGAGTAGCCCCAGTAGCTACTTAACCTGGCCTACATAAATCTGAAATAAAAACATGAAGCACAACTCGAAGATAGTGATGGCAAATTGTTATGTCTCAGCTGCATGCTGCTCAACACTGCTAGGCCTACTCCTACTTATCAATTTGCAAATCTGTGCAGCAGTCTAAGATCTGATTAGGGAGGTCTATCCATGCTTAGCAGTCATTTTCATAATGGCAAGTAGACAGTTACTCAGATATGCAAAATTATACAAAAAACTGAAGAAAAAAAAAAGTAATAACAACGACTTATCTTACCAGGCCCTGCACTTGCTGCTGAGGTGTTGCTCCGCACATCCTAGACTCTGGAGTGTGCTCCCCCCCCCCCCCTATCTCCCCGTACTTGCGGAAGACCCATCTTATCCACACCCTCGAAATACAAAAAAGACCCATCTCATCCATACCCAAAATTAAGAAAGACCCATCTCATCCACACCCTCAAAATAAAAAAGAAACATCTCACCTACACCTGATCTCATCTTTACCCTCAAAAAACAAATACACATCTCATTTACACCCTTGTTATAACAACAACTGATCTCATCCACACCCTAGAAATAACAGCACCTGATCTCATCTTTACCCTCAAAAAACAAATACACATCTCATTTACACCCTTGTTATAACAACAACTGATCTCATCCACACCCTAGAAATAACAGCACCTGATCTCATCTTTACCCTCAAAAAACAAATACACATCTCATTTACACCCTTGTTATAACAACAACTGATCTCATCCACACCCTAGAAATAACAGCAACTGATCTCATCTTTACCCTCAAAAAACTAATACACATCTCATTTACACCCTTGTTATAACAACAACTGATCTCATCCACACCCTAGAAATAACAGCAACTGATCTCATCTTTACCCTCAAAAAACAAATACACATCTCATTTACACCCTTGTTATAACAACAACTGATCTCATCCACACCCTAGAAATAACAGCAACTGATCTCATCTTTACCCTCAAAAACAAATACACATCTCATTTACACCCTTGTTATAACAACAACTGATCTCATCCACACACTAGAAATAACAGCAACTGATCTCATCTTTACCCTCAAAAAACAAATACACATCTCATTTACACCCTTGTTATAACAACAACTGATCTCATCCACACCCTAGAAATAACAGCAACTGATCTCATCTTTACCCTCAAAAAACAAATACACATCTCATTTACACCCTTGTTATAACAACAACTGATCTCATCCACACCCTAGAAATAACAGCAACTGATCTCATCTGTACCCTCAAAAACAAATACACATCTCATTTACACCCTTGTTATAACAACAACTGATCTCATCCACACCCTAGAAATAACAGCAACTGATCTCATCTTTACCCTCAAAAAACAAATACACATCTCATTTACACCCTTGTTATAACAACAACTGATCTCATCCACACCCTAGAAATAACAGCAACTGATCTCATCTGTACCCTCATAAAACAAATACACATCTCATTTACACCCTTGTTATAACAACAACTGATCTCATCCACACACTAGAAATAACAGCAACTGATCTCATCTTTACCCTCAAAAAATAAATACACATCTCATTTACACCCTTGTTATAACAACAACTGATCTCATCCACACACTAGAAATAACAGCAACTGATCTCATCTTTACCCTCAAAAAACTAATACACATCTCATTTACACCCTTGTTATAACAACAACTGATCTCATCCACACCCTAGAAATAACAGCACCTGATTCTCATCTTTACCCTCAAAAACTAATACACATCTCATTTACACCCTTGTATAACAACAACTGATCTCATCCACACCCTAGAAATAACAGCAACTGATCTCATCTGTACCCTCAAAAAACTAATACACATCTCATTTACAACCCTTGTTATAACAACCACTGATCTCATCCACACCACTAGAAATACAGCAACTGATCTCATTTTACCCGCAAAAACCAAAAACAAATACACATCTCCATTTAACCCCTTGTTATAACAACAACTGTTCATCCACCCCCTAGAAGAACATGCAACTGATCTCATCTGTACCCTCAAAAAACAATCACATCCCTCATTTACACACACCCGATGTTTATAAACAACAAACATGACAACTCACCCACACCCTAGAAATAACAGCAACTGATCTCACTCTTACCCCCTCAAAAAACACACATACACATCTCATTTACAATCCCTTGTTAATCACAACACTGTATCTCACCACACCCTAGAAATAACAGACAACTGATCTCATCTTACCTTACCCTCAAAAACAATACCCATCCTCATTTACACCTCTGTTTATAACAACACTATCGCATCCACCCCTAGAAATAAACAGCAACGATCTCATCTTACCCTCAAAAAACAAATACACATTCATTTCACCCTTGTTAATAAACAAACAACTGATCTCAACATCCACACACCCTAGAAATAACAGCAACTGATCTCATCTTTACCCTCAAAAAACAAATACACATCTCATTTACACCCTTGTTATAACAACAACTGATCTCATCCACACCCTAGAAATAACAGCAACTGATCTCATCTGTTACCCTCAAAAAACAAATACACATCTCATTTACACCCTTGTATAACAACAACTGATCTCATCCACACCCTAGAAATAACAGCAACTGATCTCATCTTTACCCTCAAAAAACAAATAACATCTCATTTACACCCTTGTATAACAACAACTGATCTCATCCACACCCTAGAAATAACAGCAACTGATCCATCTGTACCCTCAAAAAACTAAATACAACATCTCATTTACACCCTTGTTATAACAACAAACTGATCTCATCCACACCCTAGAAATAACAGCAACTGATCTCATCTTTACCCTCAAAAAACAAATACACATCTCATTTACACCCTTGTTTATAAAACAACTGATCCACATCCACACCCTAAAATAACAGCAACTGATCTCATCTTACCCTCACAAACAAATAACATCTCATTTAAACAAAAACCAACTCTTGTTATAACAACAACTGATCTCATCCACACCCTAGAAATAACAGCAACTGATCTCATCTTTACCTCAAAAAAAACAAATACACATCTCCTTTACAACGCAACCCTGTTAAACAACAACTGATCTCATCCACACCCAGAAATAACAGCACCTGATCCATCTTTACCCTCAAAAAACAAAATACACATCTCTTTACACCTCATTTTATAAAACAACAACGATCTTCATTCCACACCCCTATAAATAACATCAACTGATCTCATCTTTACCCTCAAAAATAAATACAACATCTCATTTACCCCCTTGTTATAATCCACACTGATCTCATCCACACACTAGGAAATAACAGCAACTGATTCTCAATCTTTACCCTCAAAAACTAATACACATATCTCATTTACCACCCTGTTATAACAACAACGATCTCAATCCACACCCTAGAAATACCCGCACAACCTGATTCTCATCTGTACCCTCAAAAACAAATACACATATCATTTACACCCTTGTTATAACAACAACTGATCTCATCCACACCCTAGAAATAACAGCACCTGATCTCATCTTTACCCTCAAAAAACAAATACACATCTCATTTACACCCTTGTTATAACAACAACTGATCTCATCCACACCCTAGAAACAACAGCAACTGATCTCATCTTTACCCTCAAAAAACAAATACACATCTCATTTACACCCTTGTTATAACAACAACTGATCTCATCCACACCCTAGAAATAACAGCAACTGATCTCATCTTTACCCTCAAAAAACAAAATACACATTCTTTTTACCACCCTGTTATACACACAACTGATCTCATCCTCCACCCTAGAAATACAGCAACTGACTCATCTTTACCCTCAAAAAACAAATACACATCTCATTTACACCCTTATATAAACAACACCTGAATCTCATCCCACCCCTAGAAATAACAGCACTATCTCATCTTTACCAAAAAACAAATACACAATCTCATTTACAATTACACCCTTGTTTAGACAACAAACTGATCTCAATCCACACCCTAGAAATAACACAACTGATCTCATCTGTACCCTCATAAAACCAAATACACATCTCCATTTACACCCGTGTTTCTAACACAACTGATCTCATCCACACACTAGAATACCAAGCAACTATCCTCATCTTTACCCTCAAAAAAAATAATACACATCTCAGTTACACTCATTTACACCTTGTTCTAAACACAATGATCTTCATCCACACACTAGAAATAACAGCAAGCGAACTGGATCTCATCTTTACCCTCAAAAACTAATCCAATCTCATTTACACCCTTGTTCTACCACAACTGTCGCATCCACAACCCTAAGAATAACGGTCCCCTGATCTCATCTTTACCCTCAAAAAACTAATACACATCTCATTTTAACACCCTTGTTTAACACAACTGATCTCATCCACACCCTAGAAATACAGCAACTGATCTCATCTTTACCCTCAAAAACTAATACACATCTCATTTACACCCTTGTTATAACAACAACTGATCTCATCCACACCCTAGAATAACAGCAACTGATCTCATCTTTACCCTCAAAAACAAATACACCTCATTTACACCCTGTTTATAACAACAACTGATCTCATCCACACCCTAGAAATAACAGCAACTGATCTCATCTAACCCTCAAAAAACAAATACACATCTCATTTACACCCTTGTTATAAAACACAACTGATCTCATCCACACCCTAGAAATAACAGCAACTGATCTCATCTTTACCCTCAAAAAACAATACACATCTCATTTACAACCCTTGTTATAACAACAACTGATCTCATCCACACCCTAGAAATAACAGCAACTGATCTCATCTTTACCCTCAAAAAACAATACACATCTACATTTACACCCTTGTTATAACAACAACTGATCTCATCACCACACCTAGAAATAACAGCAACTGATCTCATCTTTACCCAAAAAACAAATACACATCTCATACACTTTATAACAACAACTGATCTCATCCACACCCTAGAAATAACAGCAACTGATCTCATCTTAACCCTCAAAAACAAATCACATCTAATTTACACCCTTGTTATAACAACAACTGATCTCATCCACACCCTAGAAATAACAGCACTGATCTCATCTTTACCCTCAAAAAACAAATACACATCTCATTTACACCCTGTTATAACAACAACTGATCTCATCCACACCCTAGAAATAACAGCAACTGATCTCACTTTACCCTCAAAAAACAATAAATTCTCATTACACCCTTGTTATAACAAAAACTGATCTCATCCACACCCTAGAAATACAGCAACTGATCTCATCTGTACCCTCAAAAAACAATACACATCTCATTTACACCCTTGTTATAACAACAACTGACTCATCCCACCCTAGAAATAACAGCAACTGATCTCATCTTTACCCTCAAAAAACAAATACACACTCATTACACCCTTGTTATAACAACAACTGATCTCATCCACACCCAGAAATAACAGCAACTGATCTCATCTTTACCCTCAAAAAACAAATACACATCTCATTTACACCTTGTTATAACAACAACTGATCTCATCCCACCCTAGAAATAACAGCAACTGATCTCATCTTTACCCTCAAAAAACTAATACACATCTCATTTACACCCTTGTTATAACAACACTGATCTCATCCACACCCTAGAATAACAGCAACTGATCTCTCTTTACCCTCAAAAAAAATACACAATCTCATTTACACCCTTGTTATAACAACAACTGATCTCATCCACACCAAGAAATAACAGCAACTGATCTCATCTTACCCTCAAAAACAAATACACATCTCATTTACACACCCTTGTTATAACAAACAACTGATCCATCCACACCTAGAAATAACAGCAACTGATCTCATCTTTACCCTCAAAAAAAATAAACATCTCATTTACACCCTTGTTATAACAACAACTGATCTCATCCACACCCTAGAAAAACAGCAACTGATCTCATCTTTACCCTCAAAAACAAATACACTATCCATTTACACCCTTGTTATAACAACAACTAGATCTCATCCACACCCTAGAAATAACAGCAACTGATCTCATCTTTTACCCTCAAAAAACAAATACACATCTCATTTACACCCTGTTTATAACAACAACTGACTCATCCACACCCTAGAATAACAGCAACTGATCTCATCTTTACCCTCAAAAACATAACATCCATTTACACACCTTGTTATAACAACAACTGATCTCATCCACACCTAGAAATAACAGCAACTGATCCATCTGTACCCTCAAAAACAAATACACTCTCATTTACACCTTGTTTAACAACAACTGATCTCATCCACACCCTAGAAAAACAGCAACTGATCTCATTCTTTACCCTCAAAAACAAATACACATCTCATTTACACCCTTGTTAAACAACAAAAACTAGAAAAAATAACGGACTGATCTCATCTTTACCCTCAAAAAACTAATACACATCTCATTTACACCCTTGTTATAACGCCAACTGATCTCATCCACACCCTAGAAATAACAGCAACTGATCTCATCTTTACCCTCAAAAAACTAATACACATCTCATTTACACCCTTGTTATAACAACAACTGATCTCATCCACACCCTAGAAATAACAGCAACTGATCTCATCTTTACCCTCAAAAATATACACTATCTCATTTACACCCTGTTATAACAAACAATGATCTCATCCACACCCCTAGAAATAACAGCAAACTGATCTTCATCTTTTTACCTCAAAAAAACAATACAATCGCAGTGACACCCTTGTTATAACAACTAAAATTGATCTCATCCGCACCCTTAGAAATAACAGAACTGATTCATCTTTACCCTCAAAAAACAAATACCACATCTAATTACACCCTTGGTATAACAACAACGATCTCATCACGCACCCTAGAAATTAACAGCAATGATATCATCTTTTACCCTCAAAAAACAAACTACACACTCATTTACACCCTTGTTATAACAACAACTGTTCATCCACACTAGAAAACAAGCAACTGATCTCATCTTTACCGCAAAAAAAAGTACTACAATCTAATTTACACCCTTGTTCTAACAACAAATGATGTATCAGCACCTAGAAAAAAACGCAACACTGATCTCATCTTTACCCTCAAAAAAAACAAATAAACATTCATGGACACCCTTGTTATAACAACAAAAACTGATTCTCATCCACACAATAGGAAATACAGCAACTGTCTCATCTGTACCCTCAAAAAAACTAATACACTTCTCATTTACACCCTGGTTATAACAACAACTGATATCATCCCCACCTAGAAATAACAGCAAACTGTCTATCGTACCAAAAAACAAATACACAATCTAAGTTACACCCCTTGTTATAACCAATGATTCATCCACACCTAGAAATAACAGGCAACTGATCTTCATCTTTACCTCAAAAAAACTCAAGACACATCTCATTTCAACCCTTGTTATAACAACAACTGATCTCATCCACACCCTAGAAATACCGCAAACTGATATCATCTGTACCCTCAAAAAAAATACACATTCTCATTACACCCTGTTTTAACACACAAGATCTCCATCACACACCCTAGAAAAAACCGAAATGATCTCATCTTACCCTCCAAAAAACCAAATCACACATTCTCATTTACACCCTGTTATAACAAACCCACTGATTCAATGCCGCACCCTAGAAAATAACAGCAACTGATCCTCATCTTTAACCCTAAAAAAACTAATACAATCTTATTTACACATTGTTATAACGCCAAACTGATCTCATCCCACACCCTAGACAATAACAGCAATGATCCCATCTTTACCCTCAAAAAATAAAACATCTCATTTACACCCTTGTATAACAACAACTGATCTCATCCAAACCCAGAAATAACAGCAAACTGATTCATTCTTTACCCTCAAAAAACCTAATACACATCTCATTTACACCCGTGTCTAACAACAACTGATCTCACCACACCCTGAAATACAGCAACTGCTCTCATCTTTACCCTCAAAAACACATACACACTCTCATTACACCTTGTTATAAACAAACCAACTGATCTCATCCGCACCCTCGAACATAACAAGCAACGATCTCCATTCTTACCCTCAAAAACCAAATTCCACATCTCCGTGCCACCCTTTTCTAAACAAAATGATCCTCCGCACCTAGCCACCTCACACCCGCAACGGATCTCATTTTCCCCTCCAACCAAACCAATACCACCAGGCTCATTACACCCCTGTTCACACCAACCGAGCGCAGCCACACCCAGAGGAAGATACAGCCACGGACGCATGCCGGGACCCCAAAAAACGAAGGACACAGCGCAGGGACACCCGGGGGAGATAAAAAAAATTATGTATGTTTCTTCCTCGTTGAGTTCCCCGACCTCCGTTTCTGATCTCATTCTACACCCAGAAATAACAGAATGGATCTCATCTGTCCCTTAAAAAATAATTAACACATCTCATTGACACCCTGTAGAAACAAACAACGGCATCTCATCCACACACAGAAATAACAGAAATGATTCATCTGTACCCTCAAAAAACAAGTAACATTCATTTACACCCTTGTTATAACAACACATGATCTCATCCACACCCTAGAAAAACAGAACTGATCTAATCTTTACTCTCAAAAAACAAATCCACATTCCTGTCACCCTGTGATAACAACAACTGATCTCTCCAACCTAGAAATAACAGCAACTGATCTTCATATTACCTCAAAAAAAAACTACTACACTCGCATTTACACCTGGTTACACCAACAACTGATCTCATCCACACCTAGAAATAAACATGCAAAATTGATCTCATTCTTTAACCGCAAAAACAAATACACCTCTCATTTACACCCTTTTTGGTCTATAACAACAACTGAGCTCATCCACCCTAGAAATAACCAGCAAAAACTGATCTCATCTTTACCCTCAAAAAACAAATACACATCTCATTTACACCCTTGTTATAACAACAACTGATCTCATCCACACCCTAGAAATAACAGCAACTGATCTCATCTGTACCCTCAAAAAACAAATACACATCTCATTTACACCCTTGTTATAACAACAACTGATCTCATCCACACCCTAGAAATAACAGCAACTGATCTCATCTTTACCCTCAAAAAACAAATACACATCTCTGTACACCTTGTAATAACAAACAAGACTAGCCACACCGAGAAAGAACGCAACTGATCTCATCGTACCCTATCAAAAACTATAAATCTCATTGACAAAGGGGTGAGAACAACAAAGGATTATACACATCAGAGAAGCACAGCAAATGATGCAAGCTTTGGGGGGGGGGGGAAATAGTAGGAGGGAGATATGAGTGGGGGGGGGAAAGGTGGGGAGGGGGGGGGGACGGGTGGGGGACGGAAGGGAGGAGGAGATGCGGGGGGGGGGGGCGGTTTTGCAAGTTCAAAAAACTATAACAGCTGAGTTACACCCTTGTTATAACAACAACTGATCTCATCCACACCCTAGAAATAACAGCAACTGATCTCATCTTTACCCTCAAAAAACAAATACACATCTCATTTACACCCTTGTTATAACAACAACTGATCTCATCCACACCCTAGAAATAACAGCAACTGATCTCATCTTTACCCTCAAAAAACAAATACACATCTCATTACACCATTGTTATACAAAAGATGATCTCATCCGCCCCCCTAGATAACAGCACTGATCTCCATCTTTACCCTCAAAAAAAAACTAAGACACATCTCATTTACACCCGTGTTATAAAACAAATGATGCTCATCCACACCTAGAAAATAACAGCAACTGACCATCTTTACCCTCAAAAAAACTAAACAATCTCATTACAACTTGTGTAACAAAATGATCTATCCACACCTTAGAAATAACCAGCAACCTGATCTCATCCTTCGCCTCAAAAACCAAATACACTCTACATTTACCACACTTGTTATAACAACAACTGATCTCATCCGCACCTAGAACTAAACAGCAATGATCTCATCTTTACACTCACCAAACAAATACCCATCTCATTACACCCTGTTACAACAACAACGGATCTCATCCGCACCCTAGAAATAACAGCAAATGATCTCATATTTACCCCTCAAAAAAACAAAGTACACAATCCATGTAACCCTGTTATAACAACAACTAGCTCATCCACACCATAGAAATAACAGCAATGATCTCATCTGTACCCTCAAAAAATAATACAATCTAATCGACACCCTTTATAAAACAACCGATCTCATTCCCCACACCATAGGAAAAACAGCAACTGATGCTCTTTACACTCAAAAAACAAATACAATCTCATTTACACCCTTGTTTATAACAAACAAACTGATCTCATCCACACCCTAGAAAAAACAGAACTGATCTCATCCTTTACCCTCAAAAACAAATACACATCTCATTTACACCCTTGTTATAACAACAACTGATCTCATCCGCACCCTGAAATAACAGAAACTGATCTCATCTCTTTACCCTCAAAAAAACAACTACACATCTCATTTACCCCCCTGTATAACAACAACTGATCTCATCCGCACCCTAGAAATAACAGCAACTGATCTCATCTTTACCCTCAAAAAACTAATACACATTCATTTACACCCTTGTTCTAACAACAACTGATCTCATCCACACCCTAGAATAACAGCAACTGATCTATCTGTACCCTCAAAAAACTAATACACATCTCATTTACACCCTTGTTATAACAAACAACTGATCTCATCCACACCCTAGAAATAACAGAACTGATCTCATCTTTACCTCAAAAAACAAATACACATCTCATTTACACCCTTGTTATAACAACAAATGATCTCATCCACACCCTAGAAATAAAGCAACTGATCTCATCTTTACCCTCAAAAACACTAATACACATCTCATTTACACCCTTGTTATAACAACAACTGATGCTCATCCCACACCCTAGAAATAACAGACAACTGATCTCATCTGTACCCTCAAAAAAACAAATACACATCTCATTTACACCTTGTTATAACAACAACTGATCTCATCCCACCCTAGAAAAAACAGCAACTGATCTCATCTTTACCCTCAAAAAACAAATACACATCTCATTTACACCCTTGTTATAACAACAACTGATCTCATCCGCAACCCTAGAAATAACAGCACTGATCTCATCTTTACCCTCAAAAAACTAATACACATCTCATTTACAACCCTTGTATAACGCCAACTGATCTCATCCACACCCTAGAAATAACAGCAACTGATCTCATCTTTACCCCTCAAAACTAATACACATCTCATTTACACCCTGTTATACACACCTGATCCATCCACACCTAGAATAACAGCAACTGATCTCATCTTTACCCTCAAAAAACTAATACACATCTCATTTACACCCATTGTATAACAACAACTGATCTCATCCACACCCTAGAAATAACAGCAACTGATCTCATCTTTACCCTCAAAAAACAAAATACACATCTCATTTACACCCTTGTTATAACAACACAACTGTATCTCTCCGCACCCTAGAAATACAGCAACTGATCTCATCTTTACCCTCAAAAAACAATACACATCTCATTTAGCACCCTTGTTAATAACAACAACTGATCTCATCGCACCCTAGAAATAACAGCAACTGATCTCATCTTTACCCTCAAAAAACAAATACACATCTCATTTACACCCTTGTTATAACAACAACTGATCTCATCCACACCCTAGAAATAACAGCAACTGATCTCATCTTTACCCTCAAAAAACTAATACACATCTCATTTACACCCTTGTTATAACAACAACTGATCTCATCCGCACCCTAGAAAAAACAGCAACTGATCTCATCTTTACCCTCAAAAAACAAATACACATCTCATTTACACCCTTGTTATAACAACAACTGATCTCATCCACACCCTAGAAATAACAGCAACTGATCTCATCTTTACCCTCAAAAAACAAATACACATCTCATTTACACCCTTGTTATAACAACAACTGATCTCATCCGCACCCTAGAAATAACAGCAACTGATCTCATCTTTACCCTCAAAAAACTAATACACATCTCATTTACACCCTTGTTATAACAACAACTGATCTCATCCACACCCTAGAAATAACAGCAACTGATCTCATCTTTACCCTCAAAAAACAAATACACATCTCATTTACACCCTTGTTATAACAACAACTGATCTCATCCGCACCCTAGAAATAACAGCAACTGATCTCATCCACACCCTTGTAATAACAACAACTGATCTCATCCACACCCTAGAAATAACAGCAACTGATCTCATCTTTACCCTCAAAAAACAAATACACATCTCATTTACACCCTTGTTATAACAACAACTGATCTCATCTGCACCCTAGAAATAACAACAACTGATCTCATCCACACCCTTGTAATAACAACAACTGATCTCATCCACACCCTAGAAATAACAGCAACTGATCTCATCTTTACCCTCAAAAAACTAATACACATCTCATTTACACCCTTGTAATAACAACAACTGATCTCATCCACACCCTAGCAATAACAACAACTGATCTCATCCGTACCCTAGAAATAACAACAACTGATCTCATCCACACCCTTGTAATAACAACAACTGATCTCATCCGCACCCTCGAAATAACAGCAATTGATCTCTTTCACACCCTCGAAATAAAAAGAACTGAGCTCATCCACACCCTTGAAATAACAACAACTGAGCTCACCAGGTCGTGCACTTGCTGCTGAGGTGTCGCTCCACGCATCCTTGACTCTGGGGTGAAGCCAAACTGGCCAGTGCTGTCCTGTGCTGCTGACAGCTGAGCAGCGGAGGTAGCCGCAGACAAAGCAGCTTGGTGCGCACGAACTGCTGAATGTGCGGCTTGTACTCCAGCTGCAGTCCCTGGTGGTGGTTGGGTGGTGGTTGGGTTGGGTGGTGGTTGGGTTGGGATGGGTTGAGGTTGAGGTTGGGTTGAGGTTGGGTTGAGAGGTGGTTGCTTGCTTGTACATCCGCTGCAGTCCCTGTTTTTGAATGGCCGTCTGGGTTAGAGATTTTTTCAGCTACCAGCAGCAGCTGCTAGGTAGCTCCCCCTGCTTGCTATCCAGCCCAACCTATAGCAACGTAGTGCATCTGAAAGCCGACAAAATTATAATTCGAATAGTGCTGAAATATTAGGGCTTAGCCCTGTGGCTGACTCAGGGAGCTGCTTAGAAGCTGCTGCTAGTAGCGGTAAGAAAAGCTATGGTGGGGGTGAGTTTCTGCACTGATTAAGGTTGCTACGGTGTAAATAACTGAGTATCTGATCTGGATTGATTATGTTCCTGCCTAAGATGGTGAGCAGCCTAAAAGGATAGAGCCAGGGTACTACATTTTGTCAAATTGGTCAGCGCTTAAAGCGCACAAACGTCAAATTCCATCATGGAGCCATGTAACCAAGTTCAAGTTCATGTAACTGAGTAACTGAGTAAATATGTTATAAAGTAGCTGAGCTATGCATGCTGTCTGTACATGTTAGCGTTAGCTGGGTTTTGACCTGGGATATTTTATCCTTGGGTGCTTGAGGTCAGATAGGGAGAAAGGGTTTATAGGGGGATGGTTTGAGAAATGGCTCAAAGTTATGAGTTATATTTTTGTGTGAAATCTGATTATCTTTATTGCAGACTCTCTTGTTAACAGTACACCAGCTGAAAGCCCGTTTCAGTGATATGATTGGTCTATTGGTACACCAAATCGCTGAAACGAAGCGGGGTCAGGGGTTTGATTCCCCCTATGGTCGCCCTGAGCGTTGCAGGTCGTTGTCAACCGCGATGGTAGCTTGTCCAGTCTAGGTGGTAGACCGTTCTCTGCCAGCGTACGACGGGTTCCCTTAATACCACTCCCAACCAGGCGTTATCATTACACCAGCTGAAGTAGGTGGTTTTCCAATAGGATTATGAAGGACTGAGGGTGTGGGTAATAAATGGTGGGTGTGAGCAGCTTGCCTGCGTAGCAGCTTCAGCATGTAGTGTGCAATGGCCTTCACGGTTCAGGTGATGGAATGTAATGGTGTGTGTGAGTGCACATGATGTGTGTGGGCCACTGCTTATTTTTTTGCTACTCATGGCAGCTTCCAGCCAGCTCCTTTGGTCAGCTAATACGACGATCCCATAGCTTTTATCTGCATTAGAATGCATGTCATGTCAGCTTCCAGACGAACTACCAAGCTTCAGGTTTGGCCCAAGGCAGCAGAACGGGAGCTGCCTAGAAGCTACTACACGTAGCCCAAAAAGGGAAAAACAGTGGTGTAGTTAACAATTGTGTACAACAGCTACAGCAAGGAGCGCTCAGTGGCGTGTGGGTGAGAGGTTGGGAAATGAACGGTTGCGTCCATGTGCGTGTGTGTGTGTTTTGAGTGTGTGTTTTGTTTGTGCTGTGTGTGTGGGGGGGGGGGGGGGGGGGGGGGGGGGGGGGGAGGGGGGGAGGGGTCAGTTTGGACCGTGTGGAAGTGTGAGTGTCATCCTTGCACACAGTCGCCATTCCTACGCCCTTGTGTGGTTCTATAGGGAGATGGTGGTCCAGGTGCTAGAGGGTTGGAGTTGAGGTTTGAGAGCCATCTTGTAGCCTCTCATTTTTGTGCTCAGCTCCAGCAAAGGTGTTCGGGATAAGCGCATAAATCCAGATTTGTCTGTTTCAGGTTTCTGAAGACCAGGTTGAGTAGCTACTTGGGCTACTCAATCCTGATATCAGGATAATTGCGTAGCCTGGGGGGGGCGGGAGTTCATGTGATGCCATGCAACGAAGGAATGGCAAAGCATTGGCGAGGCGTTGTTGAAGAAAAAAACGTTACATGAATCCCCACCCCGTGTGGTCAGCTGTTGGAAGTCTTCATAAAGGCAAAACAATTTATTTACTGTTTTCCCGGGTTTACCCTATATTAAATTCATTTGTGTTAATCATACATATTGTGCTGAGACAGCAACAATACCACCAGTCACCTGACTTGTGTATACAATATATTAAATTGATTTGTATTAATCATACGTATTGTGTTGAGACAGCACCAATACCACCAGTCACCTGATCTGGATGCACTAAGTACAGCATCACGATCATTAGGGCTCATCATTGGGGCCACCGCTGTGCTGTTTGGGGTGTGGGGCGGCTTGGAGGAGAGCGAGGGAGACTTGTGCTGCAGTTCCCACTGCTGCTGCTGCACCAGACCCATGATGAGGCCTCGCATATTCTTGGAGGAGTCACCTGTCAAGGTGGAGGGTATGGGCACAGTTATTTTTTGGCTACGCCCCTGCAGCTTCTAGGCAGCTCTGTTCTCCCACCCGTGGGCCAAAACTGAAGCTGGCTAGTGCTGAAGAATGCCGGAAGGACAGTGGGGTGCGGTGGTGTGGTGTACTGGGGAATGGGGTGGGGAGGAGTGGGGTGGGGAAGGCTAGTAGCTAGCTAGTGCTGATGAACGCCGGCATGACAGTGGGGTGTGGTGGTGTGGTGTGGGATGGGGTGGGGAGGAGTAGGGTGGGGTGGGCTAGTAGCTGGCTAGTGATTATGAACGCCGGCATGACAGTGGGGTGCGGTGGTGTGGTGTGGAATGGGGTGGGGAGGAGTGGGGTGGGGTGGGATAGTAGCTGGCTAGTGATTATGAACGCTGGCAGGACAGTGGGGTGCGGTGGTGTGGTGTGGTGTGGTGTGGAATGGTGTAGGGAGGAGTGGGGTGGGGTGGGGTGGGCTAGTAGCTGGCTAGTGATAATGAACGCCGGTATGACAGTGGGGTGGAATGGGATGGGGTGGAATGGGGTGGGGGAGGGGTGGGGTGGGGATTCATACTTTTTTATGCAACCCAATCCAAAGTCTTCTAAAAACTAGGGTAGTAACTGGCTTGTGCTTCTGAACAACGGCATGACAGGCATTAAAATACAGCTGTAATATTGGGTCTTGACTCACTTGCTGGCTAATGGAGCTGTGTGGAAGCTGCTACGCGTAGCTGAACAAATAAACAGAGGGTATGGGGGATGTTGTGGTCACAGGAGTGCGTGACTGAAGGGAGGGATGGCGTTAACTTGTCTTAAGTCAAAGTTGTGGTGTCTTGTGTTGCCTTGTGTTATGTACTTATGTTGTGCTGTCTTGCGTTATCTTGTGTTGTCTTGATTTGCCTTGTGTAATATTGTGTTATGGTGTGTTGCCTTGTTTTATCTGCTGTTGTCTTATATTATCTTGTCTTGTCTTGTGTAATCTTGTGTTATGTTATGTTGTGTTACGTTGTGTTGTCTTATCTTGTATTGTCTTTTGTTGTCTTGTGCAATCTTGTGTTGCCTTGTGCAATCTTGTGTTATTTTGTGTTGCCTTGTGTTATCTTTTGTTTTCTTATATTATCTTGTCTTGTGTTGTCGTGTGTAATCTTGTGTTAGGTTGTGTTATGTTGTCTTGAGTTGTCTTGTGTTATCTTGTGTCGTCTTATCTTATCTTGTGTTGTCTCGTGTTGTCGTGTGTAGTGTTGTGCTATCGTGTGTAATGTTGAGATACCTTTTTATGTTGTGCTATGTTTTTTTATGTTGTGTTGTCTTGTGTAGCCTTGTGTAATGCTATGCTGTCTTGTGCAATCGTGTGTTGTCTTGTGTTTTACATCCAACCCCAACCCCAAACCCTGCCTCACCTTTGGCTAAGTTGCCACCCTCCCTATCAACACTTCCACTCTCCCGCTGTTGCTTGCCTCTCATCATGGAGGCTGTCAGCGCTGCCGCAGAGGCTGCAACCGCAGGCAGCAGTTGACTCTCTGTTGCAGCTGCATTGCTGTATTGCTCTTGGAGACGTTGTGTCTCTAACTTCTGCTGCTCCAACATTTGACGAAGCTGAACTGCCACATCAGCCCTGCTCACGGGTGGGGTAGTTTTGTTAAGAGGATGGGATTGAGGGTAGGGGACAGGATAGGGGGCAAGCACAGGGGGGAGGATGGAGACAAGCACAGGTGGGAGGATGGAGACAAGCACAGGGGTGGGGGGGGTGGGGGGGGGGGGGGGGGAGACAAGCGCATATGGGAGGATGGAGACAAGCACAGGGGGAAGGATGGAGACAGGCACAGGGGTGGGGGGGGTGGGGGGGGGGGAGACAAGCGCAGATGGGAGGATGGAGACAAGCACAGGTGGGAGGATGGAGACAAGCACAGGGGTGGGGTGGGTGGGGGGGGGGGAGACAAGCGCAGATGGGAGGATGGAGACAAGCGCAGGGGGAAGGATGGAGACAGGCACAGGGGTGGGGGGGGTGGGGGGGGTAGACGAGCGCAGATGGGAGGATGGAGACAAGCACAGGTGGGAGGATGGAGACAAGCACAGGGGTGGGGGGGGTGGGGGGGGGGGAGAAGCGCAGATGGGAGGATGGAGACAAGCGCAGGGGGAAGGATGGAGACAGGCACAGGGGTGGGGGGGGGGGGGGGGGGGGGGGGGGGGGAGACAAGCGCAGATGGGAGGATGGAGACAAGCGCAGGGGGAAGGATGGAGACAGGCACAGGGGTGGGGGGGGGCGGGGGGGGGGGGGGGGGGGGGGGGAGACAAGCGCAGAAGGGAGGATGGAGACAAGCGCAGGGGGAAGGATGGAGACAGGCACAGGGGAGAGCTGGAGACAAGCACAGGTGAAAGGATGAAGACAAGCACATGGGAAGGGTGTTTACAGTCAATGCCACTTTTTCTTCTGCTGCTCCGATGTTTGCTGAATTTGAGTATCCACATTGGCATGTCCATGAATGGATCAGGACCACTTGTTTTCTTCGACAATGTGTCGCCACTGCACCGCTATTCCGTCGGTGCATGGCAACGCATGAGCCCCCCGACCCCCCCGGGCTTCGCACTCCACCATGCGATGGCCACGAAATGATCCTGAAATCAGGCTTGAGTAGCCCAAGTAGCTACTCAACCTGGACTACATAAATCTGAAATTAAAAAACACAGAGCAGGACTCGAAGATGGTGACGGCAAATTGTTATTTCTCAGCCACATGCTGCTCGACACTGCTAGGCCTACTCCTCAGCTTTTTTTCTGCATCAATTTACAAATCTGTGCAGCAGTCTAAGAACTGATTAGGGAGGTCTATCAATGCTTAGCAGTCATTTTCCTAATGGCAAATAGATAGTTGCTCAAATATGCAAAAGGATATGCAAAAGGATTTGCGAAAGGATATGAAAAAGGATATGCAAAAGGATATGAAAAAGGATTTGCAAAAGGATATGAAAAAGGATATGAAAAAGAATATGAAAAAGAATATGCAAAAGGATATACAAAAGGATATGCAAAAGGATATGCGAAAGGATATGCAAAAGGATATGCAAAAGGATTTGCAAAAGGATATACAAAAGGATATGCAAAAGGATATGCAAAAGGATGTGCAAAAGGATATGCAAAAGGATATGCAAAAGGATATGAAAAACAAGAGCTTGTGAGATAGATGCTTCTCGCCGTTGTCGGATTTTCTTTATCAGTGCAAGCTGTTAAACTAATGCACAGTGAGGCTTATTAGCTTCTAGCTACCAGCTACCAGCTACAAGCATCTCACCACTGGTGAACTTTATTCGTCAGCTCCTGTTTCTCAGATTCCACATCATAAAGCCTCTCAGCGACTAACTGCTCCACTTCAGCTGACTCTGCATCTTCCCCCAACGGGAGAGCAAGGAGGAATTCCTCAATCTCGTCCCGTGCTGACTTCGTATTGCTGGTGGGGGTGCGGATAGGGGGCACCAGGGCCAGCGCATGATCAAACGTGCCTGATAGGAAGAATGGAAAAACATCAAATTCGGATCCTATTTGGACAGGAGACTTTTGGAGCTGCAGGTCCATGTAGACATGGCCTTGGGCATGCTGCATTAACAGGTGGGGCATATCTTTCAGCTTGTGTAATTGCACGCGTGTGTGTGTGTGTGTGTGTGCATATGTGTGTGTGCATGTGTGTGTGTGTATGTGTGTGTGTGTGTGTGTGTGTGTGTGCGTGTGTGTGTGTTTGTGTGTGTGTGTGTGTGTGTGTGTGTGTGTGTGGGGGTGTGTGTGTGTGTGTGTGTGTTTGTGTGTGTGTGTGTGTGTGTGTGTGTGTGTGTGTGTGTGTGTGTGTGTGTGTGTGTGTGTGTTTGTTTGTATGTCCATGCGCATGTGCATATTTGAATATTTGTGCATGCATGCTCGGAGCATGGTCTGCTACCACCTTTCCCAACAAGCTGCACCCCCTCATCGTTGCCCATGAACATCAGACATGTGTGAGTTGAAGCACCTGTGCGATGTTGGTGCATGGGATTCATCCCAAGGGACGCGTGTGAGGTATCTTCTTGCTGTTTGTCTAAGGAATAGATTCGCTGCCAGGAAGTCCTTGAGGAACAAGGCAGGGTCAGTTGTCTGTCTCAGCCCCTAAGCCATGTGCTGCCATCCTTGGGTTGGCTTCACAGGACCACGAAGCGATGCGCGCGCAAAAGTGATTGACTTAGAAATCCTTAAGCTGTGCACGGGTAATTTACTAATAAAATCGGGGGTTGTTGAAGGAAATGAAATGGTCTTAGGCCCTGCGAGGATTTTAATTTGCTGGTTTGATGCTGCGAGCCCTATGTTTGGGCTTCAAGCACTGCGCGAATAGGCGAAAGGTGCTGCACTGTATTCTTAGCAGGGCATGGGAGTCGCCCGAAGTCAGTATATCCGCCAACTGCTGCTCCTCGTCATCTGTCCTCGCAATTTTTCAAATTTCAACACTCGGCACTCGCTGGACCAGGTCTTCTGCCAGCCTGTGCAATTGTACCGCTGCAGCACTACACAGCTACTCTCCATCATTCACGTAGGGCTGCGTGACAACTCACACATACTCGCGCGCTAGGGTGCTTGCAACTCCGATCGCTTCAACTGATATATACCTGCGTCCTGTCCTTCGGCGTGTTAGCTCACTAGTATAGACGATGAGTTTTGCTTTGCCGCGATCATTCTCGCTGCTTTCAGCTTCTGCAGTATCATCCCTCGCGAGCTCTCTTCCAGCACTCTCCAACCTCCCTCAAGCATGTGATAGACCACTCCTTTGGTCCTCCCCCACCGATCATCCCACCTCAACCTCGTTCGGCTCAACCTCGACGGGGGCAGCTCTCTTCTGCAGGTTCGAATCAAGCATGCATGGGCGCTGATTTGTTTGTGTTCATATATACCCATGGACAGATAGTTCTTCTTTTGTTCATTTGCCCAGAGATTGGTCTACGTGATTGGTGTTGGAGCTCGGCTTAGGTCCCAGTGTTCTCTATCCTGTGCCAACCTCCTCCCACCCACGCACTCACACATGCCACACCACACACAAATGCACCCACACACGTTTAGATGTCAGGCTGCAAGCAAGATAAGGCATTGCAACGAGCAGAATGAACTAAGCAGCTATGCACCCATGGTGCTCGTATCAGTAAGGCCTGGTTATATTTTCTGTAGGCGTAGGATGCCGACTCACTAACAGACAACGGCCTTATAGATAGTGCCCTACGTGTCCTTGGGTTGACACACACACATATGTACACATTCTACACCACTTCACACCCCTGTTCCTTCAGCCTCTCTCCCCAGCCCCTTTTATTCTTTATCTGCCTGATCATTTCTTGCACATTCAGTGACACATTTCTGTCTGTCTTATGCAGCCCGCCTCACTCGCGGAGCTACAGCACGCAGGCGCCTCACCCTCGCAGACACAACACCAAGGCTGAATTCTTGGAACAGAGAACCCTCCCCCCGGTCCCAGTGGACTCCCCCTTGCACCACTTGCTCAAGAGAGATAGCAGCATTGATGATACCTCTCTCCTCAAGCACCCATCCCTAGACAGCCGAAGAATGGCTCTAGCCCGGCTGCTGCGCAGACATAACTACAGCATCCCACACTTGAAAGGACAAGCTATCCTGGCCACGGTGTTGCAAGTCACAGACAATGCTGTTTTTGTTGACCCTGGTTTCTATGGGATAAGTGAAATCCCACGCAAGGACCTTGGTGTTGTTGACATCCATCTGGAGGCAGGGGAGGAACCAGTCGAGCGAGCTTCGGTTTCTGACTTGAGGGTCGGAGATGTGGTGCAGGTCAAGGTGTTTGAAGTGTTCTCGCCGTACGGTGATATGCAGCTGGATGTAATAAAGGAGGACAAACGTGCACAGCAAGGGCGGGTGTGGCAAGAGATAGCTCAGCTACACGCTGCAGACAAACCAGTATTTGGGCGCGTGTTGAACGCTTGCACGGGTGAGTGTGACGGTTGACACGCAGTTCCAGGCAGAGCCATTGCTTTTCTTTTAGGCTACTTGCAGCAGCTTGTAGGCAGTTCCCCTGGCTGGCTATTTAGCCAAAGCTATCGCAACCAAGTGCAACTGGAAGCTGTCAGAATTAGCTGTCTACAACTGTTCAAATCTCAGTGGCTGTCTCAAGGAGCTGCCTAGAAGCTGCTGCCCGTATCTGAAAAGAAAAACTATGAGCAGAGCGGTACACAAAAGTGCAGAACATATGAGTTCATATCGCGCATAACAAATATACTGTTTGGCCGTTGTCTGAAGATGCAAGACAAGAATTGAGCACGGGTGTGGTAAGAGCCAGAGCACCTGCATGTTGCACACACAACAGTATTATGTCACACCTTGTATATGTGTATGCATGTTAAGCCGTCAAGTCTTTTAGAGGGTCTTGCCTATTCAAATTTATGTATGTTACAGTCCAGGGGCAGGCCACATAGGGCTAAAGGGACTTGCCAAACTGTGACAGGAAGGGCTAAAAAGAAAAAGTATTGATGAACTGAACCCCAAACAATCGTTTTACCGACGGTGACCCTGAGTTAACAGTGCTGCAGTGATCATTGAATTCTACATTGCATGGGTAACTGATGCATAGCTTCTTCTCGTTTTTACATTCCTGCGATAACCCACAGCTAGTAGAAACCTGCCCGCGTTTTTCAAGAGCTATCAAAGACAAGAACTTGTTGTCCCAATTGGGCGCTTAGGCAGCTCTTAGGCTGAAGGTACCCTCAGAGACACTGTTTTTTTTCTGTGCGTTGCGTCGCAAATTTAGTGACTCGGTGCGACCCCAGTGCAATGCGCTGCCCCCCGTCCCTTAAGGAGCGCGAAGCCTGGGGGGGTCGGGGGGTGCATTTCTGACTAGTTCAGCCGGACCCATGCGGCGCCATGCAGCGACGGAATGGCGACGCGTCGCACAAACAAGAAACAATGCGTCAGAGAGAAGGCACTCAGTTGCGGAGAGTGTGTTGCGTACATCAATCATCATTCCCTTCTTGTCCTGCTCCATCCCACCTTCTCATCTATCTCTCTTCAGCGGCTTAGGTGTAGGGACCGGCATAAACAAATTATAATCTACTAATAACAGCCAATAATAATAATATATATATATACAAATTGCATCATATGATATTGTATATAAATGGTAACTTTAGCCTAGTCAGACTGCCGTCATCATTTGATCACATGATAACATATTGTCGTTCCCTACTTAGGTGTGGGCGTAGCAGGCTTGTTCATCTCACCGCCCTACTGCACCAACCCCACTCCTCCTCTACCCCTCCTGACCCCACAACACCCTATCGTTCCATTCTGTTAGGTGGCTACGCTGTGGGCATAGCAGGCCTGGTTGCTTTGCTGCCCCACTCTCGCTGTACAGCAACAACTGTCTCCCGCATTGGAAGCTTGGAGACATTCTACATTGACATGATGGATGAGCGGACGTCCAGGGTGATCGTCAGTGATGCTAGGTTCTCTTCCGGTAGACCCAGGGAGAAACGAAAGTTGAACAGTGGAACTCACTCATTGCGATCATAACCATTTGCTACTGTAACTGTTTCTCTGACATTGAATAAGGTGCTAGTAATTCTTATAAAGAAACTGAAACTGTATTAGATCTACAGCCCCCCAATGAAATGAGCTGCAGGCTGAATGTCAGTGATGCTAGATTGGATTGTTATGGTTATGCACCCTCTGGGCTGCTCACTTTCTTCCATTTCCGAGTCCCCCCTGTGCGATACCCACGGAAATCAGTGAGCACACTGAGCAGGTTAGACAGTTTGAAGACTTGTCCAGGTCAGCAGCGATGCTAGAGACTCATATAGAAGTGCATACATGTATATATGATCCTATGTGTTGGAGTTGGGTGGGTACACTGGTGGGTGGCTGGGTGTTCTTTGTGTGTGTACTCCCAAAAGATATGCGAGATGACAAAAGCACAAGACTGTGCAGCAACACCTCAGGCTTCTCCTCGGGTAGACCTGGGGCAGGCAGGAGCTTTGCAGCCCATCAGTGGCATGTGATGATGTAGTGATGGGTATGCATTGCAGCACTGTAAACTCAAACTGCTAGTATGCATTGCTGTTTGGTTATAACCGGATAGGCTCCAGGGAACTTAGCTACGTCTATTTGCTTTTCTGTTTTACTTTGTTACATTCTTGTCCTAACCCGTGGATAAATAGGACCCACCCGCGGTTGACAGAAGCTAACACCTCAGCCGACATTACCCATGAAAGGCATTCAGGCACTCGAGTTTCGGCACTAGTTATAATATGCCCCACATTGGAAGCCAGGCGATCCAACACCGAGCATTCTTGTTTCCGGCCCCGGCATCTAAGGCTGCTCGTCGTCTTCAGCAGTGAATAAATAATTCAAATGAAAGCATGTTGAGCACAGAAGATTGCTCTTAAAGCAACCCAAACATGAAGGCTAGGAGTCAAGGACCCCTATCTCAGTATTCTGAAGTCCATGTATATTCATGTTGTTTTCCAAGTTCGCCTACATGGGGACATTGGATCCTCCTTTCCATCCCTTGTAGGAGTTAAACAAGGAGACCCCCTATCCCCGCTCCTATTCGGTCTGTTCATTGATAGAATTGAATCGTTCCTCCAATCCAAGCTCCCAAATGTAGGGGCTGAGCTTAGGGGAAAGATTCTGCAACTGTTACTTTATGCTGATGACCTA
This sequence comes from Chlamydomonas sp. ICE-L, assembly GCA_013435795.1. Taxonomy (NCBI): domain Eukaryota; kingdom Viridiplantae; phylum Chlorophyta; class Chlorophyceae; order Chlamydomonadales; family Chlamydomonadaceae; genus Chlamydomonas; species Chlamydomonas sp. ICE-L. Next base: position 2,896,386 of record JACBWV010000223.1, on the reverse strand, counting down.
GCTATAATGGCAGAATCCCCGGCAGATATGCAAGCGATGCTTGACTGTCTGAGAGATTTCTGTGAGGCTACTAAGATGGCTGTGAATATAAAGAAAACTGAGATTGTCGTTTTCAACAAGCAATTCTGTGATGAGGCCCGCATGGATCCTGATTACAAATTTGTCTATGATGGAGCACAACTTTCTACAAAGTTATCTTTTATCTACTTGGGATCCCTCTTTGTGGATGGTGACTCAAGCAATCGTGCAAAAGCTGCTTTTTCTAGGATGCTCACTAAGGCCCAAAAGGCACACCACATGCTCCGTAGGCGATGCCATACTATGGAGATATACAATATTGATATTCTCACCCACCTGTTTGATTCTCTTGTACAACCTATCCTGAATTTTGGCTGTGAGGTGTGGGCTCCTTCTATTCTGAACAACACACTTATCTCAAATGACCATGCTTGTGAGAAATGGCATAGAGGTATACTTAAACAAATGTTGGGTGTTTGCCAATCTACTACATCTAATATTATCATGGAAGAGCTGGGTAGAACCCCGTTGTGTTTTGCTTGGCTTAAACAAGCTTTGCGCTTCTGGAACAAGACCATACATAAAGAACCTGAGGATCTCATTAGAATGGCTCTTGAGGAATCTTTTGACTGGGTTCATGACTTGCGTTGTGCTCTCCACAAGCTAGGATCCAGTAAAAACATCAACATTTTGGAGGCTGTCGATGTCGAAGGTATTATGTCTGAAGTTTTTGAGTCATGGAGGTTTAAGTACCCAAGTGACACCAACGCAGTTAGAGACATCCCTGATGAGAGAAGGGTTGGCTTTAAACGCCTCCGATACCAAAAATGGTTCGCAGCCAACAGCAATGATGAGAATGGCTTGATTCCCTTTACATCCGCCTTACATAAGCAGGATCAGATTCGTTCTATAGCACAGTTTAGAATGGGTTCCCATTGGCTGAACACAGAAAGAATGAGGGTGGTGGATAGATCACACATCCCTCGCTCAATGAGACACTGTCAAATGTGTGGGTTCCAAAAACCTGAGGATTAAATGCATATGTTTGAGTGCCCTTTTTATAATGATATTCGCCTCCGCTACCAGAAGCTGTTTACAGATATTTATAGGCATGTCCATGAGGATACCAACTTAACCGTATGGAATGTGGAATTCTGCGATTCCACATTCAGAACCTTTATGAATGGAAATGGCACTAAGTCTTTTTGGAGCAACCTAGCCGACTATCTTTCTACTTGTAGAAGAGCAAGACAGGAAGCCCTGGACTGCTTAGTGGCACCGTAATTTATCATCCCTTTTTTTCTTCTTCTTGTGACTTCTCATTTGTTAGCTTCTTACCTCCGCCACTGTAAGTGGTTGAGATCTGGGTCCGGCTCTAAGGGGTTTAATACCTACGCCACCAAAACGGTGGTTGGGAGTTTGGTTTGTTTGTCCTCGACACACCCCTGATGTAATGGGGTTTTTTGCTTTGTGGGTGCTTTTTCTTTTTGTTTAAAGCACAGAGTCTCATACACCCTCGCGGTGTCAAGTAGACTTTAACATGTAATGTAATGTAATGTAATGAAGAGTCTAAGGGGCGCACGCCACAGAAAACGCATGACGTTTGGGAGTGTTCAGAGAGGCATGGTGAGCTAAACCAATAGATGATATAGTAGTAGGGGTCAAAGCTACGGTATAGAGAACTTGAACTTGGTTACATAGGTTCAGCCAGCAATTTGGCTGCTCTTCGTCTCCAGCGGTAATTCACGAAGTTGCTGGTAAACTGGGGGAAATGTAAACGCGAACAAATCACTTTTCTCTCTAAAAGCTGTACTAAGGGGGGGTGGCGGAGAAATGGCAGGGATCATAAGTCCACAGAAGATGAAGGAAAAATCAAAGCACATTGTTTTAAGCGTCAGGATTCATTCCCAATAGTACTGTATCTCGGTGCAAGCAAAAAGCATTCGGCTTTGTTCATAGGTGGGCACAAAGTATGCGATAAATATCTTTGTGCTTGCGAGAGTACTGATCAGGGTTGTTCAGGACGCTGCGTCCTCCATCGCAGGCGCAACGTCAAAGAGTCCGGTGCGTCGCAGGACGCACCGTGGGGGGAGGGTCCGTTGACCAGAAGGGAGGGTCCGTTGCGTCGCAGGACGCAGGCTATCAAATCTGTTGCGTCTCAGGCTGCCAGGCAGCAGAGCTGGGGGTCCTCCTGAGGTGCCCTGGTACTGATCAAAGGGTGTAATGCTTGCACACCACAGGAAACACATGCAGTCTGGGAGTGTTTAGGGACATAGTGTGCTTAACCTATAGTAGGGATCAAAAATTCATATGACGGAGAAACAGCAGGGATCAAAAGAGCATACGACATACCGTATATACAGCAATAGCTGGACTTGAATTTGATTTGACCGGATGTGGCTGCTTGCCATTTCAGCTGCAGTGACCTACGAATGTGTCCAACTCCAAGGCGTCTAGCTTCAAGTCAAAACGTGTCGTGAACTCTTAATATGAATATGAAAATCCGTTCTCAATTCTTTGCTGGGGCAATTAGATAATGACCAATCTGCCTCGTACTGTACTCTCGAGTCTGGAGGACTTCGAGTTCAAGTTGAAGTTCAGGGGTCAAGTTATCGAGGACTTCGTCACCACAGTCTAGAAGCGCATAATGCTGCTCTTCAATAATGACGGAATAACGGAGGTCTTGTGTACCGTATCTTCAACTCGATATTTTCATGGAATGATCGGTCTCGGCCACCTGTTTGTTTCCATTCGTAACAATACCGGTAACAGGGGGTGACTACCTCAGGGCTAGGGCCAGGGTTACAAACATTCGGAAGGGTAGACAGATTTTCATATGAACAAGGGGTGAAAACGGCTGCTGCCTCAGCCTACAAGGGCTCTCCCCCCCCCAAAAAAAACCAATCAGGTAATTTAAGTGGTGGCCAACATTCAGGTGATCAGTTGATCACGCAGAGAATGGTAGATAGAGCATGCAATATAAACATATGTTTCATCCTTCCTAAATTAAAAAGCCATGCAATGTACATGGTACAAAAGAATATGCAAAAACCCATACACATATTAATTAACAATTCGGTCACCTGCATGTAATCAGCTTGGGAATAGTAAAGTTGTTCGCTACTTGCCTTGCCCATTTTGATTGGGCCAGTTGGCCACATATTGCACTCTTTGATAAACTGGTATAGATCTCACTAAACTGGAAAACCCATGCGCCTAACAACGGCCCCACTTAAAATATAGCTGAACACCTGGGTCACCTATATATAATCAGCTTGGGAATAGTCAGATAGAGTTAGTAGTTGGCTAACTAATTGCACGGTTGCTACACTGTGTTGCATATGATCCTACTAACAGCTGATCAAGGATGCTTTAAACACATCTGACAGGCACCTGAGAAACAGAGCTAATAACCTAATAGCCTACCTCATAAACATACCGTACATACGATTAAGGTTTATATAGATAACAATAACCAAATATCTACATCTTGGAATTAGCAGCATCTGCAGTCCTTCAAGGAACCCTACACATATGCAACACTCAACATCAATAGCTTCCAAAATCGAACAGTGCTAGCACTTCAGCTATGAAGTAGAATAAAACATATAGCATACACAATGATCCCAGACCTGGCCCATACAGGGGCTAGCTGGCTTGGTTTGGCCTAGCCTAGGCCTACAGCATACACAATGATCTCAGACCTGGCCCATATAGGTGCTAGCTGGCTTGGCTTGGCCTAGCCTAGGCCTATAGCATACACAATGATCCCAGACCTACACATATGCAACACCCTACACATATGCAACACTCAACATCAATAGCTTCCAAAATCGAACAGTACTAGCACTTCAGCTATGTAGTAGAATAAAGCATATAGCATACACAATGATCCCAGACCTGGCCCATACAGGTGCTACCTGGCTTGGCTTGGCCTAGCCTAGGCCTATAGCATACACAATGATCCCAGACATGGACAAGTCTTTAACCTTTCTTTTCCGCTTAGTGCGCTCCCTGGTTCCCGTGGGTATTGCACGGGGGGGACTTGGAATTGGAAGACAGTAAGCAGCCCTGAATTGGCTGAAAAACCAGGTAACCAATCAAAATCAATGATCCCAATGCATTTAAGCGCCAGACAGACGCATGCTTGCAGAATCTGCCAGTTGTTAGCACAGTGAAGCACTCTCACTCGCCCAGCAAAGCTAGCACTCCCACTATCAAGCTATAGCACAGTGAAGCACTTTCACTAGCACAGTGGAGCTAGCACTCTCACTAGCACAGCGAAGCTAGCACTCTCACTAGCACAGTGAAGCACTTTCACCAGCACAGTGGAGCTAGCACTCTCAGTAGCACAGTGAAGCTAGCACTCTCACTAGCACAGTGGAGCTATCTCCCTAGCACAGTGGAGCTAGCACTCTCACTAGCACTAGCACAGTGAAGCTAGCACTCTCACTAGCACAGTGAAGCTAGCACTCTCACTAGCACAGTGGAGCTAGCTCTCTCACTAGCACAGTGGAGCTATCTCACTAGCACAGTGAAGCTAGCACTCTCACTAGCACAGCACAGTGAAGCTAGCACTCTCACTAGCACAGTGAAGCTAGCTCTCTCACTAGCACAGTGGAGCTAGCACTCTCACTAGCACAGCACAGTGAAGCTAGCACTCTCACTAGCACAGCACAGTGAAGCTAGCACTCTCACTAGCACAGTGGAGCTAGCACTCTCACTAGCACAGCACAGTGAAGCTAGCACTCTCACTAGCACAGTGAAGCTCTCTCACTAGCCAAGTCAGGTAACCAGACAAGACTGTGAACACCTGGACACGTTTTTTACGATTTAATCCGCAAAGTGTGCTCCCTAGTTTCCGTGGGTATCGCATGGGGGGACTAAGAATTGGCAGACGGTGGGCAGCCCAGAGTTGGCTGAAGTAACAATTCAAAATCAGACAAGACTGTGCAAAACTAGGAAAGACTCGAGCCCGACAGGCACTCAAACTGAATGGGGAAGCACTTACAGCGGCACAGTGGAGCTCACCAATGCGAATCTACTGCTGAACCCCAGAACATAGCATCGTCAATCGGGTTATCTATTTGAGTTGAGATGAGGAAACAAAGCGAGACCCCGTACAGAGCCCAGTCACACCCACCTACCAAATAGGGTCATGCACTCCCAAATGGTGGGCGCATGATGGAAAATGTTAAGCTTTCTCATAACCATCTTGAGGCCAAAACACACTGTCGTCCAAGGTAACTGCGACCACCCTTGATCTAACATTTCACCACTTCCCTAAAACCAAGTAAAGGCTAGAATCAGTTTGGTCAATCATCGTGGCTTTTCTTTTCAGCTACCACCAACAGCTCCCCCTGACTGGTTATTCAGCTAAGCCTTACACAGCCTAGTGGACCTTGAAGGTGACACAATCTGCTGCCCAGAACTGCTGAAATATTTGGGTGTAGCTTAGTGGCTAGCTCAGGGATCTGCCTTGAAGGTACTGCTCGTAGCTAAAAATAAAAGCTCGGTCAACCTTCCTTGTCAACAATCGAACCCTGTCCCGAACAAGGCATGGAAGCGCCAAGCCATGGGAGGAATCTATTTCTCAGTACAGAGAGAAAAAAAGCTGATGCCGTCACTAGACGAACAAACAAGCCAGTGAAAGAGACATGCCATAAATAATGAACCCCTGTCCACTACCAATGAAATAGGACTATGTCTGCAATACGGTATATGAGGCCACTGACTCTAGAAATGGCACCGTACACACCGGAGGTAATGCCACAAACAAGCGTGGCTGATGAGCCACATGCCTTTGGCGGACTGAACCCCAGCCCTACGAACGGGGAAATGATAACTTTCGGCCAGGCTACTAACAGCCATAGGCTAACGTGCCACATGCTACAAACGGCCAAACCGCGGAATCAATATCTTGCAGCCCTGCATTGATCAAGCGGATGGGTGCACTGTTTTCCTATTCGTGCAACACGTCGCTAATTGAGCGATTCAGTGCGACCCCAGTGTGACGCGCCGCCACCCAAACCCTGCAGATCTCGGGGGGTTCAGGGGGGGGGGGGGGGGGGGGGGGCATTTCTGACTAGTTTAGCTGGACCCATGCATTGCCATGCAGCGACGTGATGGCGGTATGTCGCACAAAAACAACAGTGGATGGGTGTCTTTAAACTATCTAATCTGCTTAGTGTGCTCCCTGCTTTCCGTGGGTAACGCATGGGCAGACTTAGAATCAGCAGACTTTTCAAAAACTGCAAAGGGCCTTGAAATGGGCATGCCAAGGTTTGTGAAGGAGAGATAGACGTACAAAAGGCAATCGTCAGAGACAATGACCCAGAGCACAGATTATCCTCCTGTCTCATGCTGACTATTCCACCACTTACTTCGATCATTCCACTGAGAGAATATTGAGAATCCCACCTCTAAGTCATCGTTCCACAACTTCCACCTCACCAAGAGATATTTTCACCATTTCTGCGCCGTGTAGAGTGATCCACCATTTCCACCTTTTGGGATATCATCATGTCAACGCCCAAGCGATCCTCCTATAACTTCCACCACTTCAATCTTACGATTACTTCTCAACTTATCCGCCTTCTGTTTTACTGCCCAAGACGGCGGGCAGCCAAATTGCTGGCTGAAGCTATGTAACTAAGTCCAAGTGATCCGACTAATAGTGAAAAGCACCAACCGTTTTGTCAACCCTAACTCTCGCTCATACCAAGCTGGGCGACTCAGTGCGACCCCAGTGACACGCGCTGCCCCCCAAACCCCGCGGAGCCCGGGGGGCTCGGGGGATCATTTCTCACTAGTTAAGCCGGCCCCATGCGTCGCCATCCAGCAACGGAATGGCGAAGTGTCACAAAAAAACATTTATTGAGAGGACCCTCAAGGGGATCAACCGGGATGCGCAGCTGCAGCTGCCTCTTTCTAGCGTCAAACGTCTACACCAACTCCACAATTGGCGAATCCCAACCGTACTTTAATTGACGATGGTAAGGGGAGCTGGATGTTTGGGTATCTCTTATGAGACTCTTCATACCTGCTGGGGACAGACATTATATTTAACATGCTTGGCTACAGCTGAACTGCAAAGTATGCTACTGCCCTCCCTGAGTGGGGCAGTACATAAATTATGAGCATTCACCCTGACCAACCTTATCCACAACAGATCCTCTAGCATATTTGGTCTACCCCTGCACTGAAACAACAACATACATACAGGCAAACACATACAGAAATACATACACACGTACAGACATCCACATCCACAAACCACTTGATCTGTTAGTCACTAAGTGAGAGGAAGGCGATATCTGATCAGACCATGGCTCAATGGTTGCCTAGGGGCAGGCGCTATCTTTTGCACTTAGGTGTGACACATGTTGACAACCGAGGGGCAAGTTTCAGGAGTTGCCATGGGAAATGCACGGATGCTAGCATCTACCTACTTGGTGGGCCTGCAGGCACCTGTGCGTTCATTGGTAGATATGGGCAGCCCCAATCATATGGGCTGTGGCAGCAGGGGGGGCCTCTAGGCCACAGGGCAGAGAGATTCCAAAGATACTGGCATCAGACCAGACAGAGTAGAATAGTCTGAAGGTAGTGGCACTTTACGGCCTTCAACTGATAGGGGAGCTGCACTGTTTCTTTTTTGGGCTACGTGTAGCAGCTTCTAGGCAGCTCACTTTCCCTGTCCCTGGGCCAAACCTGAATTTAGCTTGTGCGTATGAATGCTGATATGACATGCATTCCAATGCAGCTGCATGCATTGGGTTTGACCCAGTGGCTAGTTATTGGAGCTGACGGGAAGCTGCCATGAGTAGCAAAAAAATGAAACAGTGTGGGTGACCCAATCACATGGGCTGTGGCAGCAGGGGAAGCCTCTGGGCCACGGGGCAGATAGACTGCATAGATACTACAAGTAGAGAGCTGCATATCATATGATGTTGACCAAAGGCAGGCATGATATCACATGATATCATACAGATTGCATCACATGATATTGTATATAAATGGTAACTTTAGCCTAGCAAGACAGCCGGCATCATATGATATCATATTACTGTTCCCTACGTATGATGCAATTTGTATTATATAGTATGGTATCATACTCGCCTTTGGTTAACATCATATCGCATGCCGGTCCCTACACCTAAGCCACTGCCGGGAGATATAAGAGAAGGCGGGACAGAGCAGGACACTAAAGGAATGATGATTGATGTATGCAACACGCTATCTGCACGATGATTGGTGTATGCAACACAATCTCTGCACCTGAGTGCCTTTCCCTGCTTCAGCCTAAGGGCTGCCTAAGCGCCCAATTAGGACAACAAGAAATTGTTTTCTGTTTGATATTGAAAAAAAGGCAGTTCCCTAGGTATGAAGCTGCACTTACTCAGAGGTGGGGCCAGGAGCTGAGGCATCTGACGGCCCTGAACTGAAAAGTGAATTGAAAGCACTGCCAACAGGGGAGCACACGCTGTTAATAGACAAGGACTCTGATGTGTCCAATAGGAATACGGGGATATCCAGATCAGAAGCAGAGCGTCCCTTCCGAGCATAAGAAGTTGAGCTGAGGGGAGAGCGGCGAGGGGCGGCGCAACGTTTCTGCAGTGTCCTGTCAGGGGTGTCCCTCTTCTTTCCACACCTAGCGAGTTCGTTATCGATGTGCATGTCTAGATGCTGCGCTATCTCAGCAGGGGTGGATGATAGAAGCCCTTGACAGCTCACCCATGCGATGCGTGCGGCTGGGAAATGCTTAAGCACGCTCTCCACTAGGTCTGCCTTTTTATGCATTGCCGCCATGTGCAGGGGGGTGACCCCTAGGGGATCCTCAGCGAACCAGGATAAAGGGTAGACATTGCTCTCCCCCCAGTTCACTACCACGGCCACCATGTAGGCTTTCCCACTTTGCACTGCCAGATGTAGCAGGCTACGCTTGCTCTGGGTGGCACTGCTTGCAAGTCTGGAGAAGCTGAGGTTGAAAAAGTGCATCAGGCGTGTAAGGATTATGTCCGCTATACTCGCAAACCCACAAAGGATAGAGTGTTCTAACAGCCAATGCCCCAGCCCCAGCATTCTAACTTGCAAATTGGCAGAGGACCCTCCCAAAGACTTAGCATGTCCTGCACATGTGCTGTCCCTAGCCTGGGTGGATGTTTTGCGATCTTTCAAGCCAGGGTCTGAACACACATCACAGATCTCATGTGGTGAAATGGTGCGCTCCTCACTCCTGGTGGGTCCAGTATATTTCGAAGTATACTCCAAAAATAGATCCAGCTTGCCTTTGAGGGAGCCTTCTTGCTGACTGATTGTCAAGCTTTTTGTTGCAAGCTCTCCCATGGAAATTTGAAGAAGCCTCACATTCCAGTCAGCTCCAGCATCAGTTGCTTTTGCCGCTTCGGGAGGCACTGCCAAGTTTTGAGACTGCTCCATCGACCAATGCCTGGAGTTTCTTCTACCTGGATGGATGGACAGATGGATGGGTGAATATGACCCGTGCTTTTCTCGTTGTAGTGAGCAAGGAAGGGGTAGCAGCCTTGAGGTCAGTGGGGGAGAGGGTTAGTACTGTAGATAGGGCAGAATAGGGTGAAGGAACAAGACCAACCTGCAATCAACCTTCAGCAACAGATTTTCACTATGACATGTACGTCTGCTCGATAAGTTACGTGACCAGGCAACTGGTGACTTATCCAGAAGCTCCGGAAAGAGAGCGATTGGTTGAGAAGCCGTAGCAAACCAGTGGGCAGGAGTGAATATGCGTAGAGAATTTGCAGGACAACCACGAGCCTCAGCGAAGCAGTATCAGAACGAGAACAAGAAGTACAGGAGCAGAAGGGACAGCCGGGAGGACATGCTAGCGACTACAAGGCCAAACCAAACCCAGTTGTGTTTCGAGTGAACGAGTGAAACTGAGGACGTGTGAAGACATGGTGTGATGGGTGAAGATGCTAGGAAGGCGGCTTATCGGAAGAGAGGAAAAAGACAGAGGAGGCTTAAGAGCACGAATGAATACAAGACGACACAGTGAGGCGAGGCTTCAGGAGTATATAAAGGGACCAGGAAGGCGCTCGGCAGGCCTACGGAATGATGGACACTAGAAATGAGGGATGATGAAGAAATAGGAGTAAATACTTTCACCTACAATCGCACGGAAGCCCGTCAATTATGTCATTTTGCAACGCTGCAGAAGAGTTGGACCAATCACAAGCAGTTGCAAAACAGTGCCCGAGATCCCCGGGAAATCTTTGCGGATTGCACTGAACGAAGGAGACGCTGTTTTCTTTTAACGAGCAGCTGCTAAAATGACTTCACGATAGTCCAATTTCTGCGAGTGGTGTCTACTACGAATTAACCAATCATACAACGAAGAAATAGAAAATAACCAACAGATGGTAGAGTTTTGGAAGAACTTGAACAAGTCGTAGAAAGCGTCGCAAGAGAGGCGGAGAGCGTAGGCAACGGAACCAGGCGGACTCTCTTGTATCAACAAATCGGACGAACTTCAATCGGACGAAAATTAAACCCTATCCTGACAGCGTGGAGTTATGATAACGTAAGGCGTATCTAACTCGCCCAGCCTGTCTCTTTCCAGGGACATATTTGTCGCTTTCGCCTCTCACGTGTGCAAGATGTGCTACATCATCGCCTCTCAAGTGTGCGGCGCGCGTGTTGTAGTCTACTACTGTGGCAGGGCAGGCGCTATTCTGTGATAGCTATTTTATCATGCTTTGTTCTCATATTCGCAACATCTTATAAAACAGAAGACGTGAACAACGAAGATAATAGAAAGGACCTGGACCAAGACAATGCGGCCACTGTAGCAGACGTTTAACAGCGCAATCGAATTAGAATAGAAAACAAGAGTTAGGCTCGAAAGCAAGAAGTCGGCCGGCGGAAGAAAGATACGCCGTGCGGCGAATTAGGGGATGCCGATTTTTCAGTTCAACTCGCGCCAAGGGTGCAAGTTGAAGCAGGTACGCGACTGCTTTACCTAGGTCTGCTATACCTAGGTCTGCTATACCTATGCCTTCATCACATTAGATACGGCTGCCAACAACTACACGCTCTGCAGGTTTTGGAATAATTTTCGTCCGATTGAAGTTCGTCCGATTAAGTTGATGTACAAGGGAGCGGACCGAAGCCAGTTAGTAACGGAACAGTTGGCTTGCATGTTAGGCTTCGAAACTAGATTAATGGGTTTCGGTGCTCATCGTGACGTCAATGCGCGAGCAGTTTTGTCAGTTAGATTAATTAGAGCAGCTTCGTGACTTGTTTTGTGTAACTTTTAGTGTAACCATTCGCAGTTTGTATTGTTACTATCGAGGGGTGTCAAATCCCGACTGACCGTTAATTCTTCTCCCACGTCCTCAGCGTGAAAGGAATTGAGACCGTTCCAGGTTCCGGGAGAGCAATTCTGACCGTTCCCCCTCCATTATTCCAGTTCACCAGTAGACGAAATGACTAACCGTTAATCGGTTCACGTTTAACTCGACCTATGCGAGACTGCGTTAATCTCTTCTTCGGCAATCTTTAATCGACGGTCTTTATCGTTATCGTTATCACGTCCGTAATTTATTCCTGGCACAATGGGTAGGTATTCAATGCCTCGGTTTTGTTCTGCGCTTTGTTAATATTGTCCCCCTGCTTTTTTCTGCCGCATTCCTTCTTTGAGCTTCGAAGGTCGTCACTTTTCCCCCGCTTCTTCCTGCGCGCTGATTGTTCCCGGAATTGTTGTTCGCCCGCCTGGATCCAACCGTTATCACAGATCTGTCCTACGCTACCACACAGTCCCCCACGCCCCCCCCCATCACTAGTCTCCCCCGGCCGGGCACGAGCCGATTGTGTTATGAGTGCTCAGTGCTCCGTGTCTAGCAAAAAACGTGCTAACTTGTGACAGTGCTACGTGTCTTGCAATAACGTGCTTAATAGGGGTGTGTTTCTACTAGATAAATATACCATTAGGGGGGTCTCGGACCACCGCTGGTGTAGTCTTCCCGTGTTTCCATTTGGACCAGCGCGCTGGTCCTAACTGCTGACTGTGGTCCGAACATGTCAGCGACAGGTCGGCTACGAATCAGCATCGACGGTTGCGCGAAGGACCAGCGGAACTCGGGGTGGGGGTAGCTGGCCCTCCCCGAATAGCTCGTTGTAAGTTAAACCCCGGGGCAGAGTTGAGTTCTTTCTTTTCCGATGTATTTGTGAAAAACAAAAGCAAGCGCGAAGCAATTTTCAGAGTGTACAATCTGAGAGGGAAATGATTCCTCTTATCTTCTACATTACCTAATGTGCACCCCAGATGTTGATAGTCGAGCGAAGCCTCCTCCGTCACCTATGATTCTATGAATGTATGAAGAGGTTGGATCAAGTATTGTTTGGTGTGTATGAATGTGTTATAGTAACGTTTTATCGTTCAGAAGAAGTAGGGACAAAACAATGAAGAAGAAAAAAATGTTTGTTCGCGTTTACATCTTCCTAGTAATAAATTGCTATACAGCTGAAGACGTCGAGCAGCCAAATTTCTGGCTGAAGGTATGGAACCAAGATCAAGTTCAAGACGCGTCACAGGAGATTACCGGTAGTTATTCGTGTCTTGCTTCTTCTGTCAACGCATACCGGTAGCTGCAACCGGAAACTCTGGTCGAATCTTCTATGAAGAGATCAGTGCACTTGGGGAGGTTATCAAACATGTACTTTTAGCTTTATTTTTTAAGGCGTGACCTACAGGGTACTTCCATTGACCAAATTGGCCGGCGCATGCACTCACTTGCAAATTAAAAAACTGCGCTTTGTAGTGCAAAAAGCGCAAAAATTGCTTGCTGCGCCCACAGGGGGTGGGTTACAAAAAACTGCGCGAAATGGGGGCTCAAAAAGACAGCGCGCCAGCGCGCGCTAAGAAGCACCCTGGTGTCCTATGGTATCTTCGTTGGTTTGGCCGGGAAGGATGGATACCGGTATATAGGAGATATGACAGGCCACAATTAAGTTCCAGCTGGGGGAAAGTTCAAAATCCACCAGGCCAGTCAAAAACTCAAAAACAGAGTAGGTGAGATATGGTACGTGGACAAACAGTTTTCCTTGGAGGCCGCAACCTCTGCTATATCCATGTGATTCCGCATCTTGGTTTCCTGCATGTACGTATGTTGTTACAGTTCAGGGGTAGGTCCAATAGGCTAAAGGGACTTGCCCAACCGAACGGTAACATGAGGGGCTCGAAACGAAACAGCACTGATGAACTGAACTCCAAACAATTTTATTACCGACGGGGGCGCTGAGTTCGTGCTACAGTGAAAAACAGATTCTACCATTATAATTTTGCCTTCCACGGGGGGTTGATTCTATCCCAGCTGGATATATTCTGCTGACGGTTAGACGCCGAATTGCCGGCTTATAGAACCTTGTCACCATTCTTCTATCCCAGCTGCAGTGTCCTGAGAGCAAGGAAGTAAAAGTTGCATTCATCCACCTAACAGTTGTTAAACATGCGTGCACGGATGGATGGTGGTATGGATGATGGGATGGATGTTGGGATAGATGGCGGTATGAATATTGGTATGGATAGTGGTATGGATGGATGGATGGATGGTGGTATGGTGGTATGGTGGTATGGATGGATGGATGGATGGATGGATGGATGGTGGTATGTATGTAAGTATGTTTGTATGTATGTACTAGTACATTGCCCGTGTGGCCGAGGCCACCCGCCACACCACCCACCCAGGTCCTGGGTCCTGTTCTGGCCTGGGTTACATAACGTGCATCGCCCTTGAACGTACACCCTCCGCCCCCCCCTTACTCAAATGCACACAGTCAAGATATGTCCCCCTTTGCAAAATATCTAACACATGCCCACTTCCTTTCCTTACTAAAAATTCCCCCCCCCCCCCCCCCACCCCAGCCCCCAGGACCTGGGTAACATATCGGGTTACGTCCTTGTATGTACCCCCCCTACCCAGATGTATGACACACAAACCATTCCAACTCAACCCAAGCCAGACCCACAGCCTCCACACATTTCTGAATCCCTCCTTGCCCCTCACCCCACCCCATGTACACACTTTCTCTTTCTTTCCCATCCCCTCGCCCCAAGCATCCCCACCCATGGTGGGTCAACCTGCAGCTGTTGCTTTGACCAGGAAGTTCCAGGCAGTCTTCTATCGCAACATGCTAAGCTACCGATGTATCAATGCTTGAAACAGTGAAAAGAGATTGGCTGAGGGGTGCAAGGGCCATATCGCGATTATATGGTAGAAATCTTCGACTTCCGTCCGATCAACACCTGCTGAATCAAAATTCGCAGCGTCGTGCTTAACGATCATCGATACAATGAAAAGAGATTGCAGAGATAGGATTGCATAGATAAGAGCGGTCCAAGTGTGAGAAATGGGAAGGAAATGGCTGCTCGCATCCACTGGCTGCCAACCGTGACACAATTGATGCACAGGCACGGTGAAAGTGCGCATGCGTGAAGTGAATGGTGGCAACGCTCGCAGGCGGAAGAGCGCTGAGGATCGAATGGGCGCCTGACGAGAACTCATAACGTATTTTGACGCTGAGGATCGAATGGGCGCCCAATGAGAACTCAGAATGTATTTTGAGAATCCGAATGCCCCTGGCTCTTCATGCGAGAGTCTGGGTGAGGAACAGGGGAGGGAGGTATGGATGCCTAGGCACAAAGATCGCTGGTGAGAAAGAATTGCGCATGATTGGGGAAAGAGATTTGAAGTACCGGGGTTGCGAGAAAGTTGCGAGTATCCATTTCCATTCTCAGCACGTCCAGGCTGACCTACAGCATTTGCCAAACGCCGTCTCTGATTTGCATCGCTCCTATGCTCTTCGGCATGTAGAGCTCGCCTTTCGCTGTGAAGAGCTCGCTGGCTGGCTGTATTCGTTGCCCGTCTGCTTAAATCTGTTTGATTGTGCGCATTCATGGTGGCGTCGAGGAGCAGAAGATTATAGACAATTAGTCTGAGCACCATTCTTGGTTTTGACGCTCAGATCGAATGCGGAAGATGATTTATCGCAACGCATTCACCTGCTCTGTCATTTTCGAAATCTCGGTAGTGAGTTGGATGGGTATTCGGCTCAGTAAAAAAGGCGGAAAGGGAGATGGCGCGCAGGTGTGATCTTGATGCGGAGGAGTGAAAGTTGCTTGAAAGCTGAACTGGGGATTCGAATTTTACGCACTCGGAGTCGACTCAGTCACGATAAGCTATTTCTAACCCGCGAATTCAGCCGATAGGCAATGTGGGTGATTCGCTATGAGTATCTCGGTAATTAAGCCAAAGCCAGCTAGCGTCGGCATCGAACTTTTTTCAGAAATCCGTGTATGTCTTTATATATATAGATGTATGTATGTATGTATGTATGTATGTATGTATGTATGTATGTATGTATGTATGTATGTATGATGGTATGATGGATGGATGGATGGATGGATGGATGGATGGATGGATGGATGGATGGATGGATGGATGGATGGATGAATGGATGGATGGTGGGATGGATGGATTGTTGAATGGGTGGTGGTGGGATGGATAGATGGTGGAATGGATGGATGAATGGATGGTAGGATGGATGATGGGATGGATTGCGGAATGTATGGATGGTGGAATGGATGGATAGTGGAATGTATGTAAGGATGGTGGGATGTATGGATGTATGGATGGTGGGATGGATGGTAGGATGGATGATGGTATGGATGTTTACATAGATGGATGGTTGTTTGGATGGATAGATAGATTGATGGATGGTGGTATGAATGAATAGATGGATGGACACGCAAATGACATAATGAATCCACGAACAGAAAACAATACAACATGGCAACCAAACATCAACAAGCAGGTGCTTACCAGTCATACGCCTTCCACATGCTTTTAAAGTCCTCAACCCACTTGTTCTGGGTGGCCATAGTCTCCATGCGTGCTCGACGATGCATCTCCTCAGCTGGCAGCCGCAGTAGCCCGATAGCCACCTGCATAGCAGGATCAGGTGAAGCCCTTCAAACAACCTGACCGCCCTTATCAACTTGAGGTAACCGGCCTATGTCGCAGGTTCAAGCGCTGGCGGCGTGGGCCGGAGGCCTCGGCCGGTGCGGAACCCTTAGGTATGATCGGCACCTTCTGGCGTAACTAGCCTGACAGTGGGGTCTGTGGTACGAAAAATCATAAGCACATATTCCTGAATCCTAGAAAGAAAGAAAGACGATCTCATACATTGATGGGAGAGACATTTCGATGATCTCATACATCTCATTCATCTCAATGATCTCATACATCTCATACATTTCAATGATCTCATACATCTCATGCATCTCACACATTTCAATGATCTCATACATCTCATACGTCTCATACATTTCAATGATCTCATACATTTCAATGATCTCATACATCTCATACATCGATTTCAATGATCTCATACATCGATGGGAGATACATTTCAAGCTTCTAACATGTTGACAAGTATTCTCCCTGTCCCGAGGTCGCTTCTAGCTACTGTACACAGGGATGCACACACAAGTAAAAATAACATGTCAAAAGGAAATAGAGGTCCTTAATTATAGCCTTTGTTTAGATTTATTTGAAAAAACAATATAATACTCAAGCTGTAACTCAGGAAAGGAAGTTAATATTGTAACCTTAATTACCTTAAAAGGTTGGAAATAAGTAATACACCGGTAAGTTAATATTTGATCATATATTTAATCATACAAAGTTAATCATTTAACACTAAGTACCTTTAAAGGGTAATAGGGAAATAGAGCTGACAAAGCTGTTGTGTGTACCCTCACCCCACTCCATGTACATACACACATACCTGACCCACCAAGTCAATCATTTAACATTAACTACCTTTAAAGGGTAATAGGAAATAGAGCTGAAATACCTGCTGTATGCATACTCACCCCTTTCCTAAAAGGGTAATAGGGTAATAGAGCTGACGTACCTGTTGTATGTACACCCACCCCTTACCTAAAAGGGTAATAGAGATTAACTACCTTAACAGGGTAATAGGGAAATAGAGCTGACATACCTGTCGGCAAAGGTCCTTGTCAAATTTGGTTTCATCATCAATGACATGCACGTAGCCAGATCCATAGCCAAACTGGACGTAGGTGTACGGGAAGTTGGGCGGCACGCTCTCTCGCAATCCCTGTATGCAGGTGTTAAGATATTACATTATATTACAGTGCCATAGGCTGGCCAGTGTTGACACAAGGCAAGCTCACTCCACAACTTCTGGGGGGATCTTCCAACCATCCAACAGGGGGGGGTCTTCCAACCATTCAGTGGGGGGGTGGGGGTGGGGGGTCTCCCAACCATCCAACAGGGGGGGGGGGGGGGTCTTCCAACCATTCAGTGGGTGGGTGGGGGTGGGGGGGGTCTTCCAACCATTCAGCGGGGGGGGGGGGGGGGGGGGGGGGGGGGGGGATCTTCCAACCATCCAACAGGGGGGGTCTTCAAACCATTCAGTGGGGGGGTGGGGGTGGGGGGTCTCCCAATCATCCAACAGGGGGGGTCTTCAAACCATTCAGTGGGGGGTGGGGGTGGGGGGTCTCCCAACCATCCAACAGGGGGGGTCTTCAAACCATTCAGTGGGGGGGTGGGGGTGGGGGGTCTCCCAACCATCCAACAGGGGGGGTCTTCAACCATTCAGTGGGGGGGTGGGGGTGGGGGGTCTCCCAACCATCCAACAGGGGGGGTCTTCAAACCATATGGTGGAAGTTGATGGTGAAAGCTGGAGATATAATCCAAATAGTGTTGGGGAACAGAGTCTTACACACACACACATACTCACTCACACACACGAGAGCGGATGTGCACCTTCTTGGGTCGACAATGGCCTGGCGATAACAATGTAATGTAATGTTGAGCATTCTTGTGTTTACTGCCCAAGACGGCTAGCATATAATCCAAATAGCTGGCTGGAGCCATACAACCAAGTTCAAGTTCAAGTATTTCCTTGGCGGTCGTCTTGATGGCTGCCTTTGCATGGTGACTCATGGGTCAGGCTGAACTAGTCAGAAATGCCCCCCCCCACCCCCCCACCCCACCCACTAACCCCACAAATTCGAGGGGGCTACGTGCATCGCTCGCCCGCAGGGTTGGGGGGCAGCGTGTAGTACTGAAATCGCGCTGAGTCGTTCAATGTGCGATGCGTTGCACAAAAATAAAATTACCTTTTTGGCAGTTTTCTCTGGCTACCTTTGCATGGTGACTCATGGGTCAAGCTGAAATAGTCAGAAATGCCCCCCCAACCCCCACAAATTCGAGGGGGCTCCGAGTTCCGCAGGGGGGCAACGTGTCGTACTGAAATCGCGCCGAGTTGTTCAATTTGCGACGCGTTGCACAAAAATAAATTTACCTTTTTGGCAGTTGTCTCGATAGCTGCCTTTGCGTGATGCGTGCTCCACTCACTCTCCGACTCCACGAGTGCTTTCTTGAAGTACGCTGGTGCCTTGTCTAGTTCTCGCTGGCCGATCGGGATACATTCGAGCACAGCATGACTGGGCCGAGCACTGCGCAGGTGCATGGCAGTCTCAATGAAAAGACAGTGCTGACCCTGCAGTGCAAAACAAAAACTGCTGTGCTGAGTTGTTGGGAGATGAAAGGGGGGGGAGGGGGAGGGGGAGAGGGAGGGGGAGGGGGAGGGGGAGGGGGAGGGGGAGGGTTTGAAACAAAGTTATGCAAGGCGTTCTCAATGAAAAGACAGTGCTGACCCTGCAGTGCAAACAAAAAAATGTTGTGCTGAGTTGTTGGAAGATGAAAGGGGGGAGGGGGGATTTGAAACAAACTTAAGGATGGTTTTGGGTATAATTATACCGATCTTTTAGTTTCTGTAGTGTAAAGTGAGCAAGGTGTGCAAAGTGAGCAAGGTTTGGGCCCATGCTTTAACGATAGATGTTTGTTTGCTTGCTTGCTTGAAATTCAATTTCATTGCTACAAATCAACAATGGAATTGAATCTCAAATGAACGGTGAATAGGCAATCAACAGTTGACCTTGTAGTGCTGTTCAGAAATCGACTTTCTCCGATTGGACCCAAATTAACTAGGACTAATGGTTAAGACAAAATACAATTTTGGAACATTTTGTCGAAAACATTTCTTTGATTTTGGACCCACATTTATTTTGACCTTGACTGTGTGAACTATTGATCAGCGACCATCATTACACAATGGATACATTTTGACTGGTGCACCTCATACCAGTACGTGTTCAACAAAACTGTCCCGCACTTGCTGTACTGTACGTACTTCACTGTTTTGTATTTCCAGCTTTCTGTACGTCCAGTTGTGTAGCAAAAGGACTGTGGCGCAGCACGGCATAGGGCGGAGCGTGAAGCCCCGGGGGGGTCCAGTGGGCAGCTCGCCGCACTGGGGTAGAACCGAGTCACTCAATTTTTGACGCGTCGCACAAAAACAAGGGGGGGGGGGGGGGGGGGCAGCCACCTAGACTGCAAGGCAGGGATAAGCCTATAGCTTTTCAATTGTACATGTGCCTGGAGCTCATGACTAGATTGATGAGTGAATTGCTGTGTACGAAGCTATGCGCACGTGCCTTGATCACATTATCAGGCCTAGGACTAACTACCACAGCTTTTATTTTCAGCTAGGAGAAGCAGCTTCTAGGCAGCTCCCTGAGCCAGCCACTGGGCCGAGCCCAAAGATGGCAACACTACATGAAAGCTGATTGTGTCAGCTTCAAGGTGCACTAGCTTGCACCAGGTTTGGCTGACTAGCCGTTCAAGGGAGCTGCCTACCAGCTGCTGCTCGTAGCTGAAAAGAAAAGCTGTAGATTAGCCTCCTCCTGTCCTGCAGGCAACAAAAACAATGAATGCCAGAACAATCACCTTTGCAACAGCACAGAAGACCCTACCTGTGCAGCAACACCCACCTATGCAGCGACAATGAATGTCAGAACACTCACCTGTGCAGCAGCACAGAATGCCCCACCTGTGCAGCAACACACACCAGTGCAGCAACAATGAATGTCAGAACACTCACATGTGCAGCAGCACAGAAGACCCCACCTGTGCAGCAACACAGAATGTCAGAACACTCACCTGTGCAGCAGCACAGAAGACCCCACCTGTGCAGCAACACCCACCTGTACAGCAACACAGAATGCCAGAACACTCACCTGTGCAGCAAACATCTGGATCAGGCACTTGATGAAGTTCTTGACCTCTGTCCACACAGTGTCATCAACCTGCCGCATGCATCACATGTGTTTAAGTGTGTGTGAGAGTGTGTGTATGCGAGAGTGTGTTTTGTGTGAGGGAGAGTGTGTGTGCGTGAGAGAGTGTGTGTGTGTGTGTGTGTGTGTGAGAAGAGAGTGTGTGTGTGTGAGAGAGTGTGTGTGTGAGTGTGTGAGGGGCAGAAGGAGTTAGACAGCACTGAAACAGACACCTGAACAATGTCCACGTCCACATGGTGTCATCAAGCTATTGCATGCATGTGAAGGCAGAAGGAGTTAGACGGCACTGAAACGGACACATGTTTTTTTCTATAGCTTTCTGTAGGTCCAGATGTGTAGCAAAAGTGCAACGCAAACCCGATTTCAGGATTGTGGCGTAGCACGGTCTAGGGCGGAGCGCGGAGCCCCTGGGGCTTCGGGGGGCAGCTGGGGTCGCACCAAGTCGCTCAATTTGCAACGCGCTGCACACAAAAAAGGAAACATATTCCTGAACATTCAGCAGAGCATGTGGGGCATGGCAGACAAAGAGTTTAATTTATTAATATGTGAATCCAGGACCTAGTATAGTAAGTCAATAAGCAGTACCCCAGCTTGGTGGTTGTTCCCCCAGCCGCGCTCATTATTCACTCAATTGCAACTAGCAACAGTCCCGCATCACGTCGGTCCACCGTCTCTCTCTCTCTCTCTCTCTCTCTCTCTCTCTCTCTCTCTCTCTCTCTCTCTCTCTCTCTCACTCTCACACACACACACTCAGGAGTGCAAACAAGTAATACCAGTGCAATCAAACAGTAGCAGCATCCCCACCTGTCGCATGGAGGCCGCATGCTCCGCAGGCACGATAAAGCAGTGGCCAGGGACAATCCTGCCCTTGGCTGGGAGCATGAGGTAGGTACTCAGACCGAGGGCTATGCACAAGTGTTTAGGCCTTCGAGAGCCTGGGGAGAGGGGGGGGGGGGAGGTGAGGTGAGGGGGTGAGGAGAGATGAGGTGGGGGGCGGTGGGAAGGGGCGGGGTGAGGGGGTGAGGGCGGGGTGAGGGGTGAGGGGGGGTGAGGGTGGGGGCGGGGAGGGTGAGGGGGGGGGGTGGTTCTGGGTAGGGCGAGGGTGGTGGGGTTGGGTGAGTGGAGCGGGATGGGGGTACAGGGGTTTAGGGAGGGGGGGGGGGGGGGACAGGGGAAGCGTGAGGGGAGAGGGGGGAGAGGAGGGGAGAGGAGGGGGGGGGTGGAGGGGAGGGAGGGGGGGGAGAGGAGGAGGGCGGGGGTGGTGAGGTGGTGAGGGATGAGGGGGGGGAGAGGGGGGGGGGGGGGGGGGGTGCGGGGTGAGGGATGGGGGAGAGGCGAGAGAGGTGAGTGTGAGGGGGCGAGCGGGGTGAAGGGAGAGGGATGATGGGTGAGGGGTGAGGGCATGAGGGGTGAGGGGTTGAGGTGAGGAGGGATGAGGGGTGAGGGGAGAGCTGAGGGATGAGGGGAGATTGTTGAGGGGAGAGAGGGGTGAGAGGAGAGAGGTAAGGGAGAGAGGTGAGGTGCGAGAGTTGAGCGGGGAGAGAGGGGAGGAGAGGGGGAAGATAGGATGCGGACAGGAGAGGAGAGGGACGATAGTATAGGATAGGGACAGGATATGATGGGATGGGAGAAGGATGAGGATTGGGAGTTGCGGGGTGTGAGTTGGGAGTGGAGGAGAGGCGGGGAGAGGAGAGGTGAATGGGGAGAGGGTGAGGGGCTTGAGGGGAGGATAGGAAGGGAGTGGGAGAAGGAGACAAGGGAAGAGGCGGAGAGCGGTGAGAGTTGAGGGGGAGGAGGAGGGGGAGGGGAGAGGAGGAGAGGAAGGCGTGAGGGGGCTCGGAGGGGGAGAGGGGTAAGGGGGAGAGGGGTACGGGGCCGAGAGAGAGGGAGAGGGAGGAGAGGAGAAAAGAGGAGAGAGAGGAGAGAGGAGGAGAGGAGGAGGGGAGGGGAGAGAGAGGAGAGGAGAGGAGGGGGAGGGGCGGGAGGGGTAGGGGCGGGGAGAGGAGAGGGAGAGGAGAGGAGAGGAGAGGCGAGGAGAGAGAGGAGAGGAGAGGAGAGGAGAGGAAGAGGAGGGAGGACGAGGAGACGAGGCCCGAGAGAGGAGAGGAGAGGAGAGGAGGAGAGCGGAGAGGCGGGAGGAGTGAGAGGAAGAGGAGAGGAGGAGGGAGAGGGGAGGGCGAGAGGGAGAGAGGAGAGGAGGAGAGGAGAGGAGAGGGGAGCGGAGAGGAGAGGAGAGGAGAGGAGAGGAGAGGAGAGGAGAGGAGAGGAGAGGAGAGGAGAGGAGAGGAGGGAGAGGATGAGACGGAGCGGATGAGCGGAGAGGAGGGAGGAGGAGAGGAGAGGAGAGGAGCGGAGAGGAGAGGAGAGGAGAGGAGAGGAGCGGAGGGGAGAGGAGAGGAGAGGAGAGGAAGAGGAGGAGGAGAGGGAGGGAGAGGAGAGGATGGCGAAGGATGAGAGGGGAAGGAAGGGACGGGTTGGCGGAGGGAGGGTTGCGGGGAGAGGGGAGAGGGTTTGAGGGTTGAGGGGAGAGGGTTGAAGGGAGAGGGGAGAGGGGAGAGGGGAGAGGGGAGAGGGGAGAGGGGAGAGGGGAGAGGGGAGAGGGGAAGAGGAGGGTAGATGACGGGAGAGTAGAGGGGTGAAACTAGCTCAATGCAGAACACGGGCTGTGGTGATATGGTGAAGATGCAGTACATAAGTTGTGGTGAGAGGGTTATGTGGTAGCACACATGCACATTAGCAATGCATCAATATATTATATTGTTGCCCTTCCTTGCTTCTAATATACTTCAGTCTCTTATACAGCCATACTGGATTGTCTGCCAGTCACAACAAAACAACCTGGCCCCCTTATTAACCTGAGGTGGCCGGTCCATGTCACGGGTTCATGCGCAGGTGGCGTGGGCCTAAGGCCTCACTTCATGCCTTACCCTTAGGTATAACCATCACTTCATATCCCGTTTTGACGAATGGCTCAATACCACACCCTACCAGGCGTTATCATTACAACACCAACTTGGCTCTTCTATATCTCACCACACACATCGAATAACGTTTCACGTCGACATGTTCCCCTATTCATGTACCATTTATCATCACTTCATCTGGCAGGCAGCCCAAACAGTGGGGCCCAAACAGTATGCTACATTGAAGGCAGTACAAATATAGCAGTGGGGTCATTGCTACATTTAGGGCAGTACAAATGAAACAGTGGGGTCATTGCTACATTGAAGGCGGTACAAATGAAACAGTGGGGTCATTGCTACATTGAGGGCGGTACAAATGAAACAGTGGGGTCATTGCTACATTGAAGGCGGTACAAATGTAACAGTAGGGTCAATGCTACATTGAGGGCGGTACAAATGTAACAGTAGGGTCAATGCTACATTGAGGGCGGTACAAATGAAACAGTAAGGTCAATGCTACATTGAGGGCGGTACAAATGAAACTGTAGGGTCAATGCTACATTGAGGGCGGTACAAATGAAACAGTAGGGTCAATGCAACATTGAGGGCGGTACAAATGAAACTGTAGGGTCAATGCTACATTGAGGGCGGTACAAATGAAACTGTAGGGTCAATGCTACATTTAGGGCGGTACAAATGAAACAGTGGGGTCGATGCTACATTGAAGGCGGTACAAATGAAACAGTGGGGTCATTGCTACATTGAGGGCGGTACAAATGAAACTGTGGGGTCGATGCTGAATTGAGGGCGGTACAAATGAAACAGTGGGGTCTATGCTACATTGAAGGCGGTAAAAATGAAACAGTGGGGTCTATGCTACATTGAAGGCGGTACAAATGAAACAGTGGGGTCTATGCTACATTGAAAGCGGTACAAATGAAACAGTGGGGTCTATGCTACATTGAAGGCGGTACAAATGAAACAGTGGGGTTTATGCTACATTGAAGGCGGTACAAATGAAACAGTGGGGTCTATGCTACATT
Organism: Chlamydomonas sp. ICE-L; assembly: GCA_013435795.1. NCBI lineage: Eukaryota > Viridiplantae > Chlorophyta > Chlorophyceae > Chlamydomonadales > Chlamydomonadaceae > Chlamydomonas > Chlamydomonas sp. ICE-L. The sequence continues at coordinate 2,872,216 of JACBWV010000223.1, read as the reverse complement.
GAAGGCGGTACAAATGAAACAGTGGGGTCTATGCTACATTGAAGGCGGTACAAATGAAACAGTGGGGTCTATGCTACATTGAAGGCGGTACAAATGAAACAGTGGGGTCTATGCTACATTGAAGGCGGTACAAATGAAACAGTGGGGTCAATGCTACATTGAGGGCGGTAACGGTGCTTGGTGTCCAGTTTAGGGAGCACCATTGATATGGTCCTCCTGGGTATGTCACGTAAACTCTCATGTGTTCAAGTTGGTCAAGTCCCTTTTAGTCTGTCAGGACAGGTAAGGACAACCTTGATATGCAATGCATTAAATCATATTTTGAATCTGAGATTAACTAAACTGATAAATATGATACGTTTATTGAGTCACCTACTGCTGGGGCAGAAGTGGCATAGACTTTCATTCTTTTCGCTCTTCTTAAGTCTGATATTAATTTAATGACTAAATGTGAGATTTGTGTAGTCACTTACTGCTGGGGCAGAACTGGCATTGACTTTCATTCTTTTCGCTCTTGTTAAGTGAAGCAATTTGGCGGTCCCTCTCCCCTTTCTGAAGCTGTTCTTTGTTCATGTTTTTCTTCTTGTTCTCGTACAGGTCGATTCCAGCTGAGTGGACAAAAGATGAGAGGAAGTGAATGAGGTGAGGTGAGGTGAGGTGAGATGAAGTAAAGGTAGTGAAGTGGAGGAAGTGACGTAAAGGAAGTGAATGGATGGTAACCTGAAGATGAGAGGAAGTGACCGAGGTGAATGGATGGTAACCAAAATATGAGAGGAAGTGAATGTAGTGAATGGATGGTAGCAGAAATATGAGAGGAGGTGAATGAAGTGGATGGATGGTAACGAAAATTTGAGAGAAGGTGCATGAGGTGTGTGAGGTGAATGGATGGTAACCAAAATATGACAGGAGGTGAATGGATGGTCACCAAAAGTTGAAGTTATCCAAATCTCCTGCCAAAACATGCAAAATCATTAATAAAGCAAACCAAAGCACACCGAAAATAACTTAACAAATACCCGATAAATACATACAAATAACAATCTTAACTCAAGCAGGCCCACCAGGTGTTTGACCACAGTGCAAGCAATCGGGCTAGCCCCCTCAACCGCACGCCTTGTAATAATGTGTACTATTTATATATATATATATTTACAGACCCACCATAAAAGTCAAATACATGCAAATAACTTAACAAATACATACAAATAACTTAACAAACAAATACATACAAATAACTTAACAAATACATACAAATAACTTAACAAATACATACAAATAATTTTACAAATGCATACAAATGACAATCATAACTGAAGCAGACCCACCATCGAAGTCATACTCATCGTCTGCATCCATGTCCTTGGTCTTAAACCTGCAAGGGAGAGTTAAATACAAGTTAATGGTGTGTCATTGCATCGCTGCTTTTATACTCATTTTTATGTTAATGGTGTGTCATTTTTATGTTAATGGCGTGTCATTGCATCGCTGCTTTTATACTCATTTTTATGTTAATGGTGTGTCATTTTTATGTTAATGGCGTGTCATTGCATCGCTGCTTTTATACTCATTTTTATGTTAATGGTTTGTCATTTTTATGTTAAGGGCGTGTCATTGCATCGATGCTTTTATACTCATTTTTATGTTATTGGTGTGCCATTTGTATGTTAAGGGCGTGTCATTGCATCGCTGCATTTATACTCATTTTTATGTTAATGGTGTGTCATTTTTATGTTGAGGGCGTGTCATTGCATCGCTGCTTTTTATGAAGAATCAGGTTTTATTTCTTAATTTGGCCCAGTATAAAAAAATGTTGGTCCTCCAAAGTTTGGGGCCGTGGGGGGGGGGGGGGGGGGGGGGGGGGGGGGGGGGAGGAGCTACAACCAGCTTTTCTGGCTATAAAGGCAACCCCAAAAGACTAAGGGAGCACCCCCTAAATACAAAGGCACATCATTTAGCGCCTGTGCTATATATAGGGTCGGCAAAGGACCGACATATCTATATCTTTCTATCGGTCGGGGCCATATAGATATACTTTTGCCGCACCCTACCTACATATTATTACATATCACAGCATATCACCCATATAAGCCATACACATATATCTTGGGGTCGGCTATGTTATTTAATACTAGTGAATAAATAAGATTATATAAAACTATATGATATTAGTCAGACGAGCCGTCTCACCAGAATTTTGAGTTTATTTGAAAAACTAATATTATTGCGACACTATAATAATATCAGTTAATATTAGTTTTTAACACTAATATTATTTGCCTTCCCCTACATATATCACCTACATTTATACATATGTAACCATATATAAGCTATAACCATGTATCACCTTGCTGAGCGAGCCACGTTGTCAGCAAAGCTAGAGTCCATATCCGCCATGTCATCCCCATGCTTGGCTCTCTTGACCAAGGTTGCGAGATCCACATTATCATCATCAGCAAAGTAGCGTGTCTTTTGACCATCCTCGTACCTGGCCAGGGGAAAAGGTGAAAGAACTCAAAAGCAAATTGTGCGTTTGTGTGGGTGGAGTGGGGTGGGGGTGGGGGCAGAGGTGTGGGATCAGGAACGTGGGCTAAGGTTTCCAGGTCCACATTATCATCATCAGCAAAGTAGCGTGTCTCTTGACCATCCTCGTACCTGGCCAGGGAAAAAGTTGAAAGAACTAAAAAGCAAATTCTGCGTTAGTGTGGGTGGTGGTGTGTGTGGGGGGGGGGGGGGGGGAGGGGGGGGGGGGTCAGAGGTGTGGACTAAGGTAGCTAGATGCATATTACCATCGTCGGCAAAACAGGGAGTATTTTGCTAGTCCTTGTGTCTGGCTAGAAACACTGTTCCTTTTTTGGCTACACATGTCAGCTTCCAGCCAGCCCCAACACCCAGCAACTGGGTCAAGCCCAAAGATTTCAGCTGCATAGGAATGTCTTAGGAATGGAAAGCGGCTTTCATACGCATTACCTACTTTCAGGTCTGGCCCAGGGACGGGTGATCGGAGCTGCCTAGGAGCTACCCGTAGCCCATAAAAGAAACAGTGGCAAGAAAGGACAAAGTGAATCCAACTTCGGGTCAATCACGCCACTTCGCATGACATGTAATTCCAACCAACCAACCAACCAACCAACCAATATATGTATGAGCGCATAGCGCTTTGCCCACCCACCCAACCTAGCTATGACTGCTTACAATTCTACCCACCTAACTAACCTAGCTATGACCGCTTACAATTCTACCCACCCACCCAACCTTGCTTTGACCGCTTACAATTCTACCCACCTAACCAACCTAAGCTATGACCGCTACAATTCTTACCCACCTAACCAACCCTAGCTATGACCCCGACTTACAATTCTACCCACCCAACCCAAACCTAGCTATGACCGCTTACAATTCTACCCACCTAACCAACCTAGCTATGACCACTTACAATTCTACCCACCTAACCAACCTAGCTATGACCGCTTACAATTCTACCCACCTAACCAACCTAGCTATGACCGCTTACAATTCTACCCACCTAACCAACCTAGCTATGACCGCTTACAATTCTACCCACCTAACCAACCTAGCTATGACCGCTTACAATTCTACCCACCCACCCAACCTAGCTATGACCACTTACAATTCTACCCACCTAACCAACCTAGCTATGACCGCTTACAATTCTACCCACCTAACCAACCTAGCTATGACCGCTTACAATTCTACCCACCTAACCAACCTAGCTATGACCGCTTACAATTCTACCCACCTAACCAACCTAGCTATGACCGCTTACAATTCTACCCACCTAACCAACCTAGCTATGACCGCTTACAATTCTACCCACCTAACCAACCTAGCCATGACCACTTACAATTCTACCCACCTAACCAACCTAGCTATGACCGCTTACAATTCTACCCACCTAACCAACCTAGCTATGACCGCTTACAATTCTACCCACCTAACCAACCTAGCCATGACCACTTACAATTCTACCCACCTAACCAACCTAGCTATGACCGCTTACAATTCCACCCACCCGACCAAACTAGCTATGATCGCTTAGTGTGAATTCCACCCTCCCAACAAACCTATCAATGACCTCATTTGTGTGAGCCCATCTGCACTGCTATTGACAAAAACTGGAGTCCCCAATATTATCGCCAGACTTATACCACGTTGCCACACACCACAATCAGTTGCAAATAAATAAATATTCTCGCCAAATAAATAAATAAACATCATCATCAGACTTGTACCATGTTGTCACACACCACAACCCGTTGCAAATAAATAAATAGTACGCCTTATTACGAGGCGTGAGGTTGAGGGGGCCAGCCAGCCATCGCCCACGCACATCCTCCAGTAATCAAGATCATTCCAGACTATCTATCTATCTATCTATCTATCTATCTATCTATCTATCTGTCTATCTATCTATCTAAAAAACTTTGGACCCCTCTAACTTTTGTACAACTTTGTTTTTTGATACAAAAAACTTGTTTTTTATAGTTTGAGGATAAGCTCTATTTAAAGCGAAGGTGCGGTACGGCAGCTTTTTTCTTGCCCCCCCCTCGTATGTATCTATCAATATATATGATGACCTATTCATCTGCCACCTTCACTATCACTCACCTCTGAACACTCTTAGCCTTCCTACCATCTGCCGGAGCCGCAGATGCCCCAGCTGCCTCCATCCATCTATCTATCTATATATCAATAGATTCATATTCTTTATCTATCAATATGTTTCATAATCTATAAGTCAATACATATCCTCAATATATACCTCTGAACACGCTTAGCCTTCCTTCCATCTGCCGGAGCCGCTGATGCCCCCGCTGCTTCTCTTCCAAAAGCTCCCGCCACGGCTTTCCCATGTGCATCTATCAACGGTAGCTGCACTACTTCCCGGCGAACTCCACCCCCCTCGTCTGTATTGCCTGCTGGGGGGGCCTTGCCCTGCAGTTTTGCCCGGAGCATCTCTGCTGCAGACTTGTTGCCACCCCCACCTCCCTCAACTGTACTGCTGGCTGGGGGGGGCTTGCCCTGCAGCTTGGCACGGAGCATCTCTGCAGCAGACTTGTTGCCACCCCCACCTCCCTCAACTGTACTGCCTGCTGAGGGGGCCTTGCCCTGCAGCTTTGCCCGGAGCATCTCTGCTGCAGACTTGTTGCCACCCCCATCCCCCCCTCCCCCTCTGGCCGCCCCCCCACTGTCCGCAGCCCCTCCCCCCAGGGCCTGCCTCTGCCTCAGCATTTCAGCTACAGTGTGGTTGCCCCCAGAGGCATCAGCAGCGGGGGGGCTGGCCCCTCTAGATGGCAGCCTGCCATCAGGAGCACCAACCTCAGGCCCCCCATCATCATCACTGCTGCTTGCTCCAGAAACCTCCTCCATTCCACGCTGCATCCCCTCCTCACCACCCCCGCCTCCTCTACCTCCTCCCGGACGTCCATCCCCAGCCCCATCCCCCTCCTTATTCCCGTCGCCTTGCTGCTGCAGCTGTTGCTTTCTAAAGTTCTCCATAAAGGATCCGTCACCACTGAAGGTGTTGAGCTCCGATGCAATACCCATGAGTGCAGCTCGTTGACTGTCACTGGCCCGGGACCCCTTGGACCTGGGTCCCGCACCACCGCCATCACGATCTCTGTCCCTAGACTCAGAGCCCCCTCCCCGACCCCTGCCTGAGCCTAGATCCCTGTCTCCCTCTCTGCCCCTGTTCCTGTCGACGCCCCCATCCCTATCGGCACCCCTGTCCCTGTCTCCATCCATGCCCCCATGCCTATCCCTATCCGCACCCCTGTCCCTGTCTCCTTCCCTGCCCCCATCCCTATCCCTATCCGCACCCCTGTCCCTGTCTCCCTCCCTGACCCCATCCCTATCCCTATCCGCACCCCTGCCCATGTCTCCCTCCCTGCCCCCATCCCTATCCCTATCCGCACCCCTGTCCCTGTCTCCCTCCCTGCCCCTTTCCCTGTCCCTAGCACCACCCCTGTCCATTCCACTACCTCCAGCATCCCTCCTTCTATCTCTGTCTCTATCTCTGTCCCTGTCTCTCTCCCCATCCCCATGCTCTCCGTCACGGTCACGGCTGTCCCCTGGCTTTCGCCAGCTCAGCCGTTCGCCACCTCTCTCCCCTGGTCTTCTCATCACCACCCTCTCCCCATGCACGTCTGTCAAGTAGCTGGCTGCTGGGGGATCGCGTCCAACATGATCCCTCCGGCGGGGGACCTCCTTGGTGCCCTCCACCTTGTCCTTGCCCTCCTCCTTGTCCTTGCCCTCGTCCTCAGCATCAGGCCCCTGGAAGGCCTTCACCCCTCCAGCTGCACGTTGACGGTCTCGGGCAGCAAATATGTGGGCTTTATCTGGGGAGGCAGGGTACAGGATGCAGGGTCAGAAGGGCGCAATTAAACTTTTTCAGCATTCCAGGTACTTGTAATAACAATGCTTGAATGTGACAGGGGAGTCGATTTCCTTGCCCTGCAAATAAGTGGGCTTTATCTGGGGAGGCAGGGTACACGATGCACGGTCAGAAAGGCGCAGTTAAAACCACTTTTCCGGCACTCCGGTTACATGTTATAACAATGCTTGAATGTGGCAGGGGAGTCGATTTCCTTGTCCTGCAAATAAGTGGGGTTTATCTGGGGAGGCAGGGTAAACGATGCAGGGTACACGATGCCCGGTCAGAAAGGCGCAATGAAATCAGGTTTTCCGCCACTCCGGTTACGTGTAATAACTATGCTTGAATGTGGCAGGGGAGACGATTTCCTTGTCCTGCAAATAAGTGGGCTTTATCTGGGGAGGCAGGGTACAGGATAACAGCCATTCAGGGGATGATTTTGATTTGGGTCTAGTAGTTCCTAGTTTGTACCTCCACTTTTTCAGGCAAAATTTCCGGCAATTGTCAGAATTCTTAGAATTCTCGATTCTCAGGCAAAAAATTTAGAATTCTCAGGCCAAAATCTCAAATTCGAGGTATTAACTACGAACTACAAAGTGTTTCGAAAACCCAAATCCAAATCGTCCACTGAATTTCGTGAAGGTGAGATACAAGCATACTCTCATTGCTGATAACCCAACCAGTTTGGTTATCAGCAATGACTTTTTCTGTATCAGAAAGGGGGTCTTCTGGTAGCGATCAGGGATTTGGTGTCTTTCAAGGTTGGGCTCCTGGTAGCAATTTGGGTAGGCAGCCCAAAAGGCCGGCCTGGAGGGTTTGTGAGGCGGAGCCGGGATTCAAATCGTGGTAGCGGAAGGTTGGGCCAAAACAGGGTCCCAGTCAGCGATCACTACTGGTAGCTGAAAAAAAGCTCTGGTTATCAGTTGAGGTAAAGCGTGTGCCGCCCTTCCATGATGCAGCCCGTCTGTCAGTCCTCCCAATGAGCCCCATCGATTGGCAACCACGCTTGCTACGCCCTTGTCCCATACCACACCACCCAACCCACTCACAACGAACCAGCTCACCCAACGAACCAGCCCAGCACACAGTGTACCGAGGTCCTCCCTCATCTTTCATGCAGCTTGTCTGTCAGTCCTCCCCATGAGCCCCATCAATCGGCCACCACCCCTCCCCACCACCCAACCACCCTCTCACCCCCACCCCACCCCACCACCCCTTACCGTGTGCTGCCCTTCCATGATGCAGCTTGTCTGTCAGTCCTCCCCATGAGCCCCATCAATCGGCCACCACCCCTCCCCACCACCCAACCCGACCCCCACCCTCACCCCCACCCCACTTCCCTACTAAAAGAGTTAGGGAAGCGGGAGAAGACTGACACGAGAGACTAATCGATCTGGACAAGTTGACAAAGGAGATCGGCAGACAGGGAGAACCATAGAACAGCTAACGCTGACACCCACCACCCAATCACCCTCTCACCCCCATCCCACCCCCCCTTACCGTGCGCCGCCCTTCCAAGGTGCAGCTCGTCTGCCAGTCCTCCCAATGAGCCCCATCAATCGGCCACCACACCTCCCCACCACCCAACTCAACCCCCACCCTCAACCCCACCACACCACACTTTCCCACCACCCGATCACCCCCACCCTTACCGTGTGCCGCCCTTCCATGATGCAGCTCGTCTGTCAGTCCACCCAATGAGCCCCATCGATTGGCCACGACACTAGCTACATCTGTGCCCTCGGCTTGTGCTGCAGTCTTGGCGCGGGCCAGAGCCTTCATTCGCCAGCTCAGACCCCCATCGCCCACCATAGCCCTTGTGGGTGCGGAAGCTGCGCCTTCCGGTCGTCCCCCCCCAGGCTTCATGATCTTCAAGCCTATCACAATTTCAGGTTCTTCCACCTAGAGCAGGTGGATTTCGGAAAGATGGGTTTGGGGTTTATTTTAAGGTTGAGTTTAAGAGTGATTTGGGGTTGATATGGGGCTGATTTGGGGTTGATTTGGGGAAGATAAGTCTGGGAGTTCAGGTCGGGGTTTGAGTACATGGAGTAGGGGGGGCGGTTTGGGGGTTGGGACTGATGTTGGCAGCAAAGATTGGGGTTAGGAGGGGGAGGGGGGAGGGGGGGGTAGTTTTAGTGTTAGCGTTGTGCTGATCTTTCTGCTTGGGTTTGTGTTTGGGTTGTGGGTGAGGCTGGGGGCGGGGGCGGGGGTGGGAGCGAGGGGTGGAGGTGAGGACTCAGGGTTGGAGGTGCTGGCAAAAGATGAGACAGGGGGGGGGGGGGGGGGGGGGGGGGGGGACTTGAAGCCGAACCAGGGTTTTTCTTTTCAGCTACGAGCAACAGCTTCTAGGCAGCTCCCTGAGCCAGCCACTGGGCTGACACCAAATATGTCAGCAATTATGAGAAGCTGGTTGTGCTAGCTTCAGGGTGCATTAAGTTGCTTTAGGTTTGGCTGAATAGCAAGTCAGGGGAGCTGCCTAGAAGCTTTTGCTCACAGCTGAAAAGAAAAGCTACGTTGTTGTTGTTGTTGTTGTTGTTGTTGTTGTTGTTGTTGTTGTTGTTACAGTCCAGGGGTAGGCCAAATAGGCTGAAGGGACTTGCACAACGGTGACAGGAGGATTCAAACGAAAAAGCACTGATGAACTGAACTCCAAGCAATTGTTTTACAGACGGGGGCCTGAGTTCGTGCTACAGTGATATTCTATTTAATTGCCAATCAGCATCAGAGTGTAAACATGGCTGCAACCCATGGAGTAGGCGGACAGTCAAGGGGTAGGTCTGAGCTACCTACCTGGGCTGGGCCTGTGCGACCCAGGTGCGACGCAGAGGCACAAATCGCTCATTCGCGGTCGCACTTTGTGTCGGCCAAGGGCCCATTTGGCCCTAAATTCACACACCTGAGGGTTGCACGGGGGTCGCACCACGTCGCACAATGTGCGACAGGTCACAGACAAAAAAACTGGGTGGACTAGGTAGCCAAATAGGCTAAACACAACATAAGCCCAACCCCGGCCTCATGACGGCTCTACTGGCCCATGCAGAGGACCTCATGCGCTACTGCGCCCCCCAGGTATGTGTTTTAACAGTATGGCCGGGTAAGTTATTTAAATTCAATTTTGAAGAAAATCATAACTATTCAAAATGCATTGATGAATATGTCTATAAGCTAGCCACCAATCACCATCAGAGAGTCATCATGGCTTCAACGGGAGGAGCAGGTGGACTAGGTCAGGGATTGTTTTTCAAATCTGAAAGTGGTTTTTTTCTAGCTGTATGGTTCTAGGCCTCCTACAGGGACAGCATTTGTACAGCTTTTAATAGCTTTTTATAGCCATTTTTGTGTGTGTGTGTGTGTGGGGGGGGGGGGGGGGGGGGGGGGGGGGGGGGGGGGGGGGGTCTTTAAAGCGGCAATTGGAGTCATAGCGTTGTCACAAGTAACGATCGCTATATATAGTGGAGGATAATCCCTGGACTAGATAGCCAAATAGACACAATGCACCAGGGAAATGTCCACTGTTTGTTATCAGCTTTCTGTAGGTCCAGTTGTGTTTTCACAGTTGCGACACAAGTCTGATTGCAGGATGGTGGCATAGCACGGTAGAGGGAAGAGCGCCAAGAGGAGCCACAGGGGGTTTGGGGGTCAGCGCGTCGCACTGGGGTCGCACCGAGTGGATCACTTTGCGACGCGCCGCGCAACAACACAAAAGTGGGGGGAATGTCCCACCTTCTTTTCAGCTTCTGCCTCCTCTGCCTCCTCCTCTTCTGTCTTGAGCTGAGAGCGTGCCATAGGCTTGGTCATCCATTCCTCCCTCTCAAGTGGGGCTGCGACCTCCTGATCACCTACACGCAGTAAACACAAACCATAGTTTTTTACTTTCAGCTACCAGCTGCAGCTTCTAGGCAGCTCCCCTGGCTTTCAACCCAGCCAAACATGTAGCAATGTAGTGCATCTGGAAGCTGACAAAATCATACTTCCAGCACAGTTTTTTTCTTCAGAATTTTTCAGGCCAAGTTGGTAGCCACAAGTGGCGACCCAAGCCTCATTCTGGGACGGTGTGGTAGCACCGTCTGTAGAGCGCAAAGCGTTTGGCTCGAAGCGCCACTACCTTTCAGGGGGGTCTGGGGGGCGTATTTTACTAATTTTGCCTCGGTTCCAGGTGAAACATGTAGAGGACATTCCGGGCTTTTCATTGGTATGCTGATCATGTCGAAATTCGAAGGCAGCAAAAAGTGATGCCACTTTGTATCATGGCCAGCTGCGACCCAGGGAACAAATCACTCACTCGCGGTCGCACTTCGTGGCCCATTTCGCCCTAATTTCGCACACCTGAGGGTCGCACCGGACGGAGACCGCGAGCCACAATGTGCGACCGGTCGCACAAATAAAAAATACTGTTCCAGTACTGTTGAAATCTTGGGGCTTAGCCCAGTGGATGGCTTAGGGAGCAGCCTAGAAGCTGCTGCTCATAGCGAAAATACAATTATGACACAAACCCAAATGCTATGGTCGTGGTAACCCCCACAACTGCTTCTTCCTTTGAGTTTTGTTTGTTTCAGTAAGGGGGTCTTCAGGTAGCGATCAGGGGTTTAGTTTCTTTCAAGTTTGGGCTCCTGGTAGCGATTTGGGTAGGCGGACAGAAGGGTCAGCCCGGGAAGGTTGGAGGGCGGGACCGAGATTCGAATTTCATGGTGGCGGAAGGTTTGACTAAAATAGTGTCCTAGGTACTGATCGCCTAACGCTATGGTCAAGGTTACCCCAAACAATCATAATTTTTTATTTTTACTCCCAAATATGGCGAGCAGCCAAATTGCTGGCTGAAGCTATGAAACCAAGGTCAAGTTCAAGTTCAAGTAACCCCCAAAACTGTTTCTTCATCAAACCAAAGCGTAACATGGTATGAACATAACATCACCATGGTACTTTAGGTCAACAATAACTACCAACAATAAGATACATTCATAACGTTGGTGGTTGGCCCCAGTGCAAGCAAATGTGCAGCCCCCCTCAACCCCACTCCTCGTAATAAGGCGTAGAACATATTTATTTGTGTATACATACAACGTAGTAAGTTTTCATCAGATTGTGGCTTGTACAACAGTTTGAAGGGTGTTAGTACCGCAGCAGTGATGTGAGAAGAAGTAAACAAATACACTGCTTCATTTTTGGGCTACGCATAGCAGCTTCCACCCAGCTCCATTCGCCAGCCACTGAGTCAAGCCCTAAGGTTACAGCTGCATTGAAATGCCTGTCTTGCCCACACTCAGACGCACTAGCCAGCTCCAGGTTTGGCCCAGGTACAGGGAAAGGGAGCTGACTAGAAGCTGCTACATGTAGCCCCCAAAAGATACTGTGTCCAAATATCTGGGTTCAAATTTGGGCATTTGGGCATTTGTTGTATTTCTTGGGTGTAGAGACCTGGGCATGTCTTTAATCGGTCTGAGTTTAAACCCTGTCATGCTCCTTGGCTTCCGTGGTTGTCTCATGGTGGGAAGTAGTATATTACGCAGACGGTTAGACGCCAAATTGCCAGCGTATAGAACCTGGTGGCAACTATTACATTTAGTGGGATCAATAAAAACAGCAAGTTAAAATTTGTTTTTTTCAAATAAAAGCAGAATTTGTTGTTGTTAGACATCGAAGGGAATTCAAATTCTGTGGGGTTAAAACAAATGTGGGCTCGTACCTTTATCCAAGGGCTGTACATCAGGGCTCCCACCACCAGATCCCCTTGAGCCCCCAGATTCAGATCCTGTGAGGGAAAGCATGAACACATTCACACAAGTGTTGACGTTAGTTAGTCATCCCTTCAGCCACACGTTAGACATTGGTTTCGAAATTCAAGAACAAAATTGATGAACGGGCCATGGACTTTTCCTAAACAAAAGCCAATTTAATACCTTAAAAGGGACATTTAGGGGAATAATAGCTTTAGCTCCCCTTTACCCCTTATTACCCCTTCCCCCCCCCCCCCCCCCCCCCCCCCTTAATACATTCAAGGATCCAGGCTGTCGTAATGATTCAACTGTCCGCACCACACCAGGGATGCTGTTGCTGTTGTTACACTCATGAAGTTGCCAATAGGCACTATTTCCTTTTTGGGCTACGCGTAGCAGCTTCTAGTCAGCTCCCGTTTCCCGTCATTGGGCCTAGCCTGAAGCTAGTGTGTCAGAAACCCAATATGAGAAGTATTCCCATGCAGCTTCAAGAATTGGGGTTGACCCAGAGGCTGGCTATTGGAGCTAGTGGGAAGCTACCATGAGAAGCAAAAAATGTAAACAATGGTAGCCCAGGGGCTTCAAAAAAAATCCAAAGTCCCCCCTTTCCTATACGTGCTAAGGGGCTGGGGGTAACAAACAGATTGTATACTACTCGACTACCTCCAACGAACGAGCTCCTAAATCTTTGAAATTCCAAACAGAGACTACATCATAATTATTGATCTCCCAGTCAATCCTCTGAATATCCAGTTCTGTGGAATGATGCCCCTGACTCATGGTTATGATCAAATGAATGATTCTACAGCCGCATGGGGAATGATAAGCGATATAAATGTAGCTGATGGTGCCGTGCTTGATGCTGAGCATTCGCATGGACCATGGCATGGCTGCATGGTCAGCAGTCTGGTGGGCTGGTGCGAATGGCGCCAGTTAGCATTACCTGAGCTGCTGCCATCGCGAGTCTCCGCTTTGCTGCGCTTCTCTTTCTTGTGCTTTTTCTTGCTCTTATCCTACGCAGTGGTTTAATTCTCGTCAGCACTGCCAATGCGGAGCTTCATGCATTTCCCATGGCTTCAAGGTGACAATGCTTATTCCAACCAATTGTTCTGAGGGATACCTCGTATCCCTTGCAGCGATAGAATCAGAAGGTGCCGATCGATGCAACGCTGCAGCGCTTCAAGTGTCGTGGCCCGACCTACCTTGCCTTTCTTCTTCTTCTTCTCCTTCACCTTCACCTCCCCGCTATTCTTGAAAACCACTCCCAACATGAGAATACGGCCCCGGTAATGTGGAACCCAGCCTGGCAGGGAGAGAAGAGTAGCAGACTTGACTGCTCGTTTGGGGGGCTCGGAGAACATAGCCAGGGCTGTTCAGCCTGCGACTTCGAAACATTAAAGGGGTCCTTGGACAATAAATCCCACCCTAACCCGCCCTAACCCTCACCGAGTCCCGAACTCCTAACTGCAGTCAAGTAGTAGCACAGTGGCCCTAACGCAGATGTCTGATTAACATGTTTGCACAGTTTAGACCTTCCCGTTCCCTTCGTTTTAAGTTTACCTCCTTCTTCCCTTTATCTGATCTTTAAGCCAGCTTCCCTGTATAGTTCATGTACTTTCTACTTGGCTTTCTACTTCCTTGTCACCCTTCTCTAATCTTCTTTTCCTTTGAGATTTTTTCTCGTTATTATCTTTTCCAGCTTTACTCCAGCTTTACCTTGGTATGTGTTCAATCCTTTACAGTTTCGCAGCCAGTTATCAATTATGTTAAGGACATCGGTGATCCTTTATCTGGTTCCGTAATCAGTTTATTCAGTTAGCAGCTTGTTAGATACCAGTCGAAGCCATTTTCCCAGATGGTCCACTCAGAGCAATGCCTAATACCGCCTAGTTCCCGTTTCCCGCTATAACTAATATTAGCCACGTAGCACAGTAGCACTGACCCACTTAGTAATTTGCCAATGATGGCAAAGTGCAAGAAAGAATGATTATGACCCCTAGACCCACCCCATTCCGATTTGAGTAGAAGAAGTGCAAGTTTTTGCAAATCATACTATAATTGAATGATCACTGGAGCACGAACTCGGGCCCCCCCTCGGTAAACGATTGTTTATCAGTGCCTTTCTTTTTAAGCCCTTCCTATCGCGGTTGGGCAAGTCCCAGTAGCCTATTTGGCCTACCCCTGCACTGTAACATACAGACATACAAATCACACTAGGCCTAACAGAGACCACAATCCCATCGAAAGTGGACGAAAGTTAAATTAAATTAAAAACTGAGACGAATCAGCCGTATGGAGTTGGTTCCTTGGTACAACCCACGTATGCTTTCAGTACATTGGCTTGCATACATATATATATAGATGATAGTCCAGGGGCAGACCAAATATACTCAAGGGACTTGCCCAACCAGGACAGGAGCGGCTAGTTGGAAAAAGCACTGATGAACTTAATAACAAACAATCGTTTTACCGACGAGGGCCCTGAGTTCATGCTACAGTGCAAAAATAATTAAATCATTATGGAACACCCTATTTTACCAATATGCTACCACAACTGATTACTGTTATTGCATGTTTGATTCTAAGCCCTCAACTTAGGTATGGGCCAGTGGGTGAGGATCTGTGGGTGTGGGTGTGGCGCCTGGGTGTGGCGTGTGTGTGTGTGTCTGTGCCTGTGGGTGTTGGTGTTGATGCTGGTGTTGGTGTTAGTCCCACAGAAAGTCAACCAGTTGACACGTCATATCCCAGTGTCACACAAATGTTGAAATATTTCAGAATGACTTTCTTTACGTCATGCCTGTGCATGGGTATTAAATTCTTGAATGTCAGCTATATGCCAGCTGTTCATGTTCAAGTTCAAATATGTCAGCTGTCCACGATATCAGATCACCGTACCACACACATATTTATTTAATGATTGTATCCAATGATGAACAGTTCTTCTTTTCGGCTACGAGCAGCAGCTTCCAGTCAGCTCCCTAAGCCAGCCACTGTGCAAAGCCCCTGAAGCCGTACTAGGCCGATGGGACATATCGAAAAGACAGACTAAAGATGTCAAGTTAGATTAGTAGCAGGTTATCCTGCTACATTCCCCCCTCCTTTTTTAAAGGGAAGCGTCCTCGATTCTAGGCTCAGCACACGATCCGCCCCGTCAGGACACAACCCCTGCCAGCTGGGCTCGATCGGGACAGTAACAAACCGGACAACCTGGTACTAGTCTAACTTGACGTCTCGAGTCTGTCTTTTCGATATGTCCAATCGGCCTAGCTCGGCTTCAGCCCCAACATTTCAGCCGAGGTAGAAAGCTGATTACTTCAGCCTCAAGGTGCACTAGGTTGGTTTAGGTCTGGCTGATTAGCCAGCCTGGGGAGCTGCCTAGAAGCTGTTGCTCGTAGCCAAAAAAGAAAACAGTGCAATGATGCCTGCTGGTTGAAGGATTCCATCCCGTTGCAATGTTGTACCTCAGCAGTACTGAACAGTACCAGGAGCCACAACACCGCCTCCAAACATCGTACAACTGGCAAAATCAGTTACCTCGTCTATGGTTTTTTATTGTTCTCTTAGGCACCTGCACTTAGCCTAGTACAGCGTACACTGGGTAGGTCCCATAGCTTTTCTTTTCAGCTACCGGTATATTTCAGCTACGAGCAGCAGCTTCTAGGCATCTCTCAGAGCCAGCCCCGATATTTCAGCAGTTCTGGACAGCTGATTGTGCCAGCTTCAAGGTGCACTATACTAGGTTAGGTTTTGCTGAATAGCCAGTCAGGGGAGCTGCCTAGAAGCTGTTGCTCGTAGCTGAAAAGAAAAGTCTTGGCAGGTCCCTTCAGAGGCTAAAACCTCTGCTGGATTGTTTGGACATATGCAGTTAGGCACATATACGACCGGGCCCGTCTATTCACCGCCCTCAATGTAGCACTCACTCCACTCTTTCGACTGCCCCCGGGCTGTGCGGACTTAACTGTGCCAGTTACCCAACTGTTTCAACTTCCCCCGGGACACGCTGATTATATCTAAGGGTTCGACTTGAAACGCAGCTTTTGTCTCACACCACCTGAGGATGCCAGATGAGCGTTTCAGCCACGCCACCTCACACAAGCCCCCCCAAACCCCCAAACAAAATTCCCAAGCCAACTGGCGTTATTTGAAGGTAGCCAGGCTGGTTAGCCTATTTTGCTACGCCTTTATTGGCTTGACTGTAAAAACACACAAGCACACACTCTCACTGTATGATCTGAGCAGACAACGATTGAGTGGCACGACCCTTGTGTACAGAGTGGCACGACCCTCGTGCAACAACATCACCAGTCTTAGCTTGCTTCAGGCAGCCAGACCGTCTAGTATTTTGCAGCAGAACAGGGGCTAAAGTGATGTAACTTATTCTACATCGCCCACAACATTCCTGTGCACAGTCAAAGTGTGCTGTAAATGTGACAACATTGCTGTTCCTGCCAGGTGTCTGTCTGAATGCACCGCACCATCTCATTTTTGGCGTTATCATTAGGGTCCAAAGGGAAGGCGGGGGTAGGAGCTTAGCGCTACTAGCGATAAAAGCGATTCCGTAATTAGCGCTAGTTATAGCCTGAACGAGCCATTCCGAGCTGTGTCACCACAACAGAATACTTCATCCTCGAGGACAGCGTTTCTTTTTTGGGCTACGCATGGCAGCTTCCAGTCAGCTCCAGAAGCCAGCCACTGGGCCAGTCCCAAAGCTTTCAGCTGCATTTGAATGCCCTTTATGTCAGCATTCGAGCAAACTAGCTAGGTTCAGGTTTGGCCCCAGGATAGGGAAAGGAAGCTGCCTAGAAGCTCCTACACTAAGCCCCAAAAAGAGAAACAGTGCTTTCGGGCAAACTAGCCAGCTTCAAGTTTGGCCCCAGGAAAGGGAAAGGAAGCTGCTACACTAAGCCCCCAAAAGAAACAGTGCTCGTAAACAAAACAGAGCCTTTTTACTCTCTACCAGTAACAATCGCTCCCTGGGACCCTTTTTTGGCCAAACCTTCCACAACCATGAGACTTGAATTTCAGCCCTGCCCCCTAAACCCCCCCGGGCTGCCCTTCGGGCCGCCTTCCCAAATCGCTACCAGGAGCCCAGCTTTTAAAGACACCAAATCCCTGATCGCTACCACAAGGCCCCATTTCTGAAAACAAACTCTAGCACATGCAGAGTACAGGGGAACAGGATTCGGCTTTGGGCGGGATAGCCGGGCATGTATAATGAGATCGCTGATGCTGCCATTTACTTGCGCTCAATCTTGACCCCAAGCTCTTTCAGAATACCCGACTCCTCCATCCAAGCAGACATGCTGTTGGTGGGGTCAGGGTACTGCTCAGGAGGGGTCGCGTTCATCAATTTGGACACATCCCACCCAAGGACCTGCAAGTAGGCGGCAAGGGAAGTCAAGACTGATGATACACGTGTCAAGGCGGATGATACGCATGCTGTACATGTTGGAAATGGTGCCATCAATCTGTCCCATGCATGCAGGGCAGAAGAAGAGTTAAATCTATTCATAGGTGTATCCAGGACCTTGTATAGTATTCGATAATGTGGGGATGGGAACTCAATACTGGTGATATACATGCTGGAAATGTTGAAAATGGTGTCATCAATCTGTCGCATGCATGCAGGGCAGAAGAAGTGTTGACTTGATTCATGTGTGTATCCAGGACCTTGTATTGTACTCGATAAGCAATACAATGGCCTATCTGAAAGTGTCAACTATATTAATACGTGAATTCAGGACCTCGTATTGACCTCGATAAGCAGAACGACAACATACCTGAAAGTATCAATCTATTCATATGTGTATCCAGGACCTTGTATTGTACTCGATCATGTGGGGAAGGGAAGTCAAGACTGATGATGCAAATGCTGGAAATGTTGAAAGTGGTGCCATTAATCTGTCGCATGCATGCATGCAGGGCAGAAGAAGAGTTAAATGTATTCATATGTGTATTCAGGACCTTTGTTTTGTACTCATTAAGCAGTACTACGACGTATCTGGAAGTGTCAAATCTATTCATAGGTGTATTCAGGACCGTGTATTGTACTCGATAATTTGGGGAAGGGAAGTCAAGACTGATGATACACATGCTGGAAATGTTGAAAATGGTGCTACCAATATGTTGTATGCATGCAAGGCAGAAGAAGAGTTAACTTGATTCATGTATGTATCCAGGACCTCATATTGTACTCGATTATAAGCAGTACGACGACAAAAATACGTCAAATATATTCATGTGTGTATTCAGGATCGTGCATTGTATTCGATCACGTGGGGAAGGGAAGTCAAGACTAACGATACTCATGCTGAGGGATGCCAATATTGCACACGCACACACCACACTCACCTACACAAACACACACATGTACCTAGGACCTTGTATTGTATTCGATAATGAGGGGAAGGGAAGTTCAGACTAACGATACTCATGCTTAAGGATGCCAATATGAGACACCCACCCACACACCACACACTCACCCACCCACACAAACACACACATGTATCTAGGATCTTGTATTGTATTCGATAATGAGGGGAAGGGAAGTTCAGACTAACGATACTCATGCTTAAGGATGCCAATACGAGACACACACACACACACCACACACTCACCCACCCACACAAACACACACATGTATCTAGGATCTTGTATTGTATTCGATAATGAGGGGAAGGGAAGTTCAGACTAACGATACTCATGCTTAAGGATGCCAATATGAGACACACCCACCCACACCACACACTCACCCACCCACACAAACACACACATGTATCTAGGATCTTGTATTGTATTCGATCATGTGGGGAAGGGAAGTTCAGACTAACGATACTCATGCTTAGGGATGCCAATATTGCACACGCACACACCACACTCACCTACACAAACACACACATGTATCTAGGACCTAGTATTGTATTTGATAATGAGGGGAAGGGAAGTTCAGACTAACGATACTCATGCTTAGGGATGCCAATATCATACACGCACACACACCACACACTCATCCACCCACACAAACACACACATGCATCTAGGACCTTGTATTGTATTAAATCATGTGGGCAAGGGAAGTCAAGACTAACGATACTCATGCTTAGGGATGCCAATATTGCACACCCACACACCACACTCACCCACACAAACGCACACATGTATCCAGGACCTAGTAGTATATTTGATAATGTGGGAAGGGAAGTCAAGACTAACGATACTCATGCTTAGGGATGTCAATATCGTATTGGTCCGCAAGATTATCTGGCGATATAACATACCAAATTCTGTACCGTATATTGACAGGCCGTACAATATTCAACGATGTGTCATTAAAAATCGTCAATATATCATACAATATATGCTAACGATTTTGTACTTGACAACCCTTCTCATGCTGACAAGTTCTATGCAGCGTCGCCTGCGACGCTAAAAAATGGCGGATAGTGATCGCGACGGAGCAACAGGTGGCAACGGAAGCGAGTTAGTTACGAGATCGTTGGCTGACGTGTCAGGCTTCATCGCGGTCAGACGGATGGTCGGACGGACAAATGGGTAAACCTGGGGGCTCCCACCCCCCAGAAGGGGGGGCTCCGCCAAAAATGGCAGTGATACTGGCACCAGCACCTATCATGATGCGAAAGCAAATAATGGTACTGGTGCTGATACTGCTCCAGCAAAAAGCACAGATACAGCCACTGCCACTGCAACTGACATCACCATCACTGCTGCCAGGGTTTTTCTTTTCAGCTTTCCTGAGCAGCATCTAGACAGCTCCCTGAGCCTGCAAGTCTGCTATAACCCAAATATGTCAGCAGTCCTTAACAGCTGATTCTGGCAGCTTCAAGGTGCACTAGGCAGCATTAGGATTGGCTGGGTAGCAAGCCGGGAGAGCTGCCTAGAAGCTGCTGCTCGTAGCTGAAAATACTACGCCTCCTGCACCTACTACAACCTACCGCCAGGAAGCCGTTTAACAATTTGACGATGTTGAAGCTGCTTGATATCAGAAGGTGGATGGCCTGACCACCCTAATGCCCGGCATCTTCCCATACTTCTTATGCTATTGCCACAGCAACTGCTTCTCCTCCTGCCACCCCTGGGACCTCTGTTCCTGCCGGTATCCCTGCTACCCCCCCCCCCCCCCCCCTCCCCCACACACACCTCCTTCGCCAGCCCTCTTTAAACTGCGCACCACCACCACCCCAAACACACACACAACCCCTGCTACCCCTGCTACCTCTGGTCCTGCTCCTGCCGCTTACAGCTGCCGCCACTCACCTGGAGGCACATGTTGCACGACTCGGCAGTGTTGAAGCCATTTGACGATGAGTGGATGGGGAAGAGTAAGATCATTGTGGGACAAACAATTGAGGCATGGTGACTCTCTATTTATAAATCCTTCAGACTGCCGCCACTCACCTCGAAGCACATGTTGCCCGATTCGGCAACGTTGAAGCCAGTAGACGATGAGAAAATAGGGAAGATTAAGATCACCATGGGACAAACTATTGAGGCATGGTGACTCTGACTGCCGCCACTCACCTGGAGGCACATGTTGCACGACTCGGCAACGTTGAAGCCATTTGACGATGAGTGGATAGGGAAGAGTAAGATCACCATGGGACAAACTATTGAGGCATGGTGACTCTCTATTTATAAATTCTTCAGACTGCCGCCACTCACATCAAGGAACATGTTACATGACTCGGCAATGTTAAAGCCAGTAGACACGGTAAAATGGAACGCGTATCCGGGGCCAGTCAGCACCCCCATGCCCGGCATCTGCAAGGCACGCTTGGCACCCAGCTTGACAAGGGTTGCGAGAGGTAGCTGCTGCTTCGGTGGGCACACGTCCTGGTAGGGTGGTGTGGGGTGGAGTGAGATGGGGTAGGGTGGAGTGGAGTGGGATGGAGTGGGACGGAGTGAGACGGGGTAGGGTGGGGTGAGATGGTGTGGGATGGTGTGGGATAGGGTGGTGTGGGGAGGAGGCACAAGGTTAGCAGACGGCCACTTTCTATTTTTACTTGGCACCCAGCTTGACAAGGGTTGCGAGAGGTAGCTGCTGCTTTCGTGGGCACACGTCCTGTTAGGGTGGTGTGGGGTGGAGTGAGATGGGGTGGAGTGGGATGGTGTGGTGTGGGGAGGAGAGGCACAAGGTGAGCAGACAGCCACTGTTTATATTTTTTTGGCACCCAGCTTGACAAGGGTTGCGAGAGGTAGCTGCTGCTTTGGTGGGCACACGTCCTGGTGGGGTGGTGTGGAATGGAGTGGGGTGGAGTGAGATGGGGTAGGGTGGAGTTGAGTGGGATGGAGTGAGGCGGAGTGAGATGGGGTAGGGTGGTGTGAGATGGTGTGGGATGGGGTGGTGTGGGGAGGAGAGGCACAAGGTGAGCAGGCGGCCACACGGCAAGTTTCGAGTACCAAATTTTAGTGATCCCGACACCGCTCTGCAGTACGGTTTTATTTGGCCTGGGTCCGATTTCTGACCAGTCAGTTAGAGGTCGTCAAGACCCATGGCCTTGCCATTGAGAACATTCGAGGAATGCAAAGGTCCGCATGGCAGATAGAAGCAGCAGGAACGAAGTTGAGCGTGGTGGATTGCAGCGGTAGGTCGGAAAGTGCCATTCTCTAGCCTATCGATACCGGAAACATACGCACAAACGATTCCCCTGGCAAACATGCTCACCTATGTTGCCGCAATCTGCGGCCATCGCGTTCGCTTTGCTCTAAGGCTACATTCGTGCTTGAAATCAGGGGACGAGGTGGAGTTTGGAGGAAGTGATCTGGAAACTTGCGATTTCCTTTCAGTATTTCACTATCAGTCTTCCACTGATCGAATGACAAATCAGTCTTTCAATGACACGTTGACATGCCCGCGGGTACTGTACTGTCGGGTCTGGAGATATTGCCGTGCGGCCACTGTCTATTTTTACTTGGCACCCAGCTTGACAAGGGTTGCGAGAACTAGTGGGGTGGGATAGGGTGGTGTGGAGTGGGATGGTGTGGGATGGTGTGGGATAGTGTGGGATGGTGTGGTGTGGTGTGGGATGGGAAGGTGTTGGATGGGAAGGTTTGGTGTGGGATGGCGTGGGATGGTGTGGGATGGGGTAGGGTAGGGTGGTGTGGGATGGTGCGGGGAGGAGAGGCCAAAGGTGAGGAGATGGTCACTATTTCTTCTCCATCCAGCCCCATGAGCCAGCCACAGGTTTTAAAACAGAACTTCCAGTGGTATTATTTTGCCTGTCATGTCAGCGTTCAGATGCACGAGCTAGCTTCAGGTTTGGCCCAAGGACCGGGGAAGGCAGCTGCCCAGAAGCTGCGACATGTAGACCAACAAAGAAACAGTGGAGACAGTAGGTACAATACATCATTATCGCTGTAGCACGGTAGATACAATACATCATTATTATCATTATCTCGGTAGCACGAACTCAGGGCCCCTGTCAGTAAAACGATTGCTTGGGGTTTAGTTCATCAATGTTTTTTTGGCGGAGCCCTCTCTCCAAGGAGACGGGAGCCCCCGTGTTTACCCATTTGTCCGTCCGACAGAAAAATTGAAGCCTGACACGTCATCCAACGGTCGTGTAAGTAACTCGCTTCGGTCAGCTCCATCGTTGCCACCTTTCGTTCCCTTGCCAACACACTCCGCCAATTTTCCGCGTTGCTTGCGACGCTGCATAGGACCTGTTCCTTTGGAGGCCTTCCTTCCTCGGTTGGACACATCTCTTTAGCCTATTTGTCATACCCCTGGACTGTAACATAAACACATACAGATACGATTCATATAGTGTCGATTCTAACAGGACCCATCTAAGTAAATAATGGAATACGGTGCAGGGTTTGGGGTACAGGATTGGGGGGAGGAAAAAGAAGAGGTGCTGGGACAGGCATGAATCTCTTCTCTCCTAAACAGCAAAGTAGTCCGGGGGGGTTGGGGGGCTACATTTTACTAGTTTAGCCAGACCCTTGCGTTATATATGTACGCAGCGACGGAATGGCTATGCGCTGTCGGGAAAAAAACAGTGGTGGAAGTATGGGTAGGGGTGGGCTATGTTATATAATCTTAGTGAATAAATAATATTATAAAATATTAGTCGGACGAGCCGTCTCACCAGAATTTCGAATTTATTTAAAAACTAATATTATTGTGACACTATAATAATACTATTTAATATGAGTTTTTCAAACAATAATAGTTGTTGCCGTTCCCTAAGTATGGGTAGAAGCCAGGCATTGGGGCGACCAGGCCTTCCAACTTCGATGAAGTAGCTCACATACCTTGTCAACGGCAAAAGGTGCGACGCACTTGGTGTAGAGGTCACTCCTCCCGCCGCGTGTCATACGCTCTGCGACAGCTTTGAAACCCTCCATCTTGTCCTGAGGTATCCACCACCACACCTTGGGCGATCCTGCACGCATTTAGTTTATTGGTTGGTTGATTGGAACATGACTGAGCACACTGGTCAATTAGAAACATGCCAATGATCAGATTGAATATACTCTGATCATTGTCAGATAGGTTATATTCTGATCATTATCAGAATATTAAATACACTCTGATCATGATCAGATTGAATTTACTCTGATCATTGTCAGATTGGTTATATTCTGATCATTACCAGAATATTAAATACACTCTGATCATGATCAGATTGAATATACTCTGATCATTGTCAGATTGATTATACTCCAATCATTATCATATTAAATACACTCTGATCATTCTCAGGTTGAATATATTCTGCTTATTGTCAGATTGATTATACTCTGCTCATTATCATATTAAATACACTCTGCTCATCACCAGATTGAATTTACTCAGATCATTGCCGGATTGATTATACTCTCTATTATCAGATTAAATACACTCTGATCATGATCAGATTGAATATACTCTGATCATTATCAGATTAAATACAATCTGATAAAAATATCAGATTGAAGATACTCTGATAATTGTATGATCGTAATCTCAGGCAAGAGCTTCTTGCAGGAATATTAAGAATGAGTCATGGAGACTCTATAGACACGTTATTTGAAAACATGATTCAAAATGCTATGTGAATGCTCCAACAACAATCGAGCTAACTTCCAATGGAGGCATTAAATGGGCAGTAAGCCAGGGCTCTGTTTTCCTGCTACCTATAGCGATCGCTATCCCAGACCCCGTTTTGGCTCAACCTTCCGCTACCATGACTCGCCCTGAACATCTCTAAGGGGTTAGTGGTTCAGGCTGCCCTACCCAAATCACTACCAGGACCACACCCTCTGATAGTACCAAACCACTACCTGGACCACACCCTCTGATAGTACCAAACCACTACCTGGACCACACCCTCTGATAGTACCAAACCACTACCTGGACCACACCCTCTGATAGTACCTAACCACTACCTGGACCACACCCTCTGATAGTACCAAACCACTACCTGGACCACACCCTCTGATAGTACCAAACCACTACCTGGACCACACCCTCTGATAGTACCAAACCACTACCTGGACCACACCCTCTGATAGTACCAAACCACTACCTGGACCACACCCTCTGATAGTACCAAACCACTACCTGGACCACACCCTCTGATAGTACCAAACCACTACCTGGACCACACCCTCTGATAGTACCAAACCACTACCTGGACCACACCCTCTGATAGTACCACACCCTCTGATAGTACCAAACCACTAATGGGACCACACCCTCATGATAGTACCAACACTACCTGGACCACACCCTCTGATAGTACCAAACCACTACCTGGACCACACCCTCTGATAGTACCAAACCACTAACTGGACCACACCCTCTGATAGTACCAAATCACTACCTGGACCCCAATCTCTAATGGTACCAAATCACTGAGAGTTACCAGAAGACACCCTTTCTGAAACGGAAACAAACCTCTTCTGTGAGCGATACAACAGAGGAAGGAGTGCGACAGAGAAGTACCCACCAAAAACGTTGATGTTGATGGACATGAGAAGCAAATCCTCCACATGAATCTGTGTATTGGTGAAGGATCCACTGCAGATGATGCTGACCAGGAAGATTCCTGCAAGAACAACGGCATGAGAGATATAAGGAGGGAACGGCCAAGGGGTGGAAGTATGTGGGGAGGCGCACGCTCTTAATCGTCTCCGAATTGGTCGTAAGCCCCGAAAACGTCGAAAAAGTGGGAAAAAGTGCCTGGGGGCTTAGATCTGGGCAAAAGGGCAAAAAAAACTTCATAGCATGGGTGTCTAAAAAACACTTCTTGAACACCCCCTGGGAACGGCGATCAATAGCAGTAATAGTAGTAGTACTAGATTCCATCTTAAATAACTGATCATTAAGAAAGCAGTATTACGGATTTCATATGATGCAGGCAGTCTTACTAGGCTAACATTACCCATTATACACAATATGATATGACGCATTTGGTATGATGTCATATGATATCATACTTGCCTTTGGTACACCAAATAAGATGAAACTAATAAAGAAGAGATGGTGCGTCTGGTGGCTGGCCCCAGTGCAGGCAAACGGACTGGCCCCCTCAACCTCCCGCCTCGTAATAAGGCGTACTATATACTTATTTACGGTGCACTTTCAATATCATTTTAAATCCATACCTCACCAGGCGTTCTTTCTTCTTTTTCTTTTCAATGGTGCACTTTCATTATCATTTCAACACCACGCCCCACCAGGCGTTCTTTTTTCTTTTTCTTGTGTATGGTGCGCTTGGACTTACCTAGAGGCAGTGTGACCTTTTTGGGTTTGGGGACCTCCTGCTTAGATTCATGCTTCTTCCGCGTCCTTGGCGACGAGAATAACCACTTCCTCTTCTTCTTCTTCACCTCCTTGACGGGTGCCACTGCCTTGCCAGCTGTCATACCCGCTCCAGCCGCCTTGACAGATGATGCTTTACTGCGGGTAGACACCCTGGTCCCTGCCTTTCCGTTAGTGAGCTGTTGTTGAACCCCGTGGGACTTTGCTGCCCCTCCAGAGCAACTGGGCTGGACTATTAACAGCACAGCCGGTGTCGAGCCGTCCTCCTCTGCTACTTCCATTGCCACCTGCACGCTGTCGTCTATGCCCTCCCCTGTCCCTGCTGCCTCTCGATCATTCTCTACCTTCACCTCCCCAACGCCTGCTCCTACCTCTACCTCGTCCACCGCCATCCCATCCGCAGCATCCTTTTCGTTCAATACTTCAGCCTTGACGTGTTCATTCATTCCAATCTTGGCCATCACTTCCCTAGCCTGCCCATTCTTGCTCCCTAGCTCCATGGCCTTCACTGTCTTTGCCTCCTCATCCTTACCCGCATGCTGCTCTTTCTCCTCCTCATCGCTCTCGGATACACTCTCCTCTACTGGGCTCTGGGGAGGGCTGGGCTTCTTGGCTTCCTTTGCTTCTTCCGCTTTCTTCCGAATCCTCAAGTAAGCCCCTAGAAGGTCATCTGACCACGGAAATCCTACAGGTGCCTGATGGATTGCAATGGTGACAATCAGTTAGCTAGCTCATTTGCTTGTTGCCTGGCTGCCTGGTTTGCTGGTACACATGAGGTAGTGAAACACTTGATTTCTTCCTTTTTGCATAAAACTATAAATAGAATACTATAATTATAATACTACACATAATAATACTGTATATAATACGATTCAATTTGTTTCGATACGAACTTATGTATTTACAAGGGGACAATAACTTCTTCCATACCTGGACAAGCCTTTAAACTGTCTAATCTGCTTACCGTGCTCCCTGGTTTCCGTGGGTATCGCACAGGGGGATTTGGAATTGGTAGACGGTGAGCAGCCCAGAGTTGGCTGAAGAATCATGTAACAATTCAAATTCAAATTCAAATACCTGAGCAAGAGTACCAGCATAGTCTTGCTTCATCGCCTCCTCAATATTCATCGAAAAGCCTGAGGAGCTGTCTTTATCAGATACCAGGCAGGCTGCAGGGGTGCTCACTCCATCGAAGAGAGTAGGTAGGTTGTTCTCACCCTCCCCAAACATGTCTTGCCAACCCTGGGGGGAGGCCATGACCTCGGGGGCGTACATCCATGCGTACAACATACCCTTCTTTTTGCAGTACGCAGCAGGGGTGTTCCTCACCTGGGTAGAGGTGGAGGGGAGAGGGGCAAAGAGGACAAAGATCAGCCATGTGACCATTCAAATTCAAATTCTCACCTGAGTAAGGATGAATGGGAGAGGGGCACAGAGGACAAAGATCAGCCATGTAACCATTCAAATCCAAATTCAAATTCTCCGTTGCCATATGACTGCCCTAATAAGTTACATACACAAAACAAGCTTAAGACAAGTGTTTGTCCTCTCATCGTGATTCCTACACCGATCGGTGGTTGGCCCCAGTGCAAGTAAATGGGCTAGCCCCCTCAACCTCACGCCTCGTAATAAGGCTTACTATTTATTTATCTGTAGGGAAGAGCAATACGATATCATATGATGCCGTCAGTCTGACTAGGCTTAAGTTACCATTTATACACAATATCATGTGATGCAATTTTTATTATCTCAAATGATATCATACTTGCCTTTGGTCAACATCATATGATAATCAGGTCCCTATTCATTCATCACTCACCAAAGCCTCCTCAAAATCGTATTTATTTATTCATCCTCACCAAAGCCTCCTCAAAATCGTAGAAGTCCATAGGGTCCTCGCTAGTCATGGGTTCCATCCCTCTAGGACAGTTGAACGCAAACTTCCCCAGGAAAAGCTCTCGCAGGAGGCGTGTGTGCAAGACAGACAAGGCGACAAAAGTCCGCAGCTGAAGGTTCAGGCGACCCACTGGTCCGTCGGAGGTGAGTAAGGTGGCCTGGTGGCACAGGGGGTAGCGGGTAGGGGGGTAATGGATAAAACACAAACGGTGTGTCACACAAGTCAACATTTGTTGCACTAATGTACAACCCCAAACAACGTAGATTTGGGGGTCTTGGGCTGGTCTTTGGCGCCGCTTTCTGCACCCCTACGACACCCTTCCCACCCAGAATGCACCCTTACAAGCCAAATTAAAGGGTGCCAGAGACCCCCCAGATTTGCAGTGAAAGGTACAGCTTAAGCGGTGCTACAAAGAGAGTGTAGGAAAGTCCCTAAGAGCCCCGCCCTACCACCGGACTGCGAATGAACAAGTCCAAGGCGCCGAATAATGTGTGAGTGGCACCAAAATCGAGAACAGCGAACCGTTGCCAGGGTTTACGACAAAGTTAGGGCCAGGGTTTGGTGGGGGAAAAAAGACAACACAACAAACAAATAAACAACCGGACAAAGGGGTATCGCTGGGGGCTCCGCCAAAATCCTGAAAGAGCATGTACCCGAGTCATAGTTCTCTTTCCAGCTACGAGCAGCAGCTACTAGGCAGCTCCTTGAGCCAGCCACTTGGCCTAGCCCCAAGATTTTGACAGTTCTGGACAGGGAATTGTGTAAGCGTCCATACACTCTAGGTTGCACTAGCTTTGGCTGACTAGCCAGTCAGGGGAGCTGCCTAGAAGCTGCAGTTTTTAGCTGAAAAGAAAAACACTGACCTGAATCCTTAGCTTTGAGCGCAGGAAGGCCTCCACGCGCTTGTAAACCTTCCAATCGTCAAAAATGATTCCCTGCAGTGGTCGGTTTGCACGCTAGTTGGTTTTAATTGGTTGGCAAGGTTTGCACACTAGATGGTCTTAATTGGTTGCCAAGGTTTGCACGCTGGTTGGTCTTAATTGGTTGGCAAGGTTTGCAAGCTGGTTGGTCTTAATTGGTTGGCAAGGTTTGCACGCTGGTTGGTCTTAATTTGTTGGCAAGGTTAGCACGCTAGTTGGTCTTAATTGGTTTGCAAGGTTAGGACGCAGTGGCACATTTGCACGCTAGTTGGTCTGAATTAGTTGGCAAGGTTCCCAACTGTGTCCCAGTTCCTTGCCTTGTTACCGGTTTTTCTTTCCTGGTTCTTTTCCAATTCGGCTCTTGTTTCAGTTTGTAATGGTAGAAGTGGCACTAGTCCAAAAATGAATGCTCTTGTTGGTCCTGGTATGTAGGGAACTGCAATATGGTATAATATGATATCATGCCATCATATGATATCGTATGATGCAGGCAGTCTGACTAGGCTAAAGTTACCATCTATATACATTATCATGTCATGCAGTTTGTATGATATCATATGATATCCTAGTGGCCTTAGGTCAAAATAATATGATATGCCGGTCCCTACTTGTATGTGCATGGCTTGGTTGTCTGCATCAGCAGGTTGTCGGCTTTCCTCTGCTTGGCATACTCACTAAGGGCAGCAATTAGCTTGATTTGACTGCGCACGTAGTGCAAGTGAAGAGAAAAAATAATGTGCTACACTTCAAGATTATATGCTTGCTTGGAATTGTGCTATTTAATTTATCTTTCAGTGTTCTGTTCTTCAACTCACCGTCAGATTGCCCATCTTGCCCTGCTTATCCAAATCCTTTACGGCAGCAAAGAGCTCTGACACAGTGCTTGTGTTCCCCCTCAAGGTTTGCAGTTGATCATCCCTACAAGAGCGCTTCAAAATGCTGAAGTCCCTCCAGATCGCCTTGTTAACTTCCCCTGAAGAGAACTGTGCTTTCTCGTACAGAGCTGACAGCAGAAGGCACATAGACTCCAAGCATGCTGCACAGCTGACCTCATGCTTCTCCTTCTCCACCTCCACGATGTGGCTTGCCTCCGGGTTCTCAATTTTGGGGGCCTTCTTGTCCTCAGGAATTGGACCTGTTTGACGTGCCAGCCAGGCAGCATGGGCTAGATCTGTGTCCATGGCTTCCAGGGCAGCTCCCAAAGCCTTGCTACAACTCAGGACCCGGCCCTGCTCCCCTTTCCAGTTTCTCTTCCCACCTTTTACCTGGGCATTTTCCATGGTCACGTAAAGCCCCTCAGCCAGGTCATCTATTTCTCTCATGGACTCGGAACCATCCAGACACTCGTGTACCCGATGCTTTAAATCTCCGAAGATGCCGGAAAAGGACATGCTCTGTGCATGGTTTTAAGAAAGGAGCAAAAATTAATAGCAAGGAAGGGTGGGGGGTATCATTCGTTTACTTCAGGAGATAATGAGAAGCATTCAGTAGCAAAGCAATTTCGCGCACCGCGTTGGCCCACGCTCGAGCCTCTTCAGACGTGGAATGACCATTGGCAGTCATTTTCCAATCCAACTATGGATCGCAAGTAGCAACAAGTAACACCAATCTGACAGCTTAGGTCATAGGAAGGCGTACAAATCGATTGCTTGACGCTCTGGAGTAAGAGTTCCTGTTAGCATGGGCTGCATAAGCTGCAGAAGGATAACTCCTGACTGGCTGGCTGACTCCAACTTACGGACCCTGCAGCTAGGGTCAACACAGCTACCTGGATCGAACTCCCGGAAGAACCGGAACCTCACGGAAAGAGTACGGGAAATCGGAACCTTGCGGATATAACCAGGTAAGACAGCTTAACAATGACTTTTGCGTCTTCTGTTATGCGATAGCAATTCTACCCAAGAAAACGAGTAAACCCTCATGGTCAGCCACTCGTCTTGGCACCTTTCTGTCTGTCTGTTCCGGCCTGTTCATCGTTTATTATTTATGTTGAAAGTAGGTACACCAGGCGCGAGTATAATTAGATGCAGGTTAGTGCAGCACGTACGTGTCTGCGTGTCAACTCGCACCCTTCATGGGGGTGCACCCCGGGGTGGGTGCGTACTTCCCACGTACAATTTCACTGGGACAGAATTTTGGCGGAGCTCCCCCATCTGAGGGGCGGGAGCCCTGAGTCATCTCGTTCTCCGTTCGTCTGTCGTTTTGCGTGTTTGGGAAATTGTTACAATGAGAAACGAAGTGAGAAGAGATACAAGATCCCCTGAAGTACTCGGCAGTACTGTGGCCGAATCAGCCCGATTGAGCGATTATGAGCGGTGTAGTCGACGACTGCAGAGCATAAAAGATATGGAACACTTATGAGCAAGAAAATAGTTGTTAGCAGTAAAATGGCGAATCCACCCGCTAGAATTGGTGAACCAACGTCTGCAAAACTACTTATCCTTTCTTTCGATAAGAGATGTTGTTTGTTTGTTTGTCTGTCATGTTGTTGGCACCTACCCCTGGTCTTTACTGGCCCCTGGCCATGTCGTAGACCCTGGCTTCGATCCGCTGGTCTCGAATTCCGATGTCACCTGTCGCTCCGATAGCCAACACTCTCCGCCAATTTTCCGCGTCGCTTGCGACGCGCCTGAAACTTATTTCCTAGGGTTCCACAGGGTTTCACGCACCTTCTGGCAGGAACGTGCGCGTTTACACGAACATTTGGGGCGGGAGGCTCTGCGTGTGCCACGTGAACCCTCGGAGGGCTTTGAGCAGCCCTGGTAATACACTCACTAGACTTATGAGTCGGACACGATGAGTTGATATCTCCACTCATTTATGTTTTTTTTAATTAGTGAAAGGAGTTTCACCCCAGGCCAGCCCCCGACACAAAACAGCGACCCAGAGGATTCAGTTCGAATGGCGTTGCCCATCCTACGTTCATTAAGGTGGAGGAGCATGAAGAAGTTCATCAGTTTGTTACCAGCTATCCGTCTCACAAAAACTGTATCACTCATATGTTATGTAAAGCACACTATCTATAGTATGGTTTATTGGTATGAATGATCAATGAGATACTGATCACAAAATCATACTGGCATACGTGAAGGACCTGCGACTAGATGAAAGCCTAATAGAGACTGCGCGTGTGTATGACTGGGGTGTTTATCCAGCCTGCTAGTCCTACATATTTGCACACAAATATGAAGCTTGACACAACTGTAGTTTTGGGGCGGGCTCCAGATTATAAGGCTGGCGTCAGGTAAAGCTACATTGGTTTCATGACATTTGTTTATGGTATCCCTAACAACCATGAGCAGTACACACAATATCCCGCATCTATCTGTACATTTACCATTTGACCACTCTTCCTGCTTCAAAATACATGCACTGCATTTAACCCAAAACAGATATGGGCAGACTGGAGCCATACTGATTAACAACTAGCTGCTCGTGCAGGAATTCGCAGTTTGTTTGTGTGTATGGTAGTGGGGGTGGGGGCGCTGTATATGATTACATGTGTGGGGGAGGGAAGGGAAAATGGTGACGTTGTATATGAATGCGTGTGTGGAGGGGAGGGTGGTGACGCTGCAAATGATGCATGTGTGGGGGGAGGGTGATGACGCTATATATTAATGCATTTGTGTGTGTGTGTGGAAGGGGAGGGTGGGGTGGGGTGGGGTGGGGGGCGGCGGGGCGACACTGTAAATGATAGGATGTGGGGTGGGGGTCTCTGGGGCAATTAAACAGTGTCCCACATCCGTTGTGCATTTTTCATGCCATCATCTCAGGTCGGAATTATAGGTTCCCCAACGATGGTGTCCAGACGTCCTATTATCTCACGTCTGACACTGACTCGCTTGAATATTCGCATTGGATGTAAGATATTATTGAATCGTTTGCGAGCACAACCTTGATGCATGTTCGAGTTCTATCTTCTGTTACAGCTCCTCCAATTTTACTGTTAAATGATCCATTCAATCGAAATTTTGCGGCTATACGATGCGCACAAATGCATTTTAATGGGCGTACCTCTCTACTTCACTATCACATTCGGCGCTTGACAGTACAGTAGTTACGCCTTCGTAAACCTGATGGTAGATCACCAGTATAAATGCCTTATCCTGTTATTAGCAGACTAAAGGACCCAAGTGACGCACTCAGTCAACATATATCAAGGAATTGTAACATGAGCAAATTTAGGTTCTGCCAGCTGTTATTCAAGTCTCAACTTAAGGTCCTGCCATAGACCCCTGTGCCAAATACTTCATGCCATGCAGTTAGTTAGTAGCGACTGCTTATTAAAATAAAAGGCATTGCCATTGCTTACTCTTGCCAATTACTTGGGCGCATAGGGTAGATATAAATCATAATCCCAGGTTGAAATCAAGCTGAACAACAAGGATGTCTGCACCTGACAGTACCTCATAGCTTGTTCCCAGCTTTCATTATATTCGACAAAACCATCGCCAGGCACTAAATCTCTCTCCCTCTCTATGTCATCGAAGAAATCAACAACAGCATCACATACAAGAAAATAAACCTAATGAAGCAGAATGTTCAGTCATTTCCACCATCACAAAAAGACGATTTTGACTGATTCTCACTTCTCAAACGATTTACTGATCACTAGCTAAACAACATTTCTTCAATGACCCTATTTCAAGCTGAAGGTAAGGCAAGCAACGTGTGAGGAAGAAAAATAGGACAAATGATAAATCTGTACGACTTGTATCTCATTACTGCCGCATCACAGCATTTGAGCTCTCCTTCAGGCTGCTTGCGAGTACTCCTGGAGTCCAGCCGTTGTTGAATGCATAAGAGAAGGCATTCACACTTCCCTCTCTGCTGGGGTCCCACTCAAGCGTGCGTGGGCCACGTTGCTTGAGAATGAGATCTCGCTCTTCTGAAAGCAACTGCAAATTGATGAAGGTATGTGAAGAGCACATCAGTGATCAAGGTGTATGGAGAATACAACAGGAATGTGGTAGTGGGGTCTCATAATACTCATATTTATTATTTCGCATTAGGAAGGCAGCACCGTTTATTTTTTTTGCCCAAAACCTTACGTTTTAAAACCGTAGAAGCTGCCTGAAACCGTAGCCCAAAATAAATACTGAATAGCAGCTTGGTTAACACCAGGTAGAATGAGGGGAGAAGAAAGAAAGATACCCGTAAGGGAGGCATGGGGGACATGGCAGGGCGAGACCTTACTATGAAAGTGAGTGTGTAAGTGACTCTGAAGTGTGCGGCTCAGGATAGGTGTCAACTGATGAAGGGCAACATAAGATATGGAACCTTTTATCTTGACACCAAAATCTGCAAGGGAGTCAAGTGAATGTGTTTACGACTATGCAGTACCAACTTTTAGATGGCCCGTTCTCTTTCTCCCAGCTCACCTTGTACACCATGTCCAGCAGGCGACCCTGTTTCAGCTCAGGGACCTCACCGGCAGACTTGAACATGCGCATCTCCCCACGAGTCATGTATGCGACATGAGTCGGCCAAGATTCCAAACCATCAAAAATATGTGTAGCATACAGGATGGTTGCTCCACGCTCAGCACAATCCTCCTGCACATCCATCAATTTGCATTTATTTCAGATTTCTGGAGGCCAGGTTGACTAGATACACGGACTGCGCAAGCCTGGTTTCAGGAATGTTGCAAAGCTATCACTTGGTAGAGGGAGGGGCCGGGGGGGGTCATGCATCGCGATACAACAACAGAATGGCGACGTGTCGTTGGAATTGAGAAGCCACAGCCACCAGATGACATGGATAAGTCAAAAATGATAGTGATGTAGCCATACAAGCAAGCTGAATGTTTCTAGGCTAGGCTACTATTTTTTCGCTAGGCTTTGCTACTATTTCTAGGCTAGGCTAGCTATCGGGTAACATTTGTGACTTACACAAGGGACTTGTAAGCCAGATGCATGTCTACAGCTGGATGGGATATGCCACACTCCTTTCTGAATCGCCAAAAACACACAGAAGAGACTGCTGAATACTTGACAATTCAGATTTCCACAACTAGGCGAAGAATCACATGAGAGAATCCGGGTCAAACATCTAAGGTTTTCGTGAAAGAACTACAGAAAAGTAACCTACAGCACATCTCTTCAGTAAGATCAGCATGAACCTAGGTATGCACCTGCTAGGTTTAACAACTCGACATCCATTTTGCACTTCCAGCAGTACGCCTGCGGTTAGGGTTGGTCATGTAATCAGGGGGCTATATTTACCTTTAAGAAGTGCATCAAGTCAGCTCGTCCAAGAACATCAAGGTCCACAGTGATTTCGTCCAAGAGGAGAACCTACATATCGATGCAGCACAATGGGTCACAATTGTCACTACAGGACACTGATTAAGCTTGAACACATAATATTTGATGCACAAACAAATAAAGGTGTTAAGGTTGGATGTGGCCGTGGTCAAGCATTAAAAGGCTAACAATGTTATACCTTCAATAAAGAAAATTCACAATTATAATTAAGAAAGCAATTAGAATAGAGAAAGCAATTAGAATAAAGATAGCAAATTGAATAAAGAATGCGATTAGATTAAAGAAATCAATTCTAAAAGGGAAAGCAATTATATTTAAGGAAGACTGACTTATTAAAATTTAAGTTCAACGGGGTTTCCCTCGCGGGGTACTGGTTTTTGTCACTGAGGAACTAAGTCCTTTCCTTACCAACAATTTTTGTTCAACAGATTCAATCTAAGGAAGGGGAGTGTAAAAACATACCTTGTAGGGCTTCAGCAGTCCCACGCATATTTGCACCCTGCGGCGCTGTCCATCAGAGACCTGGTGCATGCGCCAGTGGGGGTTGACATCGAGAACCTGAGGAAGAGAACAAGTTCTTAGATTAGTAGGCGCAAGCACATTAGTGTTCCAACACCAGGAAAGGCATCCAACTTGAAGTATGGATGTGGTCCTATCTCAAGCAGCAAGCACACAATTCAGCTAGCACACAGTATAGCCAACACTCAGCACGGCAAGCACACAGTTGAGCCAACAAACAGGACAGCAAACACACAATACGGCAAACACACAGTACAACCAATACACAGAAGAGCAAGCACACAGTACAACCAACACAGAGTACAGCCGACAAACAGTTCAGCAATTGCCTACCTTCAACAGCTTGGCCTTTCGGACTGGGCAGACTCCTGGGATTGAATCTATCATCTTAGATGCTGGGAAGTCACCCTGGGCAGAGAAGTACCAGATGCGTGGTGAGTGTTGAGTCCTAGATAGCAAGAGAAACAGTTGCACTGGGACAGCCTACAGCTTTATGTACTCTCCTGGCTTGGAGGTTTATACACCCTCCTGGCTTGGACACACTATCCAGTATGACACACAAGCTAGTTGCACTGGGAGATGAATGGTAAGTGTTCTAGATAGCAAGAGAAGTACCTTATAAATGGTAAGAGTCCAAGATAGCAAGAGAATCATTTGCTGGGACAGCCAGTAGCTTTATACACTCTCCTGGCTTGGCATAATACACAGTCTATCTTCACTCGTTTAGCGCCCATTAGGCTCTGCTCCATTCTATCGCGCAGCGGTCTGAGCTCAGACGCAGAATAGTTAGCGAAAGCAACACCCAAACAATAACCATTCCCTAGTGCAACCTAACAGGAAGGTTCCTTCAAACTCCTGCCCCGTGGCAAGGCATGCAATTTGATTTATTTGTTGCTTCTCAGGTGCTTGATGGGGTGGATGCGCTCTCTCACTGTTCAGAGCCTAGTAAGCTACAGACTTCCAATCAAACATCCTAGCTGAGTTCTACTCGCAGCCACAGCTCAAAAGAAAATTCAGTGTTCTCAACTCATACCACCCTTTCGATTTTTGAACTCATCAATCATTATTCATACTCAAATTTTCAACTCATTAGACCGAGGGGTGGGGTGGGGTAGGGGGGGGGGGGGGCAAGAAAAAGCTGCCATACCTCATCTTTGCTTTTGATAGAGCTTATCCTCAGGATACAAATCCGCGATAAATAACGTTTGGGCAACCCCATCAAAGATGTAACTGGAATGAGCAAGAAAAGATCTTTCGAATGACTCCCATTTAAGGGGGGGGGGGGGGGGGGGGGGGGGGGGGGGGGGTAAGGGGACTTTGGGGTTTAAGAGAGGGGGTAGGGGGGGTAAAAACAGTTTCCCAACTTTACTCCCCCCTTCCTTTTTCCAATCATGAGACTCACCGCCAGGGGCACTGCATATCCAGCAAACGCAACATCCTTCACCCATGTGCCTCCAACATACGCTAGATCACCAGAAGTTGTCAGTGATGTGTCATGGAAGGGGGGCTTTCCAAGGACCTACAATTGGGAGGTGGACAGATTGTTTGACTTTGGATGGGCCTTTAGCCAGGAGTTTATCCACAGCCCCCAGTAGACCACCAGTTCAGGTGAATGAAAAAACAAATGCGGCAGAATCTGGTTGACAATGATGTGTCGTAGACATGCTCTGGAGGTGTGTCAGACGATCGCAAACATAAGATCTATTTAACCATAGGTTGCACACAGGTTAGTCTATCAAGCCTAAACCCTGAACAGAAGTGGCGCTAGTAGCCTGCAAGGGACTAAGTGGTATTGTGCTGTGTTTGCTGTACTCAGCAATCATCACTTTAGCACTCACATCACAGGTAATTCTACATGAGATTTTCAGCATGGGTCCATAGCTAATCTGATGGGTCATCAGCACCCTTTTATTCGCTTTTGAAGGGTCTCAGCCACCCTTTCATTTGGTTTGGAAAGGTGCAACATGGGTGAGGGGGGTGTTGCAGGGGTTTCTAAGACCCTTCAGATTTGCAGTGGTCAGCATCACAAACCTGCACTCCAGATTCTTTCACCATGTGCTTTCCTCCAATGACCTTCAGGAGCGTTGTCTTTCCAGCTCCATTAGCCCCCAACAACAGGCAGCAAGATCCAGGCATCAATTTCAAGGACACACCATTCAGCAGTGGGGGCACGCCTTGTACCGGACGACCATCTGAAATATGTGCATGGTGTTGGGAATGTTGAAGACAATCGGTCATGGCTTCTCAGTCTCTTCAGATTGTTTCCCTGCTCAGGGCATGCCCTTGGAGCTCATGGATGGGTCGACCCTACCTGCGTAGGGCGAATCTAGACACACAGCCACAACAGTTGTTGAGACATAAGATGAACTTGCTGCTGACTAAGCCACACTTCTCTGCTTAGGCCTCAGGGGCTTGATTGGTTGGACAAGGTATTGCACCTGTAGCATGCATTGCAGGAAGTCCTGCTCTATTTGTGATCTGAGTCTGGTTCTCACAAGAGGACACATAGAAGAGATGAGGGCACTTCTGGACTACCATCATGTATTGAAAAGCATGTCCATGCGTTTACCGCATGTCAGATCTGCCCTTCAGACTCCTCGCCACGCCAAGACTGCGAGGAGAACCCTCCTCCTCCTCCTCCTCCCCCCCCCCCCCCCCCCCCCCCCCCCCCGAAGATATTTAGGGAGGAGTCTACCTCACGCTATTCCAAATCCGTCAGAGAATCAATGCATGAATGATCGTAGGCATCGTGCATGCTCAAGTTCATGACGTTCACGGCACCAGGGGCGGAGTTCCTTACCAAGTCCGGGGTAAGAGAACGTGAGGTTATCCAGCACGACGGTTGGAGCATCCGAGGAAGGAGCAGGCTCCGTCTCAGCAGGTGTCATTGTTACGTCAGGGGCATCCACCTTGGGCTGAGCCGGTGCCTCAACCTTTGCCTTGCCAAGTCTTGCGAATGGGCCTTCTGATGGCAATTCCACGGCGTTAGCGGCAACCAAGCCTAGCCCTAGGGGGTGTGAAGCTGATACGGGAACGGGCATATTGTGTGAATCTAATTTCTGAAGATTGTGAACGAGAACTACGAGTGGCTCTTTGTAGCCCCTGCTGCCTGGCCAGCCAAAGCCCAATTTGAGCCTTTAAAAATTGACCTCACATTATCTAGGTTGACCGTTACAGACAACGTGTGTCCAGAAGAACTCCCGCGGGAGGAGGGTTCGTTGGCGAAATCGCCCAGCTGTACGTAAGAGAGCAGTTAGGGCCAATATGGGGGCCGCTCTCTAATTTCGATTTTTGAAAGGCAGCCCGAGAAAGCCCAGTCCTAGCTGGAAACTGTGGGCAAGCTCGACCCACCTCCGAACTCGCTTCGACTGGCTTCAAGAACTCCCTCTCTTCATATTTGCTTTAGTCTCCACCTCTCCAAAGCACTCCAACAATTCTTCAGTCGCACTTTTTGCTTCGGAATTTCTTCAGTAGTTCCTTCGCCTTTGCTGCCTTTGCCAGTAAGCCATGGCACAGAGAGTGAGCACAATGCCACTTCCTTCTGCATTAGCGGCGATGGAGTCCCAGGAGTGGCGCAGCATCCAGGTATGTGATGGATGCCAGCAAGTTGTGAGAAGTCCGGCAGTTAACTTTCTATTCGTCGTGCGATCTTCCAGGACATCGTCAAAGTCACGTTTCGCGCCTTCCATGACGTTCTTCGAGCTCAAGGGGAGGCGATAAAGGCTCTTGAGCGCACTGTAGATACCAAAGCGTCTAGGGCGGAGGCTTCTTCAGCACTTGGACAGAAAGCAAATGCTGCTGAGGTGGCAGGTCGCCTGGCAGAGGTACTGTGCGCAGTTGTTGTCTGCTTCTTGAAGATTTTGAGTAACCGATCTTCCCCAGAAACACTGCTTCACATTGGCAGTCTACATTGATTTTTTGCTAGCCCTATCCGCAGTGCAGTGCATTATGGGGCACTCATGTATGTTCATATTGCTTCATTCATTCATTCATTCATTCATTCATTCATTCATTCATTCATTCATTCATTCATTCATTCATTCATTCATCCATTCATTATCATTACTTCAATAATTTGTTATCATTCATTCGTTAATTAATTCAGTCAGTCAGCCAGTCAGTCAGTCAGTCAGTCAGTCAGTCAGTCAGTCAGTCAGTCAGTCAGTCAGTCAGTCAGTCAGTCAGTCAGTCAGTCAGTCAGTCCATCTGTCCGTCCGTCCATCCGTCAGTCAGCCAGTCAGTCAGTCAGTCAGTCAGTCAGTCATTCAGTCATCCGTCCATCCATCCATCCATCCATCCATCCATCCATCCATCCATCCATCCATCCATCCATCCATCCGTCCACTTTATTCATTCCATAATAAATCAACTATTTTTGGCGCAAAGGCGGAATTCATTCCCTAGGACAAGGCCTCACCACATCATCTAGGGGGGGTCTTCCTTCCGCCGAAGAAAAAAAGGAAAGGATAATACATATGTAGACTGGTCCAATCGCACTTCTCTCCTACTTGGGTGCAGCAAGAAGTTCATGCTTAGGGTTAGGGGGATCCACACAATTCTCATCGTCCACTCACAAGTTAAGGGAGATAGAGATCAGAGAATAATAAATCTTAAAATCCGTTGGCAAGAGTATGTAAGACCAATGTCTAGGCCTGAAACACTGCTATGGGAGGTCGTACCTGATGCCATTGCTACTGACTGAAGTGTCCAGAGAATAAACCGCTCTATCAATGGCATAACATTTCTCAGTCTGTCTAAGCGCTTACGGCGCGCATATCTTGAATTGCAGCTAGGTAGTCCTTACAGTTTTTCTTTTAAACTACGAGCAGCAGGCTACTAGCTAGGCAGCTCCCCTGACCGGCTATTTAGCCAAACCTGGTGCGACCAAGTGCACCTTGAAGCTGACACAACCAGCTTCAATGTAGCGCTGCCATCTTGGGGCTCGGCCCAGTGGCTGGCCCAGGGAGCTGCCTAGAAGCTGCTGCTTGTAGCTGAAAAAAAAGCTGTGGTAGTTAGTCCTAGGCCTGATAATGTGATCAAGGCACATGCACATAGCTTCGTACACAGCAATTCACTCATCAATCTAGTCACGAGCTCCAGGCACATGCACCATTACACATAGCTTCGTACACAGCAATTCACTCAGCAATCTGGTCATGAGCTCCAGGCACATGCACCATTACTAGGGGTCGGCTATGTTATATAATATTAGTGAATACATAATTTTATATAATATTAGTCAGACGAGCCGTCTCACCAGAATTGCAAAGTTATTTAAAAAAATAATATTATTGTGACACTAAAATAATATTAGTTAATATTAGTTTTTCAAACACGAATGTCAGTTACCGTTCCTTAACCATTACACAAAGCTTGGTTCACAGCAACATGTTTTTCAATCTGGTCATGTGCCAGGTTAACTCGTTTTCATACAATGAAGTATCAGTTTATTATTTGTACGTTGCGTCACCACTGCGTCGACATTCCGTCGTTGTATGGTGACGCATGACCCCCCGGCCCCCCATAGCTCCTGCTCCACCATGCGATGGCTACGCAACAATTCTGAAATCAGGCTTGAGTGGCCCAAGTAGCTACTCAACCTAGGTAACAGAAATCTGAAATAAACAACTCTGGGAAGTATGACCATCCCACCCCTGACCAAATGCTGATGGACCCCATGCGTTCGCAGATTGAGTCCATGCTCCATAAGAAAGCTGATATTTCTGACATGGATCGACGAGCACTGCGTGCAGATGTAGAGGCAGGCTTGCGCACTCAGATGGCTGATGTCTTCACCATTATCAATACGAAGTCCGAAGATACTGAATTCAGGGTGAGCTATCCACAGGACAACTATATATTGCTTCAGTGTTTGGATATGAGGAGGTGGAACTGAAATGTTTGCCCTGTGGTGTTGATGATGTTTCGGAGCATCCACAATGGTATGCCTGCGCACTTCTGCTCACTGCGTACACTGCTTTGAGTTTACATTTTCAGCTTTCAGGGTTCACACATGATCTGATTGTGCAATGTATTGTCAGGAATAGCTAGGCTTCAGGAGCTCTTTAGGACATCTAGATCTAGATGTCCTAAAGAGCTCCTGTAGCCTAGCAGTTCTGACAATAATGCGTATTCATGCAGACTGTTCAGCTCTTATTCCAGTGAGAACATTTCTCTTTGTTGGTTCTTCGGGTTTTTGAGACATGGGGGGAAAGAACATACATATTTGCCCTCTGGTGTTGCATTCATCTTGATGCTGTTTGGGAGCATCCACCATAGCATACATGCTTAGCATAGCACTTCTGCTCACTGTGTACAAGTTTTCTTCTTCTCCGACCATATATATATTTATAGTGCGCCTTATTACAAGGCATGAAGTTGAGGGGGGCAGCCTGTTTGCTTGCACTGGGGCCAACCACCAATGAGTGGTGCATTGTATCGTACAAACTGATCATTTTTCAGTCATGACTTTTCACTTTGTTGGTACTCTGTGTTCCGCCAGCTCTTGCCTTCTAAGTCTCCATTTTGATCAATGCAGACCTGGAGAGAAAGTAGTGAGCGTCAATTAGGTCAGCTGCGCGCTGAGCTGACTAGACTGACGTCGAATGTTGAAGACGCCAGGTCTGTTCTGCATTCCAAGGTGCGCTCAGGTGCAAATTGTGTGTGGCAGGATTCGTGTGTCTAGCGCTGTCCAATCGTGTCAGTTGAATATGTTAGTTAGTTAGTTAGTTAGTAAGTGTTAACCTCGAGGGCACATACATACATACATACATATATGTGCTGAGTCATTGAGCCACCACGTACCACAGCCTGTACCATGTAAACGCAAACATACATACATTTTGTTGTCCCGCCATATATAGCAACTGCTACTTTTGACCCTGTTTTGGCCCAAATTGCCTCTATAAAGCCCCCCCCCCCCCCCCCCCCCCCCCCCCCCACCACACACACACACCCTCCCCCTCCCCCGTCCCACCCAATCCCCCCAAAATGGCCCCAACTGCCCCCAGAAAGCCATAACAGCTGTACAAACGCTGTCCCTAGAGGAGGCCTAAAACCATAATACAGCTAGAAACAACCCACTTACAGATTTGAAAAAAAATCCCTGCTCTATAGAGCGCCTTGGAGACCCATCCTAATCCCCACTGAGGTAGAGGGTCCGAGGAACCTTCCTAAACACGACTAAGCAATCCCTGCGCCTTACGTTGTCTGTGTGGAGTGAGAACTGAACTAAATACAACTTTTGTGTTTGTCCAACTGCCCTTGCATCTTTGTTCATTGATATCGATGGCTTATCAGGGCAGTCTCATGCTTTGTACCATATACATAGTTGGTGGAATACCCATCCCAAATGTTGTGGAGCGAGCGTGTCTTGGGCCAATAATGGCCTGTCGATGGCAACGCAATCTTATGTATCATGGATATGTTGTTACAGGGGTAGCCAAATATACTAAAGGGGCCTGGCCAACCATGATATGAACAGGGATAAACACGGGGGAAACTGATGAACTGAAGTCTAAACGATCGTTTAACCGACGGAGGCCCTGTTTTTGTGCTACAATGATAATTGAATGATCTAGTATATGACGGACTGCATCCTGTTGCAGGCAAGTGTTGTGGAAGTAAGCACGGCGCTGTCTTTAAAGGCGGACTCAGGGGAAGTTGACGAGAAACTTCGAGAAAAGGTGGGGCTAGGATCACTCTGATTCAATTCTTGCCTTAGCACCTGTACACAGACTCTGATTCAATTCTTGCCTTAGCATTTGTAAACAGACTCTGAATCTGATCATACATGTATCTTGATTGTAGACTTGATTGTAGACCCCTTGACTACATTTCCTTCTTTTGTCTTTGCTGTGCCTCTGCTGTGTGTATTTGCTGTGTCTCTGCTGTGTGTCCACTGTTTTTGTGTGTGTCTTTGCCGTGTTCTTTTTCCTTTTGCTTTGTTGTGTCTTTGTTTTGCTTGTTGTTGTTACCCTGTAGGAATGTAGGAACAGCTCATGTTGATACAAGTCCAGCTTTCTTCTTGTTTTGTCAATCGAATGAGCTCATACCCACTGTTTCTTCTTTCGGCCACGTGTAGCAGCTTCTAGGCAGCTCCCTTCCCCTGCCCTTGGGACGAACCTGGAGCTAGCTAGTGCGCCTTAAAGCCGACATGACAGGCATTCCAATGTAGCTGCAAGCTTTGGGTTTAACACAGTGGCTGGCTAATGGAGCAGGCCTGAAGCTGCCGCGAGTAGCCCACAAATAAACATAGCTCTTACCCAGAGATTTGTTCCCCGTAATATATTACGATTTTAGTATGAGACCCCGATTTTGGCAAACGTACGAGACCCCAGCTCTCAGACCCAAATCGCTGCCCAGAACCCAAATCGACACGAACCCCAAAAAGAAACACTGCTCATACCAACTTGAACTTGGTTACATAGCTCCAGTCAGCAATTTTGGCTGCTCGCCG
Organism: Chlamydomonas sp. ICE-L; assembly: GCA_013435795.1. Lineage (NCBI taxonomy): Eukaryota > Viridiplantae > Chlorophyta > Chlorophyceae > Chlamydomonadales > Chlamydomonadaceae > Chlamydomonas > Chlamydomonas sp. ICE-L. The sequence continues at coordinate 2,828,283 of JACBWV010000223.1, read as the reverse complement.
TCTTTTGCATTAAAACAATTATCACCAGGAAAATGAAAACGAGAACAAATCACTTTTTCTTTTCATTTCATACCAACTGTCCTCTCTTGCCAATCATCATGTTTACCCAGGCTGGACGCCGGCTGGTTTCGGAGGCGCTTGCTCAGAAAGCTGACGTTGCAAGTGTCGACCTGGTTCTAAATCAGCTGAGGCAAGAGATGGCTGACTGTGGGGCTATGGTTGCAAGAAAGGCAGAAAATGGGCGCGTGGATGAGGTGAGGAAGCATAGCCTGTGTGTGTGGGTGTATGTGTGTGAAGGGTGCGTGTGTGTGTGTGAAGTGTGTGGGTGTGTGTGAAGGGTGTGGGTGTGTCTTGGCAGGAGCCAGGCATTCGACATGGTTTCTGAAATCAAGGTAATACCTCACATAGCTTTTCTTTTCCGCTACGAGCAGCAGCTTCTAAGCTGCTCCCTGAGCCAGCCACTGGGCTATGCCTAATGATTTCAACAGTTTTCAAAATATGCTTTTGTCAGCTTTCAAGTGCACTACGTTGCTATAGGTTTGGATGGGTGGCAAGCCAGGGGAGCTGCCTAGAAGCTGCTGCTGATAGCTGAAAAAAAAGGCTATGCGAGGAAGTACCTGGGTTTCAGAAACCAAATCGAATGCCTGGCTCCTGCCGAGACACACACACACCCTTCACACGCTCACACACACACACAAGGATTGCTTGCCATAAGTATTTGTTATTCGCGATGTTTGTTGCAACCCTGACCAATGATCAAATTTCTTGGCCTGGCAGTCACCTGCAGTATTTGGTTATGATCTTGGTTGTGGTTGTGTGTATTTGGTTGTGGTTGTGTGCTCTAACATATCTGTGACTGCAGCATGCAACATGCAAACAGCGTATGGTAGAGAATATATAGGACCTTTATGGCAGATGCTTTCTTCCTCGGTTTCCTCGTTTCCTCGCTTTGTGCATTGTCTGAAATCCCGATCGTTAAAATTGTCAGATATTTAGTCTGAAATTGAAGATTTAAGCTACGGGGATAAACCATTAGCAGACCAGATGTATTGGACCCTTTTGGTATACTGTCTTGCCGTGTATTCTTTATATTCTTAGTGCATGCAAGGACTTCTTAATGCATGCAAGGTCTTTGCAGGCGAGGGGCACAAGGGCACCCTGTCATGGATCGACACACACGATCCTATGATGATGATGATTACATTTTTCCTGGTGCTCTACTCGACTCCGAATGTGCCTGCAACTTGGTGGAGCCAAGGGGAACTTATGAACACCACGCCCCAACATAAAAGAAAAATAAAGTAACTTTGCTCTCTCCACTTTGAGTAGGTGAGCCAACATGTAGAAAGACTCCGGCAACGTTAATGTGCCCTGATTAATGTGTGGTTGGGCGAGTCTCTAGCACGCTTCCTGGCTGGAGTGTGACACGATGGTATTGATTCATACGATCATTGTTATTGTCAACCTTGTCCTTACTGCTCTGATTAGTTTTCGGGTGAGACTTTAGGATCTAGCGCGGTATCTGGCTACCCGAGGAGCTTGACACATGATATTGACCCCTGCAGACTGACACATACAATCATTGTCAGTATCACCCTTTCCTGGCTGCTCTGATACGTTTTTGGCGGAGTCCCCCTTCTGGGGGGCGGGAGCCCCCAGTGTTACCCATTTGTCCGTTCGTCCATCCATCCATCCATCCATCCATCCATCCATCCATCCATCCATCCGTCCATCCGTCTGACCGCGATGAAGCCCGACACGTCAGCCAACGGTCTCGTAACTAACTCGCTTCCGTTGCCACCTGTCGCTCCCTCGCGATCACTCACCGCCATTTGTTAGCGTCGCAGGCGACGCTGCATAGAACTTGTCGGTGGATTTTAGTCTCTAGCACGCTTCCTGGCTACCCAAGGAGTGTGGCATATGGTATGGGCCCCTCTGCAGATTGATGCCTACAAACATTTTAAAATGGACACAGTCAAAAATACACTTGTTGCACATGGACACAGTCAAAAAGAGTGTGGCACATGGTATGGGCCCCTGCAGATTGATGCCTACCATCATTGTCTACCCCTTCCTGACTGCCCTGATCACTTCGAGTAGGTGAGCCAACGTGTGGAGAGACTCCGGCAACGAGTTGAAGCTGACAGCGACACGACGGCCTCCGCCCTTCGTACATTGGGAACTACCTTCGATGCGCTATTGCAGAGGTATGTGGGGGGGATGGGTAGAGGGAGTGGGTAGGGTGTTGGTGGATTGGGTGGGGGTAGGTAGGGTGGGGGTAGGGGGAATGCAGTGGGGTTGTGCTGGGGGTAGAGAAGATGGGGTGGGGGTAGGTAGGATGGGGTTGGGGTAAGGGGAATGCAGTGGGGTTGTGCTGGGGTGGAGAGGATGGGGTGGGGTAGAGGTAGGGGGTGGGGGGTAGGTAGGATGGGGGTGGGGGTAGGGGGAATTCAGTGGGGTTGTGCTGGGGTAGAGAGATGGGGTGGGGGTAGGAGGGATGGGTGGGGGTAGGTAGGATGGGGTGGAGGTTAGGGGAAGCATGGGGTTTTGCTGGGGGTAGAGAGGGAATGGGGTGGGAGTAGGATGGAGGGGTGGTGTGTGGGCGTTGGGGTTGGGCTGGGGTGGGGTGTTGGTGTTGGATGATAGTCATGTCTGCTGCACACCTGTATGGGACAGTATCTACAGTGAATCGCAACAGCGACACGACGGCCTCCGCCCTTTGTACATTGGGACACTTTCGCAGCGCTATTGCAAGAGGTATGAGGACGGTCAACAAACATTGTGTTTGAAAAGCTGACTAATGTAACTTATATTATTAATATGATAGTGCCAATAATATTCGTTTTTTCAATAAATTAGAATTTCTGGCGAGACGGCTTGCCCGACAAATATTGTGTAATATTATTTATCCACTAATATATATAATATAGCCGCCCCTAGAGGTATGTCCCGAGTCAAGCAAGGAAACAAGGAGTGATTTCATTGATTCCTTGCCTGTTCCGAAATTTCGAGTTGACTGCTGTCTCTCTTTTGTGAGTGGCTTCATGCGTGCGTGGCTCGAGCAAGCTTTTGTGCTCAACTGCGTGCGTGCGTGTGTTTGTTTGTGTTTCGGGCGGGGACTTTGTTCTGCTGAGCAAGAAATCTTGGTTTGTAGCGATGGCCTAGTGTGCAGTGAACGCCGCTGCCACACTTCATTCGTTTAATTATTTTATTTGCAAGGATGCGATTTCTATCATTACCTTAGGTATAGCATAGTGCATCTGTGTACTAGCCTGTGCATCGGTTAGCCAAAAGTGAGAACAAGTTCCAGGGGGGTTTTATGAGTCCTGGACACATCTTTTTTCATTTTGGGTACGAGTAGCAACTTACACCCAGCTGCATTATTTAGCAGCAGAGAGTCAATAGCGCCACAGATTACACGGCTACATTGGGATTTCGATCCGTCGTGCAGATTTTAGAAGCACCGCTAGCGTCATTTGGCGCAACTGCTCAAGGGTAGGTGCCATGAGCGCCAATAAGCTTACTACCTCTGTAGAAATACAAATTAAAAGTAAGTCCATCAATCCAATATACAAAACAAATTTTAAAATAAACGTCATACACATCCAAGATAAACAGATTCAAAATACGTCGGACACATCAAACATAAAATAAATTAAATAACGTCCTGCCACATCATATAAAACCAAATTAAAATAACGTCCTGAACATCCAAGATTGAAAACAGATTTAAAATCAACGTCTGACACATCCAATCTAAAAACAAATAAAAATACCGTCTGACACAGCCACTAATAACAGAATTAAAATAACGAGGGGGTCCTCTGGACACATCCATATAAACACAAAAATAAAAAATAACGTCCTGACAATCCAAAATAAAACAAATTTAAATAACGTCCTGACACCTCCCAATATAAAAACAAATAAAATAACGTGCCTCTTGGCACATCAAATATAAAACAAATTAAAATAACGTCTGACACATCCAATATAAACCAAATTAAAAATTACGTCCTTGACACATCCAAATTAAAGCAAATAAAATAAGTCCTGGACACATCAATATTATTAAAACTAAATACAAATAACGTCTGGACATTCCAATATAAAACAAATAGAATAACGTCTGACACATCCAATATTAAAAACAAATTAAAATAACGTCCGAAGCAAATCCCCAATATAAAACAGATTAAGTAAGTCAGGGGACCCATCCAATATAAACAAATTAAAAAATACGTCCTGACAATCCAATATAAAAACAGATTATTAAGAAATAAGTCCTGACAAATCCAATATAAAACACATTGAAAATACCGGTCCTGACACATCCAATATAAAACAATTTAAAATAATGTCTGACACACATCCAATAAAAGCAAAATACAAATAAGTCCTGACATATCCAATATAAAGCAAAATACAAATAACGTCCTGGCACATCCAAGATAAAGCAAATACAACTAACGTCCTGAAACATCAATATAAGGCCAATACAAATAACGTCATGACCACATCAAGCTAACGCAAAAATACATATTACCGTCCTGGACATCCCCCCCCCCCCAATATAAAGCAATACAAAAATCATCGTCCTTGACACAGCCAATATAAGCAAATACAAATAAAGTCCTGACACATCCAATATAAAGCAAATACAAATAAACGTACTGACACATCCACTATAAAAGCAAATACAATAACGTCCTAGAAACATCCAATATGAAAGCAATACAAATAAGTCCTGACACATACAATATAAAGCAAACAAAAAAGTTTCCTCATGACACATCAAAATAACAGCAAATACAAAATAACGTCCGGACACATCTGACACCATCCAATATATCAAGCACATACAAATAAAGTTCCGGAACAATCCAATATAAAGCAAAATACAATAACGCCTGGCCCCATCCCAATATAAAGCAAATACAAATAACGTCCGGGACACAGCCAATATAAAAGCAATATACACAATTAACGTCCCGAAACATCAATATTAAAGCAAATACAAAAACGTCCTGCACATCCAATATTTAAAAGCAAATACAAAATAACGTGCCGGCACATACCCATATAACGCAAATACAAAATAACGTCCTGAACATCCAATATAAAGCAAATACAAATAACGTTCCTGACACATCCAATATAAGACAAATAACAAATAATGTCCTGACAATCCAATATAAGCAAATACAAATAACGTCCTGACACATTCCAATTAATAAAAGCCAATTATAAAAATAACGTCATGACACCATCCAATAAAGCAAATACAATAACGTCCTGACACATCCATATAAAGCAATACCAATCACTGTATGGACACATCCAATATAAAGCAAATAACTAACGTCCTGGACACATCCAATATCAAGCAAATACAAATAACGCCCTGACACATCCAATATAACGCAAACAAATAACGTCCTGCACATCCATATAAATCAAATACAAAAACGTCCCTCCCGACACATCTCATCTAAGCCTGACACCATCCATATGAAACGACAGCAATACAATAACGTTCCTTACCAATCCAATTATAAAGCAAGTACAATATCGTCCCTGACACATCCAATATAGAAGCAATACAAATAACGTCCTGAACCTCCAATATAAATGCCAATACAAATGCGTCCTTGCACATCCAATATAAAGCATACAAATACGTCTGACACATCCACAAGCAAGCAAATACAAATAACGTCCTGACACATCAATATAAAGCAATGCACATAACGTCCTGGACACATCCCAATATACGCAAAGACATATAAAGTCCTTGCACATCACAATATAGCAAATACCAATCCTCTCCTGAACATCCA